>CADCXT010004275.1:560000-968311 GCA_902806775.1 Microtus agrestis | reverse complement strand
CATCAGAACCCATTACAGATGGTTGTGAGCCACCATGTAGTTGCTGGGAATTGAACTCAGGACCTTTGGAAGAGCAGGCGATGCTCTTAACCTCTGAGCCATCTCTCCTGCCCTTCTGAAAGATTTTAAAATAAAATCATATTGAGTATATATACTTAAAGTTGAGTTTTTTCTGTGATAGTAAATAAGCATTTCATGAAAAATATACCAGTTAAAATAAAATTCTTCCATTAAAGAAGGAAAATGAAAACATATAATTTCTACGAACAATATTTGTTTTGATTTCAATAGATAAGTAATTCAAACCCCATGCTGTCATAGCTTTAGAAAAGTAAATGATAAAAACATGGTAATTGTATAATTAACTAATATCCCTGTTCTGCTTAAGTAGCATTATGATAATCATCATTCTCTTTCTTAAAGGCAGTAGCAGAGATCCAACCATTTTTCCTCGTATTTTATAAACAATCAGGTATCTGTGTTGCTAAGGAAATTGGATGATAAGTTTATCTAATGAAACACAAACTACTTCTTAGACTTTTCAGATAATGCAATTGTTTGTTTCTCATTAATTTATAGGACATAAAAATAATTTGCTTAGCATATACATGATATTTTTACTTAAATGTAAATTGTTTTTTATATTCAATATATTTTATTTACAGTAGACTGAGTTTACATATTCATAATTCCTATTCTGCCCATATTTTCTGGAACAAAAAATAATCTTGTGATATGATTATTTTTATTATTCAATAATAGATGGATCAAATGTGCAGAAAATAAAATTTAAAATCTACAGTGCTAAAAGAATATAATAAGAGCTATAGGAAATGAATGGTATGATTGGCTACTTTGGTTGAAAAGACAGAATTATTTTCTCTAAAAAATTTTTAGAAGGAGATAAAAGTAAATACTTACCAGTCATTCTGTATCATTCTGTTTTACAGCAAGGCAATGAAGTTCATAAAATAAAAATACTTTAAGTTTTTGCTATAGAAACACAAAGGGCTAATTATGAAAGAACAGAAAATTGAAAGCAATAAAGAAAACTTTAAATGCTGTATGAGGATATTTCTTTGAAGGATTTAGTGCATTTTACTGTATCAATAAACATGGGTACATTTATTCATGCATATATGAATTCATTCCTATAGAAAATATTTATAATGGGACTTTTGAGTATCAATTCCTATTATAGTTCTGAGGACAGACCTGTTTAATTTATATGTATTCTAAGACATGTAGACAGATATGAGTAAAATGTGAAAAAGAAAATTCTATTTTGTCTGATAGTTCTGGGAGCTGGGAGAGAAAATCCAGAAACAAACATGTAATGAGTTTAGCTGATTGGTGTAGGGCAGTGATAAAGAGCCCTGATGGGACTGATCTCCTAAAAATGGCTTGATAATTTAGAAGAATAAAGATAATTCAAAGCAATGGGTCAAGTTCATGTGCCAAAAATCCAAATGAGGCCAGAATTCTAATCTCAATGTTACATTGAATAGATTTCAGAAAATCTTCACTTAAAATTCTATTACTCTTTCATTAATTGATTGACTTTAATGTTATGGATCATTCTATGTTTGCATCATGTGCCTGTGGAAGCTCACAGAAAACTAAGAGGTAATCAGATCCCCTGGGGCTGGAGTAATAGGCAGATGTGAGGTACTGTAGATTGTAGGGACTGAATCTGTTTGTCCTCTAGAAAAGCATCAAGTGCTGTTAACCATGGAACCATCTCTCCAGCCCCCATTACTCTCTTTTACATGGGTTCTAACCTTCTCCAGCACTTTCTACATCCTTGGTAACAACCCAATATCCTTTCTTTCATAGTGTATGTCCACTAGTCCACTAAATGTTTGCAATTTTATATGAAAGCTTTTAATCTTCTCAGACCATGCATTGATGTATTGAAAAAAAATGTACACCTGGGGAAGGCCTATGATCTCACCCCTTAGAGGTGAAGGTGGAAAGAACAGTAGTTCAAGGTCCCTCACAGCTTTAGAGTTAGTTTTTGGCCATCCTAAGATATATGAGTCCCTGTCTCAGACAATCAAGCAAAAAACATAAAACAAAGCAAAAGCAAAAAACATTTCTCATAGTCCACACTGCTTGGTAAAGAGCCTTTTAATTCTTCAAGAATTTTTTATCTCCTAGCTGAAAATGCTGTTCCATTAACTTCTGTATTACTACAAGACCATCTGTTTTTGATTAAAAACAATTTCTGTGGTACATTTACTTATTATCAGGCAGAAGGACTGAAGGGTGGGATGCTAATTTTAAGCATGTACCATTTGCATGGTTCTGGTCATCCACTGATCAGCTTATCCATTAAATATGTGTATTTGAATGTCAGTTCTGCCTTACTCTACAAATACAGGTGATGGCTTTGATGTAAGTCAACTACATCATCTTTCACAGTACTGTTCATCCAGTGGGATGTCACCTTCCTACCATCTCTTTCACAGTCTGACTCCAGGACTGGGGCTACAGTTCCTGCATGTAGTTTTTTTTTCCCCATCTTAGATGAAGGCTTATGTTTCCTCTAGATTATATCATGAATGTCCCCTAAAAGCTTATGGGTCAAAAATCTGGAATCAAGTTTGTGACAATATCGTAGTGGTTTCTTTGGGAAAACAGATTCCACAACAATGTGCTGTCTTATCAAAGACCAAAAAATAACAAAACTATTCACTATGGAATGGAACCTCTTAAAGAATTAGTCAAACTAACCTTCCAACTTTCCAAGTTAATTATCTCTGGCATTCTGTCATAGCAACAGAAAGCTGACTAACGCAGACCCTCAGCAAATAACATCCTGTTTTTCAGCTAAAACTTCCATTAAAATGTCTGATAAATTTAGCCTTTGCTTCTCACTAGCACTGTGTTCTTTAGTCTTCTGACACAAATGGTTTTACATTATGGTTGGCTGTTTATTTCACATTGGTCAGTGAACAAAAGATTTTCTTAGCCAAGAGGTTCTAATTTCAACTAGTCTATTGCTGACACATTTGTGCCTGGCTAACATTTCTCTTACTTGTGAATTAAGTTTTAGTCCTTTTTATTCACTGATAATCTTAATACTTGCTCATCACACTTGACTATATTCAGGAAATTCAACACAATAGAAAACATAAGAGCTAGTAGATATTTTAAAACTGCATCATCTGTCTATTAATTGAGTATGAATTAGCTTTATCTTAGCTCATACTTTGAATTCTCCAAGTCCTAACAGCTGCTTATATTCTTTATATCCCACAAATTAAAGCCTATTGTTTTGGTTAATATTTTATAAATGTCAATACATAGCTTTTCCCAGTATGCCAGTGACCTCTCTCTGATTTTAAGTCTATGAACTCTTGTCTCACTGTGAGTGTTTCAGATGTGATCTCTGTGGGAATTAGATAGATTCACCAGGGTTTTGCAGAATAATGAGATAGAACATCATAATGAAAGTGCACCTTTCCTGAGGCACTTTGTGGTTTCCCTTATCATGTAGGTTCAGTGACTTAGGCTTGGGAGTGCCCTGAATAAAGTAAAATAAAGATCAGCATACTCCACAGATATCTATTCCTTTTTCAGTGCCCTTTGTCTGAAATACCCCTTTTTCAAATATGTTAAAATTGTGAAAATATATCTAAGGGCTAGTAAATGACCTTTAACAATCTCAGGAATGCTGTTCCTTTCTTTCTATGCAGCTGACAAAAGCTCTGTGTATTGTGAGAGAAGATGGCTTAACTTCTGGTATTAACAAATGACCAGGATCTGGGCTAGCATTGTGTGATCTGAGAGTTGTAAGTCAAGGTTGGTATAATATCAATGAAGTTGGTATAATATCATATATATATATATATATATATATATATATATATATATATATATATATATATGTAGGTATGTCTGTCTTTGGTTTTTGAACCAGAGAGCTGGTGCCCACAGTAGCCAGAAAAGATCTTGGACCCCTTGGAGTTGTGTGATTCTGAGCCACCCAACATGGGTGCTGGGAATTGAACTTGAACATTCAGCAAAAGAAGTACCTAATCTTCATTGCTTAGCCATCTCTCAAGTCTCATAGTTTAAATGTACTGAGTGTATATTCTAAGCATCTCTGTATTACAAATGTGTGACTATGCTAGTCTTCTATAATGATGAATAATACATTTATGTCATCATTTGTCTATCTGGATCATTAACTATCTAGATCTTGAACACTAGCTTGTTCACACTCATCATCTTGAGAACCTTGTCAAAGCCAGAGATTATTGGTAACTTCTTGGAATCACTTGGGCATGCTCCAAAATGTGGCCCCAAGCTGTTGTCAAATTATGTTATTAGGCCAGCACACTTCATCTATCACATTAAGGGAGAAGGGGTAAGACAGAAGTCCTTGAGTTGATTTGTGGCTGTCAAGTGACATTTCTGGGATGGTTATAGTTTGGTATCTAGTGTGATATTTTCATTCAAGTAATTTAACGTGGGAAACCATTACTGTTAACTCTGACCCCCACAACCATTCTTTGTCTATGTCCAGCTTCTGAAGATAACTCATAAATGAATAAATTGTAGAACTATTCTAAATTCTCCCAAATCTTTCATTATTTTATTAAATTATTCTAGGTGGGTTTCTCTGACTAGAAATTTAAAGGCCTGATTAACCTCACTACTCTGCAAAATCATAATTTTGCTATATACATATTTTGAACATTATTGGTAATGTTGCTCCCTATGTGAGATTTATCAGTTATTGCATTCACACGAAGCATTAGTGAATGGGAAATAAATCTAGTTCTTGTGCTTCCTTGGGCAGTTTGTGGGTTTACTTTCATTCTAATTTCACTGCAGGGGGACCACTCACTCCATTGGTTGAGGATGAACTAGGAAGGAATACATATCTTTTGCGATTCAGAATTTGTTTTTTACTTTGTGTGTGTGTCTTTGTTTACTGAGCTGAACAGTCCACTGAGCTATTGGATTTGTTACCACAGTATCTGTAACCACCAGGATCAAACTATCCCAAATCATGCTCTATAAGGAAATGTGCCCCGTGAGCAATTGTACATCTAATTCAGAGACGAAGCAGATGAGAGGCAGAGATTTAGCCTTGGGGTTATACGACATTATTTTGTGTTTAATGTAGGGTTTAAGACTCATGCTGTTGGACAAGAGGCTTTAGAGTCCTGAGCAGAGATGTGCTGTACTTTTGAAAGCAGTGAGAACACCATTCCCTCTCAGTCACATTAGAGGCAAGACTAGCTTTTCAAAAGCTTCCTGCTGGCTCCCAGGGAGCACAGGAAGCAATGTTCTGGTGATTAAGCAGCAATATCATTATAAAAGCCAAATGAATAATCATAGTGTTAATGAACTTAATCTCAAAAATAATTAGTTTTTTAATGTTAAGTCTCTTCCAATATGAAAGAAAAAATGTATTTCCATTCCATCTAATCAACCTGAGATGTACATCATCCATATAATTTCATATCCTTGTCTTCTAGATCTTTAAAAATTGTGACTTCAAAAGATGCTGTCTGACCATTCAAGAAGAGATCAAACTTTGTCCATCTCTCTTTCTTCTCTCTCTCTTGGCCTCTCTGTCTCTCGTTGTCTTTCTCTCTGTCTTTCTGTCTCTCTCTCCCTCCCTCTCTTTCTCAAACACACACATACACACACACACAGAGCTACAAATTAGATTTGTTGGTGATAAGCAATTTTTAGTTTACAGGTTAGCTACCACAGTTGAACTGCTCAGGAGCACGCTCTAGCACTTAAAATAAATTTAGGAAGGCTATTTCAGAAACAAAGAAACAAACAGTGATTTTATTCCTGACTTGTGTTTCAGAAAACAATACCTAAAAAAATAAGTTCAAAAGAAGTTTATTTATGCAAAATAGCATTATAAAACAACACTCTTGATTATGAGCCTTAATATGCTTCTTTGCCTGTATCATGTGATGGTTGGATAGGTTTCTCTGGATGTATAATTGATGCTAAGTACTACTGTCACTAACGCACTTGTTTCTCTATTTTGGCACCTACTGTGCTACAGGCTAATAGGAAAGGAGATCACCAGACAAGGACTCCTGATGAGTAGAAGCTCATGACTCAAAGCAGGTACTTCAATTCAGACATCATCATCCACAAAGAAATGTGTGCTTATCTACCACACAGTGGAAGCATCGATAAAAAATTGACAGATGTTTCCCCCTTAGCTCAACTGTCATGTCAGGGGCCTGGAACAGATATCACCTTGATGTATCTTCTCCATACAACAGCAAGTCCTTTATGAAGCTTATGCTCAACATTATTTTAGTTGATACATGAGCAGCACATTAAAAACAGTTTTAAATATGTATTAGATAAAAGAAATTGCTATCATAGTGTAGTGTGATTTCACACATAATTTTTACCACATTTGAGACTAAATAATAAAGTGAATCAATTTAAAACTGACTTTGGAATGTTCCAGAATAAATCTAAGTCAGAAGTTAATGCTCGTATGGAGAAATATGATTGTGTGTGAACAAGGAGAGGCAATAAGAGAGATTTTAAATAAGGTGGCTTACCAATTTTGACAGTAGACAAGCACAAAAATCAGAACTATTTTCCAAATTTGAATTCTTTCTTTCCAAACAATATTCATGGTGGGAGTGTGTGTTGTGTGTGTGTGTGTATGTATGTGTGTGTGTGTGTGTGTGTGTGTGTGTTTAGTGTAGTGTAGAGTATACTTATTGGTGATAGCATGGATGCAGATGCATATATTTATATGTTTATATATGTTGGAATACACATGTGCTTCAGTGAGGATGTTTATGCAGGTGTATGACTGACTTAGTCTAGATAGCTAGCTCACTCCAAGGCATCTCTCTCTCTCTCTCTCCCTCTCTCTCTCTCTCTCTTTCTCTCTTCCATTCAAGTGCTGAAATTACAGGCTCTCTGCCACTCTCATCTGACATTTGTGATTTGTGTTGATGCTGTGTGTGGATCTTGAACCTCAGAGTTCACATTCCTGTGTTAAGTATTTAATCCACTGAGTTTTTCCCTCAACATCCCAAAGAAGGTTTTGAGAGAAAGATTCAGACTGATCATCTTGCTGTTGTCCTGACTGGTTTTATGTCAACTTGGCAAAAAGGAGCCTAGAGAAAAAGAGAGATCATGATATTGTAGTAATTGGTAAGGTCCAAGCTTACTTATGCCCCGAAATAATTACACGGAAACTGTATTCTTTTAAACACTGCCTGGCCCGTTATCTGTAGCCTCTTATGGGCTAGCTCTTACATATTAATCTAACCCATTTCTATTATTCTGTGTGGCCCAATTCTGTGATCAGTAGGGGAGATAAGGCCAGCCCACTCTCAGCCTCTCTCCCAGGATCCTATTCTGTGCCATTCCTGCTAACTTTCTGTCCTATGAGAGCCTAGGCAGTTTCTTTATTAGTTAACCAATGAAAGCAACAGATAAGATACAAGACCCACCTCCATCATGATATAAGGCATTTTCTCAATTTGTGATCAGTAGGGGAGAGCCCAGCCCATTTCGGATAGTGCCATTCCTGTACTGGTGGTCCTGGTGGTTCTATAAGAAAGCAGGCTGAGCAAGGCATAGGGAGTAAGTCAGTAAGCATTATCCCTCTATGGCCTCTATGTCAGTTCCTGTCTCCAAGTTTCTGCCCTGTATGAGTTCCTGTCCTGACTTCCTTTGGTAATAAACAACAACATTGAAGTGTAAACCACATGACACCCCACAACTTGCTTTTTATTCATGGTGATTCATAGATCAATATCAATATTCAATTATCAATCGAAAAACCAACACATATAGACAAATATCAGAGACTGTAGAAGGATTGAGGAAGAAGGGTTTTGAAAGAATGGAAGCCAGTCAGGGTATGTGGAGGGTCTGACTAACTGTGCTACATCATCCTGGAGACATCCTGATGGAAAGAACTGAATAGGTTCCAGTGCTGTCCCACTGAGGGACTTGGATTATGTGTGTACCCATCATTCTACACTGTCTGCATATAGCTCATGACACCTGCTTTTTCTGTCCTTTCTGCAGTGTCAAGGTGAACTTTTATGATGGATGCATCTTTGGACAATGTCACACATGAAACATTCAGTAGTACAGAAAAAGAGAGAAGATTGGATGTTTACTGCTCTAAATGCTACCAAATAGTTTAGATACATAAGTGATCATAATACATAACTTATTTTTCTAAAGGTTGATCTTTATTTGTATGTTAATTCTGATGAATTAACTCATCACAATATTATTCTAAGTGCACCAAATTCACGAATGGGACTACTTATTTGACTATTACATTGAATCTGAAGTGTAAAATCTGTGAAGGTCATCTTACTTTATATTTAAGTGCTATTTGAGAACTTCATAGATAAAGACTTAAAACTCCTAAATTTTGACATTATATGTGCCACCAATGATAGCTTTATGCATTATTCTTAAAAACTCCAATTCAGTACCTCAATCAATTTTGCTTCCTAAAAATAAGTGTATTGTTTTCTTGCTATTGAATTGTGGTCTGTTTGGATTTTGAATAAAGGAAAGGTATTGTTCAAACATCTTTTCTCTGATTTTGAAGGTTCTCTCTTCTAGTATTAGGCGTTTGTTGGGAAATAACTATTCAGTTTGGCATAATCTTATTTGTCTATTTTTCTTCTGTTGCATATGCTTTGGTTATCATATAAAAATTAGCATTACTTAAATCAATGCAAATGATCCAAATTCAATGACTATGATACTTCCATATCCTCGGCTATATTTTAATTATATTTATAGAAATCAGAAACAAATGACAAAAACAGAAACATATGGAGAAGAAAAATCAACAAATGGTGTTCAATCCCATTAGTCTCCAAAGGGTTTTTAAGGTCATCCCCTTTTCAATTACCCTCTTATCACTAAGACGTTTTTTTCTTAACCCTTCTTGTTCAAGCCCATTAGGATGTACTTTTCTAGGCTTGCTCTCAATTCATTTTATGTCATGCATCTCTAAGCTACTCAGGCACTTAATTTTTTATCTCTGTGCTTTCTGAAATCGGCATTCCCTCACCTTTAGTCACCTTTTAATTTAATCCACTTCGTATCTACCATTTAGATCAGCTTCCCCATAATGAAGGCTCCATGGAGTTTCAGTTTTTCAGAAATATGCACATTAATTGGGACATAAATCTATAGTTTAGATCCTCGGTTGAGAATGTTAAAGTCAAAGTGAACCTTGTAGCTATAAAACTGTTCTACTCATGTGTTAGAAACTGGATTAAGGGCAGACAGTGGAAGACTGCTGTCACGGGCACTGAGGACTAGAGGTTTGAAGGATTCACCAAGAAGAAATCGGGTTGTAAGGCATTAAGGGATTTATTTATTTACTGAGGTTGTAGATGCAAGTGAAACCCCAGTGAAGGCTTTAGGAAAAGGAAAGGAGAAAATAAAAATGGCAACCATACTGAAGGGAACTGTCACTTGTACCAGAAAGGCAGTGAAGGCAATTTTATCCACATTATTTTTTAATTATTTATAAACTAAAATGAAAATTTAGCAGCCTTTATTCTGTGCCTAGGACTGTACTTTACTTGGGAAACAAACACCCAAATCTTCTTCAGGGAAGTAGAAAGATTTTGGAAAAAAACTTGTAGATTAAAAGTCACAGGAAACAAAGCAAAGCAAAAGCACCCCCCGCAACACATAGCCACTAATCATGTGTGTGGACCATTTTTGAGCTGCTGAAAATTTGTAAAAGTTTAAGAAGCTGTTGGAAAATTTATTGACTCGTTATTGAAAATTATTAACAAAACGTGGTTATTTAAGTAGTTTCGATGATATCAAAATGACCATTTTGCTCTTTATCATATTTTTTCAATTTTTTTTTATTTTTAGGAGTTATCATAAAACATCTAAAAATGGAATAAGAATTAAAAATAAAATTTAAAATTTAGAATCCTGTGTGGCTTGGCTTTGATAATTCTGATTCTGTCTGAAAGTGTAGATTTGTGTATATTTCTATGTGGTGTGCATATATTCCCATCCCCTTATATATTCTGCTCCTAAACTCTTTGTATACTGTGTATTGGGATCAAGCTATATCATTTCCCACAATGACCCTTACTTTCTAGGTTTTGATACAAACTCTATTTAAAAGTCTGTCTCTGGTTACACCCCTTAGTAGAAACAATATGATATAACTGATAAACTAATATGAAGGAATTCATCCCTTTGTGAAACTAAAAGGATATAACCTAAAGAGATTTTTTTCTTCTCAAAATATAAAAAATGAAACAGTAACTTACACTAGTGTGTAAGGAAGGTAATCTACTTTCAATAGCTCACCCAAAGTCCACCTGTTAGATTGGAAGTCTCACACAATGGCATTTAGATGCAGCAGTGCCTTTAAGAGATGGTTAGTTCATTTCAAGACTGGGCTAATTCTTTCCATAATTATGTGAACATTTGCTCTCCAGGGATGAGAATAAAAAGTTACAAAGGGACCCTCTCTTCACGCTTGCATCTTGTACAGGTAGCCACTCTATTGTGAATTGAAGCATCACAGGGTTATCATGGAAGTTAAACGAATACAAGTTCTTGGGCTTCTTAGCAGCCAGAGCCACAAGCCAAAATAAACGTCTATTCTTTTTTTTTTTTAAATCACTCAGTCTCTATTATTCTGCTATAGCAACGTAAAATGATTAAAAGAGAAGACAAAAGTCTTTTAGGAGAGGAATATTATTGAAAACTCTGTATTATTCTTTTAAGCCATGATGAACAAAATATAGGAATTCAGTTTCTTGGCATTTGTCCTTTAAGAATGTAGGAAAATGCACTCATAAATAATCCTACACAATCACGTACCCTGATAAACCTTTCACTCTTTAGAAAACAAAGTAATTGTTGTCTTGTAAATTAAAATTTCTTTTTAATATTTGGGTTAGCTTGCATTCCTTTGCATTATTGAAAGGGCATAATTAATTGCCTCTGCTTCCGGTACACCAGGATCATACTTTAGCTCTGTCTAGTTTTACTGGTATTCAGATTTGAAATGAGTACAAGGACATTAGGAAGAAAAAGTAAAATGTTAAACCGAGCTAGTTTCAAAGATCTGCATTTTCTAGACTCCCTATTGGGAGATTAGCAAAAGTGTCTCCCAAATAATTCTGAGTCAGGCCAGTTTACTCAAGCCTTCCTCAAAGTGACCTTCTTGTTTTCTTCAGTACTGAAATGACACCAAACATCTATCTCAGTGCTGCTTAAGTAAATATTACATGCTAAGGAGTATAGTTTAAAAATAGTTTGGGAATTGACTTTCTATCCATCAGTAGGCAATAAGGAACCTACAGCTACAGTAAGGCCTGTTAATAGTCTCTCCCCCAAGCAGTCTTTGAAGTCTGAGTCATTTTCTCATGTGATAGTTGATTAATGGGAAAAAGAACTCTTGTGCTAAAATAAAATGTCAATAGTTCAGACAGAGCAGTGTGGCTCGGCCAATTTAAAAGGCTTGCTTTGTGGCTATTTCATTCATTCATTATTCATCTATTCATTCATAAACTCATTTTTTCTTCTATAAGTCAGGGTAAGATTACAGAAGACAATTTGAGTATTACATGCCATGCTCTCACCTTGAAAAAGTGATAAGGTGGATGAATATCACCAAAGACATATTTAATAATTACTTTGAAGTGTGATGCTATTTAAAATACATTGGGTCGATTTCTTGATTTCATCCTCATAGGTCTATAAAGCAAAAACTATGATTATCTTTCTATTCAGAGAGCAAATTAATGCTTAGAGTATGGGATTTCCTCCTAAGAACTGCAGCAGAGAGAGGAAATGACTTACTTGTTTCTATAATGCTATGACAATAAAGAAATGAGAGATTAATACTCTCAGAGGGTAAGAATGCATACTTCCAAGAATGTTATATTATTTAAATTTAATTTTGATAGAAAAATACTTTTTATGCATGTTCCCATAGAGACCCAGACACAACTGGCAAATTATCTCTAGGATACTATTTTATGAATCTACATATTCTCCAGGGAGATACAATTAAACATATGTCACCTTAAATGATCAATGCCATGGAGTGAGTTCAGCCCACACACTTCCAATAAGTACATTTTGATCTCCAGATGTTGACACAAAAACGGTTAGCAAAATAAACTATCTATAATACTAGAGCAATACAGAACAAGGAAATGACTGTAAAGTCATTGAGCAAGGAATCAATGGTATACACTCCTCCCAGTTTAATATGAAGTGTGAAGGTTAGGAAATACTGAATACCACATGTTTCCTTTCATTTGTAAAATCTATCGATCATTTATCATCTATATATATGTCATTAAGGCACACACACACACACCAAGTGGGACAAGGGAAGAGATGTGTCAATATTAGAGAAAAAAAATTGAACCAATGAGAAAAAAGGAAGAAGATATGGAAGGACTAAGGGTCTGATAGTAACAAACTATAATATTATGTATATAAACAAATGATACAGTGATATCTATTTCATGTAGTAACTGAGTGTAATTAAATAAAGGAAAGTGAAACAAGATCTGAAGTGGCTGAAAATATAACTGCCCTGCGCTCACCTTTTCTAGAAAGAACCAAAGTAACATGTACAACGACCTTGTGGAATGAGTTTTGATGATAAACCACTGACAACAAGAGAGGAGGGTGACATGCATGAGAGAAAGAGAGACAGAGAGACAGAGACAGAGAGACAGATGAACACACAGGCAGAGGAGCAACAAGGCACAAAGAAATGAAAGATCCCAGTACCTGGGATTCCAGCCTCACAGATGGGAGATAGTGTCACCTTATTTAGTAATGAGCATGCGAGAGTGTCTTAGCAACTGTTCTGGGCAAGGCAGTGGTAAAACTAATGAGTTGGAAGTTTCACACACCTTACAGCTCCAAGCCTACACAGATAAGTAACTCAGTATATATGCAGTAGCTTTGTTTCCAGAAAGATTTCCACAAAAAGCCAGCAAACACACCATGAACAGTCACGATATGCTTTGAGAAGTGATACTGAAGGAATTTGACCTACAGCAAAGCACAGAATCCCAATTGATTGGTGTGGAAGGTAGCTGTCTAGAAGGCCAATTTAGCACACCATTTCAGAAACTCTGTACTGGAATGTCCAGAAGTAATACCACCTAAAATAATAGAGATTTATGACCTTGAACACCAAATATCAGGATATTTATTCTCCAATATTATAGACATGGCCAGCTGAGGGCAGACTCTCACAATTGTGAAGCCAAGACTAAAGCAGAAACCACAGCCTTCCTGCCTCCTCTGGCACAGTATCATGCTGGGTACTCACCAACACACAGGGCACAACGATAGCATTGTCATTGTTATTCCCACTGTTACCTCAGCCATAGAGGCTTGCAGATTTGATTATAAGCAACTATGTGGTTCCTGCCTTGGCGTTGTCCACAGGTATGTAAGTTTGCAGGGGAATGGAGTTAGCAGAAACCTTGCCTGGCTCTGGCTGTGTCCTAGTACCATTCTATCCCATGTGGGCACTCCAGATGAAGGACTGGAGAGTAAAATGTCATCATCATTCCTGGATGTGGCTTAAGGGGAATAGTGCAACTCTGTTCAGATCTGGCGGCAGTGATGCTCCTTGGAGTACACAAACATCATATTAGCAGAGAGATGAGAATATTGTTCTAGTAGTCACATCATCTATGAAGTTCATGCCTTCAGTCACATTCACTCCTTTTATAATCATGCTCTCCAAGACCAGGTTGTCAGCATTGCAGGAATTCGACCCATATCCTCTGTCCGTAAAAAGTTTAAACTAACACTATCAACTAGCTGAGGTTAAGAGCTTCAGCCCTCTCTCTTATCATTGCCTTTGCCCTTCAGAGAATCACCAACACCAGGCCCTAGTAAACCTTCATCATCTGATAGAAGCTACCATTTCCATCTTGGAATAGTGATACCTGAGTACCTCATAGTTCCTGATGTCTTCATTAACTTCCTGCTCCTAAGATATACTTCTGAAGACACAGCACAACAATCTACTACTTAAGTGGCAAGAGTGTGCCCAAATCACTAACAACTGCCAAGAAAGCAAAAAGGAACATTCACAATATGACTAGTTAGATCTATAGCCAGTGCTGCACTGGAACATGTCAGGAAGTATTCTGAGAAAGATACCAAAATAGTCACCATATAAATGATACAGAAATGTCTAGTCTCTAGATTTCCCCATTTCAATGTAAGTGACAGCAGAAAGAGATTTGGGGATAACATGAATATTTCTGAATAATAGGATTCATAAATTGCCTGAGAGAGTATCTAACCTTTCTTGTGACCTGTAACTTTGAAGGCTGTATTTGATGCGATCTTAGGCACACATCTGGTATTTTAGAATAAAATGTACAAAAAGTTTTAAATTTTCATATAGTCTTCTATAGTGGAATGGAAAAACAGCTCTTGAATGTCTTAAGCATTTTGCACAATATGTAGGGGAGATGTTTGCTTACGTACAGAGTCTGCCACTCTGATCCCTTACCTACAAAGTACCTGTCTGGGATAACAGGTAATCAAACTATAAGCAACCTTAGTTAAGATCTCTCAAGGTAGATTTGAAAAGGGGCAACAGACACAGCTCAATCTGTAAAGCCCTTGCTGTGCAAATATGGAAACCTGAGTTTGAAAACCAGAGTTCAGGAAAAAAAAATGAGTAGGGTGATGCACACTTGTAGTCCGAGAACTGGGAAGGTGGGAAATGCGGAGTCCTGGAGTTTGCTGGCTAGTGAGTCTACGACACCTTTAGCATGTTCCAGGCTAATGGAAGCTATTGATTTAAAATATATGAAGACCCAATTGTAAAACAAACAAATAAACAAAAGAAAACAACAAACTCAAGGTGGATATTTATTGAATGTTAATTTAAGATGGGTTATATTTATTTATGTTGTGGAACATTTGTTTAATGATGCAAAGATGTTTTTCCATCTCTTCTTGTTGCATTTGCTTAACTCTGTGAAGCTGTGTTACTTTTCCTGCTTAAAACCCCTGTCTGGTACAATAAAGAACTGAATGACTAGCCAATAGCTAGGCAGGGGAAAGTATAGGTGGGGCTGGCAGGGAGAAAAAATAAATAGGAGAAGAAATCTAGAAAGAGAAGATCTAGGAACAAAATAAGGAATGAGAAAAGAAGGTGCTTGTCACCCAACCTCATAGCCAGACATGGAGTAAGAAGGAAAGAAAGGATATACAAAAATAGAGAAAGCTAAAAACCCAGAGGTAAAAGATAGACTAGGGAAATTTAAGTTAAGGAAAGCTAGCTAGAAACAAGCCAAGCTAATGCCGGGCATCATTTATAAGAAAGAGTAAGTCTTTGTTGTGATATACTTGGGATTCTAAATAGTAAAAAGCAACTATAGTAAATATTCCCCAAAGAATGACACCTGAGGTGCATGTGCACATACAAAAATCTGCAATGCAAGTGTGTGTGTGTGTTGAGGGGTAGATATGAAAAATCTTTAGCAATGGAAAGAATGCCAAAAGAAGTTGGTGAACTTGACCTAGATAGTGACTGTCCTCAGATGGAGCACACAGAAAAATCTTGTGCTCTTGCCTTAGACTTGTTGTAGCATGCCAATATGCTATATTCTGTTGGTTCAGGAAATTCTTCTAAAACATTGCATATAAAACATTTTGATTGCATCAACTAGTATAAAACAACAGAAACCCTATCATCCATTGGCCTAAAAATAAGAACATTTATGGATTTCCATTATCAGCAGTCCAGAAGCAGGTGGCACATCAGAGACGTGATACAGCTATCTTAGAGATGTCATACAAGTAGCTTTCACAGCTGTAATTTTTCTGAGTTCTTTGACTATAATTTGCTCAGTGGGTGGACTTTGTACTTAGGAAGGCTAGGCTAAACCATAACAATTGAACTGATGACAATGTTTAGAAAAAGTGTGTGTGTGTGTGTGTGTGTGTGTGAGAGAGAGAGAGAGAGAGAGAGAGACAGAAATAGAGAAATAGAGAGAGAAATAGATAGATAGATAGATAGATGATAGATAGATAGATAGTTTGATCGATTGATTGATTGACAGACAAATGATAGATAGATTACTGATAAGAAACTGCTCCAAAAATTTCATTTTTCTGTATTTTCATTGTCTCAAATTGTTCAACATGCCCATCACTTGTGTGAGGCCACTTGTTTGTTTCCAACTGCTCAGTCCCAAAATAAGCACACAGGAACTGTATTAATTAATCCACTGCTTGTCCTATTATCTCTAGTTTCTTATTGCCTAACTCATATCTTAAAGTAACCCATCTCCATTAACTTGTGTATTGCCACGAGGCTGTAGCTTACCAGGTAAAGTTCTGGCATTTGTCTCTTGTGAGGCCACATGGCTTCTCTTTGACTCCACCTTCTTTCTCCCAGCATTCAGTTTAGTTTTCCCTGCCTAGATAAGTTCTGCCTTGCTATAGGCCAAAGAAGTTTCTTTATTAACCAATGGTATCAACAACATACAGAGGGGAAACCCACATCAATAAGTGAACCTATTGTAGTATAATTTGATATTTCTCAGACTTAATCACTGCCCTAAAAGAAAAAGAAAATAGAGTGTTGATGGGGTTAGTGGAATTCCTTATAGATGAATATAAGATGCTACTGTCATCCTATTCCTATATTATAAAGGAAGAAATGTAGAACTGCAACCTTGAAAATTTTTCTGCTTCTGAAGAAACTACTACCACCTTAGAGAAAAAAAGCCAGGAAACCTCAAACACACTACTAGGTTCCACAATAGTGCAGCTTGTCACTGCTATTGAGGCATTTCCCAGACCTGGAAGCAGGAAGGGAAGATCATTTCCTTCCCTATCCTTTCTCATTTTGTTCTCCAGAGTCTTTTAGTAACAGCAATGTTATAAGTTATGTAAGAAACATGGACAGATAAATTTTTGTTCTCTACATTAGAATTCACTGAGTAACATGTACATTCACAGGTTAAATCAATTTCATTGACTTTAATTTGCCACTTAATTCTGATTTCTTTGATAGCTGGTACTGGTATCAAACAGCATCGTTTATTTCAATGTTTTAATAACTTTAACTCTTAGATACTATGTTACCTATAAGGTCGTAATTTTATGTGTGTATACACATATATCATATATATTTATATATACATATAGAATAGAATAACTGTGGAGGATAAAAGAGGTCATAGTAGAATTCAAGGTGTTCAAAGAGGCTTTACTTGCAGCAGAGAGAGAGGCTGGTACAGTTAGTACAGCATGTAGGCAAGATATTAATACATTAATCTAGAATAATGGTTCTCAACACTCCTAATGCTGAGACCCTGTAATATACTTTCTTATGTTGTAATGATCTGACAACTATAAGATCATTTGCATTGTTTCTTAATAACTGTAATTTTTCTACTATTTTGTATCATAATGGAAATATCTGTGTTTTTCAGTGGTCCTAGGTGACCCCTGTGATAGGCTCTTATGATCCCCGAAAGGGGCAAGACCCTCATATTGAGAACCACTGATATTGAAACATCACTAGAGATCCTGAGGAAAGCTGCAGGAGATGAAAAGTCAAGCCTGGCCTTACAGCTGAGGCTAGGCTACAGAGGTTGGGAAAGTACCACAGGACTGTGGTTGCAAGTGCAGGACTTGGTCCCAAAGGTGAATGATAGACTGACAGATCATGATTCTCTACATCAGTAACAGAGACCAAGAGGAACTAAAGTATCACTGTTTGCTCCTTGACATACATAATGGTCAGATAATAGGTCTTTGGTGTAGTGCTAAAATTTTGGCTTTGTAAAAGAATCATCTACATGGAGCAAGACGAGGACTGTCTATTGTGGAGATATTGTGGAGAGGGCTATTGTTACAACACAAGACCTAAAAGCTACAATTAATATGTTACCCTCCAACGCCTCATTAAGATGAAATTTGTTAGATGTGTTCACACACAGTATCAGTAAGTTTGACTGCTTTATTGCTTAATTGATGCTAACACATTTCCATCCCCATGTTTTCACTTCACATTGGCTCAGCAGGAGTCCAAGCTTCATTACCACAGGAATGGGAATAAAATGCTTTGCAACTCTGTTCCCAAATGAGCACGCCATTTCTGAGAAATCTGGAGGGCAAGTCAATCTAGGTTCTCAGCACAGCAGGAGTCCTGCGCCACCCTCCCACTGGACCTATGCTAGAAAACTGGAAAAAATACAAAAGATTGCTCTATTAACTTACTACTACTCCCTCCCCATGACTTCGAGAAATTTCTAAACCTCATTTCTTGCCAAATAGACACGCTATTTAATAATTCCCCTCCTTCTTTTTTCAATCATAAACATGCCACAAATGACTAATAAACTCTCTATAAAGTGTGGATTACTCCATATTTTCTAACCACATATGCTGTCATATTAGTATACACTGATTCCATTTGGGCACTTTAGCAATCCCATTTTTACGTTTCATATGGCATAGTCTGACCATACCTGTCTTGTATTTTGCTGTTCTTAGAAAGTATGCTTCTCAGTTCCATGTTGATCATCAACTCCTCAACGCAATTATAAACTGTAAATAAACTGTATCCTATGTAACCTTTCTATGGATACATGTACATGTAGAAAATAAAATAAATAGGCCCTTCTCAAAATCTTCCCAATCTTTAATATCCATACTTTGTATAACTTTCTACAATTATTTTTCTAATTAACAAATTATTTAAGTATGTAATATCACAGAATGAGAAATATTAAGTTAGAGAACTTCCTAAAGTTTCAATGCTCAACACAGTACTTGTAGCAAGTTCTAATAAAAAGAATTTATTTAAGGGGCATGAGTGATTTCTTACTGATTAAAACACTGACAGCTCTTCCATAAGATTCACTTTTGTGCCTTAGCACTCAAATGGCAACTCACAAACATCTGTAATGCCACTATTGGGGTTTTGATGCCTTTCCAGAGTGACCAGACATGCACATTCTCCATAGACATACATATAGGCAAAACATCCATATACATAAAATACACAAATAAATAATTTTAAAGTTTATTTAAATGAAACAAACTCCATTTATCTAAAGTCTAGGTTCTAGGTTTCCTGACATTTTTCAGTATTTCCTTCATATTACTGAATATTGAGGAGATAAATAATTCATATTTACTCAAACCTCAAGCTGTAGCTTCCCTTCCCAAAGAGTTTCCTCTGTTCTTTCACTAAATGGCCATGTCCCTGTGAAATGAGAATTGGCTAATGTTATAGAATATAATTCTTTCTGTATCTTGTTATATCTCCATCCATGTTTTGGTGCATTTTACATGTGTTTCTATGCCTAAACAATGTGTTATCATCTGTGTCCTTTTGAAATGACTTAAGTGGTACCATCTGCACCACACTGTTTTATAATCTATATTTTTATTTCTCAAGTTTGTGAGGTCTATTCATTTGTATTCTGTTATAATTTTGTCCACTTAATAATTTCTATGCATGATTCAGATATATAAATTATATTTTATTCATTTCTTGCATTTAAACACTTAAGTTATACAACGAGTCCTGAGAAACAGTTGTGAAATGATCCCTCTACCTCCTGTCGATGAGTGGAGGCACACAGTCACAGACACTAGATAGACCATTGATTGCCTCACTTGGCTTCAAGTCTATATGAGACCTATAACTTAATTTTCTTACTAACAAAGCATCCAGATTCCATGGATTTATACATTATTACTTATAATAGACATGTTAAACATTCAAAGTTTTTGGCAGTTTAGGAAGGAAATTATCTCTGATTTTAATTCTATTTAATTTTTTATGAAATGTATTGGGCTTAAACATATTTTTGCATATTTACGGGTCATTTGACTTACTTTTTAAACAAAGCATCCAGTGAGTCATTGTGTTTGTTCTTTTATTCTTTTGTTTACTGTTTTGTGGAGGTCCCCAAAATGAGAGCCTATGTCTACTTTTTCTGAAGATGAGGGACCTTCAGCTTGCTCAAAGTTGTAGCCATTCCAATGTGATTATAGAAAGATCAGAGAGTTGGAATTTATTTCTATTCCTTCAAATTTATTGTCTGTTTCTACCTCAAACAAAAGTCCCACCTAGAGTTAGGTAGAGAGTTCTGCACTCTCAAAGTTATTGTCAACAGGAGTGGCTAATATCCAGACCTTGGATTCAGGTATTAAGAAATAGATCTGTTTCTACCTCAAACAAAAGTCTAAGATCCAACTAAGTTCCTACTCCCTTAAGGAGATATCAATTGATTCCTCCCAGGGAGTGGTTTGTCTAGAGAATATTCTGGTCTAATTTGTGACCATTAAGTTGTCTTGTTCTAGCAGCAAAATATTTATCTAAAACTGTAACCTGCATTCTTCAACTGGTATGTTCATTTCCTTGTATCGTATTAATGCATGATTTTTTTTTTAAATCTTACTCTTAACTTTTGGGGTCGAGGGTATTTTAAGTTAATGGAAATTAAATGCGGGAAACTTTAGTATTCACTGGAACTCCCTCATAGTACTATCTTACATTTTCTGTTTTACTATTTTCAATCACATTTTTGTACTTAATTTTCTAATCCCCTTGCCCCTACACTGGTAAGAAGTATCTTCATCGAAGCTGGTATCCAACACTATTTATTCTGGCTATAAATATTTTTTGACTTATTTATATTACAAATATTCACTCTTGTATATATCTTGTTCTTATTAGTCTATTTGTGATATGCTTAGTTTTCATATAACCAAATTTTCATCAATTTTATGTTTTGGATTTTTTTAACCTGCTCCAAAAATGGTAAATCTTGTCCTTTGACATTCTTAAAGCATCTTTTTTCTGATATTTAGATTTGAAATCTCTCCAGAATATATTTGCATATGGTATAAAGCAGATGCATTCTTTCGTTTTTACCATACTAATAACCATTTGTCTCAGCATCATTTAATGGGAAATCCATTTTTTCCAAGTTAATGAGGAAGTCAGTGTCAGATGTTTGCTACTGCAAATTCTCATGTATTCAGCACATTTTTCTTGACTCCCTAATTAATCTTTTCCATTTTTCTGTTCTTTCTACTATCACCACGAGATGCTAATTTAGGAATTACTGTCTAGACTGCATGGTAGCTAGGCTTATAAAACATTATTATATTTTATTTCATGCATATCTACATTTTATAGTGGAATGCTATTTTGACTACAAATTTTTGGTAGGATATGATTCATCCACTTTCTGTTTGCCAAATACTAATTCATTCCTTGGTCGACTATTTTTCTCTAGCAAGTCAGATACAAGACTTTTCCTTGTGTCTAAGTTTCTCTTAAGTTTCTCCCTTTAAGGAGGAATATCTAAGATAAGTTTACAAACCAGTATAATCAAAGATTTTGCCTGAATTCAAAATGCGTAGATCTTAGAAGAAATATTTCAGAATAGTAAAGGTCATGAATTACTAGTGATAACAACTTAGTCTTCTAAAATCGTCCTTCCTCATCAGGTATTGTGTACATCCCTGAGGTTGTAGTAATGGTTCCCCTGATTGCCTCTCCATTTTTCTCCACAATTGACTGGTAGGAGAACATGTGAATATTCCTAAGGACACTTCTTAGGTTTAGGATGTCAAAGAAGAACTCTAACCAGTCTCTTTTTAATTTTTTTTACTTATTTTTAAAAATTAAATATATTTTTATCATGTCTCTTTCAAGCCATGCATATTCTAACTCTCCTGTGTCTTCCAGTGTATCTTTGGAATGGAATAGCAGAAAAGATTGTTACTTGGCAAGATTTTTTTTTCTGGCAAGATCTTTAGAACAATAGGTACTGGTTCATGCATAGTTACCAAAGTTCCCCCAGAAGATTGCACACAATAATTTCTCAGGCAAATATCATAGGACTTAAAGCTGAACTAATGTTCCCATTGCCTATTTGTGGTTCTGGAAAGGGAGGATTATGCCCCTGATAACCACAGGTAGTAACTACTGAATCAACAAAGAAATGGCTAGGCTGGGGAGAAAAAAAAAAGATAAAATGAGTTTCTCATACTATAAATTACCAATTCTCACATGGTACCACAAATGATAATGCCTTAAATTTAAATACCCTGAGTATCACTTCCAATGAGATTGATTGTCTAGCAGTTAAAGAGGAAGTCAGCATTGTTTTCTGTAATTCAATAGTTTGTGAAGGGAGATGAATGTAGTGACAAATTTTACGGTGCCACTGCCCTTGAGTTTCTTGGTGATTCCCTCTATGTGGCTTATTAAATGTATGATTATTTATTTTAATGACTCACTCCTGTAGATATTGAAAGCAACTTAGAAGTAGATGCTGTTGAACAATGCCCGGGTTTTGGACATATTTGTTAAATTAGAAATGAAACAGAGAGACTCCTGCCAGGGAAGTATATTGGCTGACCACAGACCTTCACTGCTCCTTTTGACCTTCCAATTCAAATACCATCCAGTCTGATCCACAGCTCTGTAGCTGAACACCTGCTATTACCTTTCTTACTCCATCCCCAAGAGATCATGAAGATCTTTTCATCCCACCTTTCTTTCCTCCCCCAACTCATCCCATCATCCCATCCTCTAACACCAGCAGTCATTTCCTAGGAACACAACAGCTGAGCAGGCCAGGGAAATACCCAGTGCCCCAGTCTCATCCCCTGCACTGTATCAGACCTTCTGGGGTGACCTCATTTCCCTGTCTACACCCATTCTAAGGAGACTAAGTAGATCCGAGTTGAGCACTCTTTTCTCCTTCCTTCTGTGAACCGTTTTAGACCTCTAAGGACATTCCTAGGTATCAGATCACAATATCTAGAAAGATATTTTAACAGGAACCCCGAGAGGTGACACTTATCAGGTCCATAGAAAATTTCCTACCAGGCCACACACATCCATCACATTCCCCTAAAAACTACAGAGGAAATAGAAACCAAGGGAGAAAACACTGACCCAAAAAAGACAAAAAATTGAAATCAGCAGCTATTGCCTATAATCATCCCTATCCCAGATGCCTGGATGGCAGCATAAAAACACAATAACAAGCAAGGTAATGTGTCTCCTTTACACCCTAACAAGCCTATCACAACAGGCTCTGAATATTCCAACACAGCTGAAACACAAGAAAAAGACCTTAAACCTACTTGTGTGAAAATGATAAAAGTTCTTAGAGAGGAAATTAATAAACCCCTTAAAGAAATCAAGGAAATCCAGGAGAACACAAACATTGGAAGAAGATGAATAATACTGTTCAAGACCTAAAAAGAGAAAATAGAGTCAAAAAAGAAAACACAAACTGAGGAAATTCTGGAGGTGAAAAATTTTTAAATTCAACCAGGAACTATAGAGGCAAGTCTCACCAACAGAATATAAGAGATAGAAGAGAGACACTCAAATGTTGAAGATACTTAAGAAATAGATACATTGATCAAGGAAAGTGTTAAATTTAAGAAATCCATAAAACAAAACCCAGGAACTCTGGGACACTCTGAAAAGACCGAATCTAAGCATACTAGGAAAAGGGAAGGAGAAGAAATCCAGCTCAAAGACTCAGAAAATATTTTCAATAAAACCAAAGAAGAAAATTTTCCTAAGCTAAGGAAGAAAATGCTTATAAAGTTACAAGAAACAGTCTTCCGGTCTACCGGACGGTAGGTGCTTCAGGAGTCACCAGTTACCGTCCAGGCATGGCCAAGTCCTAGAACCACACCACACAAAGCCAGTCCCGTAAATGGCACAGAAATGGCATCAGGAAACCCCTGTCACAAAGATACGAATCTCTCAAGGGGGTCGACCCCAAGTTCCCGAGGAACATGCGCTTTGCCAAGAAGCACAACAAGAAAGGCTTGAAGAAGATGCAGGCAAATAATGCTAAGACCATGAGTGCACGTGCAGAGGCCATCAAGGCCCTGGTTAAGCCCCAGGTGGTGAAGCCCAAGATGCCAAAGGGCCCCAGGCGCAACTCACCTGTCTGACTTTCATTGCTCACCCCAAGCTTGGGAAGCAGATTAGAAGCTACATGGCCAGGGGTCGTAGGCTCCAAAAAACAAAGCCCAAGGTTCAAGCCAAGGCAGAAGCCTCAGCTGCAGCTCAGACTCCCAAAGGTGCTCAGGCCCCTGTGAAGGCCCCATAAAAAAGGTCTCAGTCTGCCAATGTGAAGACAGATGGACTGGTGTGACTATCTATACAGAATTTGCAGATGATCAGGACCTTATGCTGTTTTTACAAAAGAACTTTAGGCAAGTTCTGTTAAAAAAAAGTTACGAGAAACATATTAAACACTAAATAGATTAGACTAGACAAGAAAGTACCTTTGACACATAATCAAAACACTAAATGTACAAAATGAAGGAATAATATTAAAAGCTGCAATGAAAAAATTCAAGTAACATATAAAGGCAGATCTATTAGAATTACGCTCAGTGGAGACTCTGAAAGCCAAAAAGGTATAGAAAGATGTGCTAAATATTCTGAGACACAGATGCCAGCTCAGACTACTATTCCCAGCAAAAATTTCAATCATCATAAATGGGGAAAATAAAATATTTCATGATAAGGCTGAATTTAAGCAATATCAATCTGTAAATCCAATCCCATAGAAGGTGCTAGAAGGAAAACTCCCCATCAAAGGAGGTTAACTACATCCATGAAAACACATGAATAAATAATCTCATACTATCAAAATTAAAAGAAAGAAAACACAAACACAGAAACACACACACATACACACTCACATACCACCACCACTACCTAAAACAAAATAACAGGAATAAACAGCATTGGTCATTGTTATTTCTCAATATAAATGATCTTAATTCTCCTAATAAAAAGAACACAAACAGAATGAATCAGAAAACAGGATTTATCCTTCTGCTGCAGCCAAGAAACATGCCTCAACATCAAGGATAGCTATTATCTCAGAGTAATAGTTTGGGAAAAAGATATTCCAAGAAAATAGACCTAAGAAAAATTTGTTGTAGCTATTTTAATATCTAACAAAATAGAAAAAGCAGCATCCAACAGAATTTGAAAAGATTTTTACTGAGACTATTATATCTGATAGATCATATAGTATCCAAACTACATAAAGAACTCAAGAAACTAGATAACCAAAACCCAACAATCCATTAATAACTGGGATACACGCTAAACAGAAAATTCTTGATGATGGAAACTCAAATGAATGAGAAAAAGTAAAAGAAATGTTCAATTTCATTAACCATCAGGGGATGGAAATGAAGAATTCATTAAGATTGTATATTTCATCTGTCAGAATGACAGATCAATAACAGAAGGCTGTGGAACAAGAGGAACACTCCTCCATGGCTGGTGAGAATGCAAACTTGTACTGGCACTATGAAAATCAAAGAAGTGGAGAATTGCTAGATCTCAAGATCCAGCTATAGCACTCTTGGGCATATAACCAAGGGACATTTCATCCTACCAAAAGGCCAAATGCTCAATCATGATCATTGCTGCTCAATTCATAATAGCTCCAAACTGGAAGCAACCTAGATGTCCCTCAACAGAAGAACACATAGAGAAAACATGGTAGATTTACACAAACAAACTCAGCTGTTTAAAACATGAAATCATGAAATTGATAAGCAAATGGACATAACTAGAAAAAAATCATTCTGAATCAAGTAACCCAGACCCAGTAAGGTAAATATGGCATTTTCTTTCTTATAAGTGGATATTAGTCCTTAAATAAATGATAACCAAGTTAAAATTCATAGACCCAGAAAGGTAGGTATGGAAGAAAGAACTAGAGAAGACACATATGGACGCCCCAGAGAGAAGGAAATAATAGAAGTTATGGGTTGCTTTTATGGTGAAGGGCTCACATGGAAATTACAAACAACCCAGGCTGTTACCAAGACAATAGATTGCTCTCCACAAACTGTCAACAAGGCCACATTGCTGAAAATAATATGCATGCAATTCTTTAAACTTGTAGAGAGCAAACTTCCGACTATATAGAACTTTACCACCTACATTCTGGTGGTCTTTGGTACAGGAAGATATTCTTCAGGCTACTAAAAAAGAAACATAAACACAAACACAGCTAGATTTTTTTTGTAAACCAGGGATCTATTTGTGTTCTGGCTGCAAAGTATGCTAGGGCAATGGTAACACAAAGCTTGTGGCAGTAACCAACCAATGTATGATTTGATGGAAGACTCACTCCACAAATTGCAATCCATATGTGGTACTGCTTGGTTGATCAAGAACCATAGACTAGATTATCCCAAGGATCTAAACCAAAATGAAATAACACTGGTGATTTAAAAATGTAATAAAATGACCAACAATATTCTGCTATACTCATAGATTAGTGCCTTACTCCATCAGCATTTGAAAAGCTTCCTCCTGCTCTCCTCTCTTGTTGTATCTAAAATGGACATGAAGTTTGAATTTCATATGTTATAGTGACACTTTTCATATTGCTCTGAGTATGTCAGCCTCATCCATAAAAAGTCAGTGATCTAAGGCTCATTTGAAATAAACTAAGCAGATCTGGGAGTTACAGGTACTACCTGGCCACTCATAGCAAAATCAAACTATGTCTCCAACTTCTTCATTCCAGAAGTAAGAGGTACTCCAAGGCAGAATGTATTCTATCTGGTCCTACTCTTGCATTCCTTGCAAAGGACAGTTTGAAGAATGGAGTTTAGGAAGATGTTTTATTGCGTCCTCTAGCAGTAGTTGGGAAAATATTCAGAGACTCACAGATAGACAGACATTACACAGAGAGGATATCCTTGGAGCACCAAGTGCCAAGTTGGATGTTTTGATTAAATCCGTCCCACCTCAGAGATCAGGAAACTTAATGGAAGAGGACAAAAGAGCGTAAGAGACAAAGAGGATAGAGGATTACAGAAGTACAAGGCCCTTTCATTTAGCTAAGCAAAGTTCAAATGAACTCATAGAGACTGAAGCAGCAAGCATGGGGCCTCCTCAGACCTGCACCAGGTCTCCTATTTGTATATCACAGCTTTCAGCTCAGTATCTTTTTTTTTTTTTTTTTTGAGACAGGGTTTCTCTGTGGTTTTGGAGCCTGTGGTGACGTAAGTCTGTAATTCCAACACTCAAGAACGAGAGACAGAATTGCTGGGAGTACCAGGTCAGCTTGGGCTAGTATCAGCCACCAAGACGACATAGCAAGAGACTGTCAGGAAGGAAGAAAAACAGCAATCAGCCATTCAGCTCAGTATCTTTATGAGACTCCTTAGTGTGCGAATGAGTACCTCTTTGGTTCTTGTGCCTGCTCTTGGGGCTCTTTTCCTTCTATTGGGTTGCTTTGTGCAGCCTCGGTGTGATGATTTTTGCTTTATTTTATTAAATTTTATTTTGTCGTGTTTGGTTGTTATCCCATAGAAACCTGTTGTTTTCTAGTGAGAGACCAAAAGGGAACAGATCCAGAAGGGAGGGGAGATGGGGGAGCAACTGGGAGTAGAGGGAAGGGAAACTGTGTTAGGATTATATTGTATGATAAAATAATCTATTTTTAATAAAAAAGGGAGCAGGGATATGTATAAGACTTAGATCCAGTTGTAATGCTTAGAAGCTCTATTATATTGTGAGGATATCTTGGATATGATTTTGATGACTCACAGCTTTTCCTCCACTGGAGAAAAGGGGAGGAAGATAGATCAGTGATTTTCTTGTTGTTGTTATTGTTTTCATGTGTATGTATATTTGTGTGTTTCTGTGTGAGTACATGTGTGCTATTATATGTGCTTGGTATTTGAGAGAAAGATTCACATTTGGAGTTTAGAAGATAAATTGAGTCTTCTATCTTTCTCCACCTAATTTTTAGAGACAGTCTCTCCCTGAATAAAGAGATCATAGACTGGTCATAGCCACCGAGATGGTTCTTTCTCCAGTACTACCATTGCTGAGATTATATGGGTGCACACCTCCTCAGCCATCAGGTTTTTTGTTTGTTTGTTTACATAGGTTCTGGAGATCTGTACTTGGTTATTCATTCTTGTAAAGTAAACCTTTTGCTCTCTGAGCCATCACTCTTCTAGACTTTTATGAACTGTGCTTGTTTGCCAGTATTTTTGAGAACTGATTAGAATTGATGAAAAATGCAATTAATAGGCTTGGTAACTCTCTTCAATTCAATAAACACAAACAAGTAATTTGCTTTATATATTAGGTTTAGCATTTGTCAATGTATACATAGCTTCCCTTTCTCTTTCTCTTCCTCTCTTCCTCCTTCCTCTGCCATCCCCCTGCTGCTCCCTCTCTCTCTCTCTTTCTCTTTCTCTCTCTCTCACACACACTCACACACACACACACACACAAACACTCACAAACTCACAGATATACACATAAACACACAAATACTGTTTTGAGGAGAATGTCTATAAATTCCATGTTCTTTTTATTTCAAGATACCTACTTTTTTTCTATCCAGAAAATGCTGGAAGGAAAGTCACGCTTGGTGCATCACAGTAATAAGCTGGTCATGTAGTGTTGGGTTCCCCAGAACCTGTGTGTGTGTGTGTGTGTGTGTGTGTGTATGTGTGTGTGTATACATACATTTGCATCTGTATGTTGGTATTATATACAGACTTTCCCTCCTATATCTTCAATCAAATATCTTTGAAGAAGCTAAAGACAAATAAAAGACAACTACATTAAAAGTAGATCTAATGGCCATATAATTTTATATTTCTTTAGTCAATTTACTTACTAAGAACATAGTTTATAATTATAACATTCAATGTAATGGACAAGGGTATCAAAATAAACAAGAAGAAAATCCCCAAAATTCCTAGCCCTTCTATTAAAAGTGGATAGCAGGGCTGAATAAATAAATAAATCCATCAGTTTTTAAGTATGTCTTCTGTGACCCTGTTAAATCTTCGCTGAAATCTCTGCACAAAATAAAGATGGCTCTGTAATTTTTGGATTAACTCTGAAAAGTGATTTTATGAAAATTAGTATACAAGGTAAGAATATTTTTCAGAAAACAGATTGTTTCCATAATGAAGTTGGTCCCCATTCAGTCAGTTGAAGACTTGAAAAGAGCCAAAGGCCCGCATGTCTAAATGTTAGAAGATTGCTTATTTGCATCATTTGTGTCTTGAACCATCCCAAGTCTCCAGCCTGCCAACCTGCACCTGAGCTTTTGGACCAATCACTTTCAGGACTTATGTAGCAGCTTATAATTTATAATCTTCTACCCCGTGACCACTGTGGTGTAACCATTTATGTCAAGTTAAAAGACTGTCCTCAGGTTTACTCTGGGGAGAATAAAACAACTTGACACCTACAGAGCTGAGACTTAGCAGATTCACAAAGCTACTTTCCAGGGTTATTGAAGCAGTAAGCAAGTTCCAAGAAAACAGACTCAAAAGAGACAAGCTACTAAGGGGAAACTTTCAGACCTGCTTGAGCTCCCTGCATGTCAAATCGAGAACTCCACAATCTCTGCTTCTGTGAGTTAGCAACATTTTGGGGAGGGTTTTTATTGATACAGCTGCCTTTGAATCATCCCCAATCTGGTAAATAACTCCTTACTTAAGAACTTGCAAGCAACTCCAAAAAAGTCAATAGTTTGCTAAATTAGATACTGTTGTAATGATTATTAGATTTGTTTTTGTTTTTCTATGTCGCATGAATGGATATTTGTGTTGACTATGCTCAGACAGTCTCACACAACAGCCTTACATTTCTTATTAGTTCTTTTTCTCTGGAAAATGTTGACAAAAAATGGAATTTGAACATATCAGAACCAGGGTGTTGTGGGATGAGTAGAGAAGCTGTAACATTTGAGAAAATTCTTAAGGGAATATTTAGATTGAAGAGGGGGAGATAATTGAGTTTTCCTTTGAATAGTGACATAGAAAAAATAGCAAGGCCAAGGGATATAAAAGAAATGGCATTGAGGGATAATAAATGATATGAAGAAACTGAGATATGGGGAGACTATTTGTCTTTTGTTCATACAGATAATGACAAGAATTGTGAAAACATAAGCTAGGTTTGTCTAATTTCAAAGCTAATTTTGTTAAATAAGAGACAATATTTTCTCCTGTAGAAATAGACTAGCATTAGTAATGTGAGAGAGGACAAAAACTTTTCAGGGTATGAAACTGTTTTGGTTAATCTTTAAAAACATTTAATGACATGAAAGGAATTCCCAAGAACCTGGGAATGTCATGATAATATGAACTAGTCAAATCAACTCATAACATTGTGAATAGGAACCAATGATCCATCACTGTGTATGGAGTATGAAAAATCCTTAGTTTCCTTCTACTACTCTCACCACCCAACCCCAGTTCCTGAGCTGCCAATGAGCATCATTTTAACACAAGCAAATGTCCAGGTCATTGACACTGAAAATTGGTGAAAGTTAGGTACTTCACACCCTAGTAAGCAGCAAGCAATCATAATTGACAACAGGAATGGATAGAGTTGGTGTTTATGTCAGGGAAGAAACACATTTGTGGGCAAAGTAAAATGATATAATACATACATAGAAATGGGATTTAAAAACTAAGCACTAACCACAAATTTTTAAATACAGATCACTGTGTACAATGCCCCAGGTATAAGGAATGAGACTCTGAGCAGTCTGGAACAGTACAAACTTATCCTCAACTCTGAGAGATTTTAGAACTCTGGAACTTATGTCACAGTTTGATTTATTTTTCATTGTTTACACAGATCTTTTTTCAAGTTCTAATGGTTTCATGGGCCCTGGGGTCAATGTTTATAACATAGCTATGTATGTAGTACGTGTAAAACTTTTGATCCAAGTATGAGAAAGGCCACATAGAATGGTGGAAGAAAGAAGCAACAAAGCCTAGAACACTGGAGTCACTACCTCTTGCTGATTACTTGGTGTAACACAGAGTCATTTTGTACTAAGCTTCCAAGATGGAAGATAATAGCACCTTATGCAACATGTTCTAAAGTATATACAGAAACTGGCTCAATACACATGTTCACAGTTAACTCCCTCTTCAGTTTTCCTCATAGAAAACAAATTCCTACATTATTCAAATACATTTTCTCATATCTGAAAATGTGTGATTATTGGAAAAATACAAATATATAAGAAGAAATCAAGAAAAATGCCACTCAGTATCATATGATATTTTAATCTGGTAATTATTTTATGATTTTTGTTTTTGGCAATCAGATACACAACTTGCAGGTTTTCTTTACTCTTTTACTGTCCAGTATGAGATAGCAAATACTTTCCATACCATAAAAAGCTGCACACACAAAATCAGTCATTGAAAATCATTTCATCCAGTGCTATCTTTGCTGTTCCTAGTGCTTATGATACATATTTCATCAAGAGGTATCTCTGAGCATCTTTTTTAAGTTACTGTGTTGATGTAACATCTAAACTGGAGGGATAAATGCTAAAATCCTAAAAATAACAGTTATATGTTAGAATGTTAAATTTTATGTGGATCCATAAGTTAAATGGGACGTGGGTATTGGGACATACTAATAGAATTAGAATCCTGACTCACTCAATTTGGGTAGAGCTTTGAATTACGCATTTTAACACTGTTTCAAGGATGTTGTTGCCATGAGACCTGTCCCACACTTCAAAAGGGAAGCTGTGGTAATTTAAATGTAATTGTCCTCCAAAGCACATAGATAGTGGTATTTTTAGGAGGTGTAAGTATTCTGAAATAGGTCTGGCCTTATTGAAGGAAGTGTATCACTATGGGGGTGGACTTTGAGGTCTCCCATGCTCAAGCTATGCCTAGACAGTTCACTTCCTATTGCCTTCAGATCAGAATATGCTAATCTCAACTCCTTCTCCAGCATCATGTCTGTATACATGTTAGTCACCCTGTTGTACCATGATCATAATGGACTAAACCTCTGAAATTGTAAGCCACCCCAATCAAATGTTTTTCCTTTATAAGAGTTGCCATGACTATGCATCTCTGCACAACTATAGAAACCTTAACTAAGACAAAAGCATTTGTGACAATTTAAAACCGTCAGTGTGGGCTAGAGAAGTGACTTAGGTGTCAAGGGTAATGATCTTCCAGAGTACCTGGGTTCAGTTTCCAGGACAAACATGGCTGCCCACAACTGTCTGTAATTCCACCTTTTGGTGATTTAACATCCTTACACAGATTATATACAAGGTAAACCCACCAATGCACATTAAAAAAAAATCTTTCAGGAGAAAGTATATTTCTTTGTGTGTGTGTGTGTGTTGCTGTATTTATTCCATTTTCATCCCTCCCCCAACCCACTAACTTCTCCTATGTTCCCCACTCCCTCTCAAATTCTTTCCTTCTTCTATGATTATTGTTTTCCACATACACTACTAAGTCAACTTTATGATTCCCATATGTACATATCCTTAGGGCTGACTACTTACAAATGTATAACCTATTGGGGTAAAGAAGACTGATTCTCCCTTTCTCAGTAGCCACTGATCTCCTACAGGTATAGCAGGTAAAGCCTTCTCCATACACATTGACTTGCCAACTGGTGTTATCATTATATTACTGTTATTTAGGCGACCATACTGAGATCTCATGGGTGAAGTATCAGTGTCATATCTTGAAGATCCTGTCTCTCTGGAGCTTATAATTTTCCTCATCCATCTTTCATGATGTTCCCTGTACTTTATGTGTAGGGATCATGTTGAATATATATCAGCTGGGGCTGGGAAACCCTCAATCCCATATTCTCTGCTTTGATCAAGTATAGCTTTCTGTGGTAGCTTCCACTGTGTGCAAATGGAAGATTCACTAGTGAGGAGTAAGAGCTACACACACATGTTCTCTTTAGACCGGGGCTTTGAGGTCACCGATATTTAACATAGAAGTTAAAATTCAACATTCACATATGCCCAAGTATCATTTGTTGTCAGTGTTGTCTAGGAAAGTCATAGTAATTGGTTGTATAGTTTTAGTTCATTGTATTTTTAAAAAATTCTGTAGAAAAATATATTGCTTTCTGGCATTTGTTTAGTAGAAAACAAGCCTAAGGACATGAACTTTGTTTTCATTTCAGTTGGACAACCCGTTATGTTTCTCTGTTGTTTGTTCGCAGGATTTTTATTCAAGTGTTTAATGTTATGACAAAATCTTTTACTAATCATGAATTGTAAATGGATATAAATAATAATGTGAAGAATTTGAAAACTGAGAAGATATGGTGAACTTCTACAGGAGATAGACAGTTAGAAAGAAAGGGCTTAGTTAAAAGTTCTTATAACCACCTTTTAGCCTGATAGTAGGCTATGATCAGTATCATGTTCATAGTTCATTTCATAAGAAATCAAATATTTTTTCTGGTGAGCGTAAGTTACGATTAAAGCTTTTGGCAATTACATCTTTTCAATATCAAAAGGTAGTTCTTGGAGAAAGATGGAGGAGAGGTACTCTCAAATCTGCTACAACTCTTGTTATGTCTCTAATGACTATTGAAATATGAATGGGTGTAGTACACTGCTGGTGGTTCATCAAAGGAAATAGAAAATTATTTGATATGTCAATAGAGGAAAACATAGCTAAAAAGAGATACAAGTGCTTATGTTAGGATCTACTGCAAGGATTTTAGAAGGTATAAAGATTTTGGCAAATATACGATAGGAATAGTTAGAAGTATAAGCAGTTTTAAGATACCTATTTACCTCTTTTAGACCTAATTTAGGAAATGAAAAGCTAAGTAAAATCAGTAGTAGTAGGGAAACATATCTTATACAGTGAAGTTGTGATCAATAATTATACAAAGAATGGTAAAATTGAAGGTCACTTTTAGGTATCTACCATACTAATATCCACAAGAAAGGGTTGTCAGTGAATGTTCAAACCATGGAAATCATTTTAATTAGGAGAGTGTAGTTACGAAGTTTCACTATCTCTGCGCAGAAGAGGCAAGAAACACAAAGATAAATTGAGAATAAAAGATGAGAAATTTGAGAGACTTTCCTTCTAATCAAGTCATTATTAGTGATGGTAAAAGGGGAAGAGAACCTGCACTCATCAGGCATCCTTTACTTATTGTTTCATTAAAAGTGTAAAATGTGATTGGATCATAGGGAATTTACTAGTCCAATTTAAAATAAGGAACATTTTATAAAACAATAAAACCCTGGTCAAGGCCATTTATAAAATAATATGTTTAATTTAACTTTTGGTTTCAGGGTTTGAGAGTTCACTATGAGGGAATCGAGGAAAAGCTGAGAGCTAATATGCTAAACTTAATGCACAACCACTAGGCAAAAGAGAGGAAAATGCTAGGAATGGTATTTTGAAACATCAAAAACGGCTTCCTGTTGCAATTTGTAGCGGAGGCCAGGCTGCTGCACCCAGCCGTCCACATGGCTTACTTATGCCCCGAAATAATTACACGGAAAGTGTATTCCTTTAAGCACTGCCTGGCCCGTTATCTGTATCTCTTATTGGCTAGCTCTTACATATTAATCTAACCCATTTCTATTATTCTGTGTGGCCCACGAGCTGGCTTACCAGGGAAGATCTTAACCTGCGTCTGCCTGGCATGGGAACATCATGGCGAATCTCTCGACCAGCTTCCTTCTCCCAGAATCCTGTTCTGTTTTCTCCACCCATCTAAGGGTGGACCTATCGAATGGGCCAGGCAGTTTCTTTATTGATAAGAAATCACTACCACATCATTTCCCCTTTTTCTGTTTAAACAAAAAAGAAAGGCTTTCATTTTAACATAGTAAGATTACATATAGCAAAACAGTTATCAAGTAAGAATTACAGTTATAATATCTACTTTATCTTTTATCATAACTAAGGAAAACTATAACTATCCATTCTTCAACTCCATCAAAGACTCCAGAAGGATATAAAACTACCTAAGTAAACAGGAAGTCAAAAGCTCTAGAAATGACAGAGACATCTCGCTGCCTGGACAGTCACCCAAAGTTCTTTTGTACCATTGGGACATGTATCTTCGGCCTTCAGGCCCACAGTATACAGCAGACATTTCCATGAAGCAGGAAATTTCAAAGACAGTTCAGTCACTTTCTGTTGTGTCCTGCAGAATGTCTCGCAGACTCTCATGAATCAGGAACCCCGAAAGACCATCTCACCTTTAGGCAAGTTCAGCAGTCCTCTCTCTGCGGGTTCTTTGTGTCCAGTTTATGCATCAGTCCAGGCAAGAGCAGTTTCTTGCCCAAATGGCTATCAAACTCCATAACGATCCTCTTTGATGCCCATCTTCCTCTCGAAGTAGATTGGTGCTGCCAGGAGCAGACGTGTCTCATTGTCATGAAAAACCCTAAGTTATTAAAACATTTAAATGCCATATTCTGTAGTCTTTGAAAGAAATGAAGAATGCATTACCTGACTGAAATATATCTCTATATATCTAGAAAATCTAACTAACATGACTATAAGCTTGACTATTATCAATGATTATCCATTAACAACCTATATATGTTACATTTTTAAATGAACTGTACAATCACAATACTTAATCAAGATCAGAAATACATATACATGTAACAAAATTGACCTTAAAATCCATACCAATGCAAATTATTTATATCTATATCATATCCCCCTTTAAATGTAAAAGAACATTTATAAAGAATGTTTTGGGAACATGGGCGCAGTTTTTCTCTCCAAACTGCTTCCTGCTGAATGGGGGCGTCGTTAATTAGATCTTTCATGGTATAACCTGTGTGCCAGGGTCATCTCAGTTGGCAGTTGAGTGAAGTAATTTTTTGAGGGTGTTTACAGCAACCTTTCAGGAGGGCGTGGTCTATCATACCAAATTGGAATAGATGCAATCCATAGAGTCTCATCCTCTGTGAAAACAAAAGAAGACCCTTTCCAAAGCATCATATCCTTAGACCCAAATTGTGAAGTCATACCCTCATGATATTCATTTTGGTTCCATTTGGCAGCCCATATAATGAAATGATTGTCTGTACTTAGCTCCTTCACAGTCATAAATTTTAAAGAAAACACAATAATACAAAGAATCCAGACTCTCTGTGAATTTTCCATTTTTACGTGGCTTATTTTTACTTTATTTCTCTTAATCTATAACTATCTGTACTCTGTCTCTTTAAAGACTTTACCCCTTTTTTAAGGGCATTAACTTTATTCTTTCTCTCTCTATTTTTTCTCTCTGTCAAGCCTACGTACATTTATCCAACATTATGATTCATTTATTGGTCTGTCTGAATCTGTTTTATTGTGAATCTGTAATTTTTTAATGTCCAGGAGCAGTTCTTAAAAACTTAAGTTGCATCATGTAGGGGTAATACGGTACTGCCTGAGCTGCTCACAGTTCCAGGCACACAGCAAGTCCACATTGGAGCTGCACTCAGCAGTTTAATTCTGAGATTGAGCATGCAGCATAGAAACTCTTTTCATCCAAGTTACAACCAAATCTGATACGCAGAGCACTGCGTAGTCTCTGTATCGCGGCAGGAATCCGCCATACTCTTCCGCCTGCCCAAGCCCGATTCCGCCATATGCCCAGCTGCAGGCGGGGAGCGCACTTTAAAATGATGCAGCGTTTAAGTCTCTCTACAGCACGCCACCAAACAAAAATCTGTGTTAAACTCCGTTTTTTCTTTGTTTAAAATTAAGCTCTCTCAGGTTTTTAAGTGGATTTAGCCCCACGTTGGGCGCCATTCTGTTGCAATTTGTAGCGGAGGCCAGGCTGCTGCACCCAGCCGTCCACATGGCTTACTTATGCCCCGAAATAATTACACGGAAAGTGTATTCCTTTAAGCACTGCCTGGCCCGTTATCTGTATCTCTTATTGGCTAGCTCTTACATATTAATCTAACCCATTTCTATTATTCTGTGTGGCCCACGAGCTGGCTTACCAGGGAAGATCTTAACCTGCGTCTGCCTGGCATGGGAACATCATGGCGAATCTCTCGACCAGCTTCCTTCTCCCAGAATCCTGTTCTGTTTTCTCCACCCATCTAAGGGTGGACCTATCGAATGGGCCAGGCAGTTTCTTTATTGATAAGAAATCACTACCACATCAGCTTCCAGAGGCACATCTCCTCGAAGACCACACTTCCTGATTCTTTTTTTTTAATTGAAAAAACAAATTACGCCTTTTCCCAGCCTCCCATTTCCCTCCCCATACTCCCACTCCTGTCCCCCTCCCTCTCCAGTCTGAAGAACAGTCAGGGTTCCCTGCCCTGTGGAAAGTCCAAGATCTATCCAGGTCTAGGAAGGTGAGCATCCAAAAGGCTAGGCTCCCACAAAGCAAGAACATGAAGTAGGATCAAAACCCAGTGCCATTGTCGTTGGTTTTTCATCAGCCCTCCTTGTCCGCCATGTTCAGAGAGTCCGTTTTATCCCATGCTTTTTCAGTCACAGTCCAGCTGGACTTGGTGAGCTCCCAATAGATCAGCCCCACTGTCTGAGTGGGTGGGTGCAACCCTCGTGGTCCTGACTTCCTTGCTCATGTTCTCCCTCCTTCTGCTCCTAATTAGGACCTTGGGAGCTCAGTAAAGTACTTCTAGTCACCGGGGCCCATTCTCGTTCAAACATCTACATATGTCTTATGTCAAAGCTGAAGAGAATACCTGATATGCACAGGGGATCTACTTTTGTTTGAAGCTCCTCTTTCTTTGTCTTACTCATTGCCAGGAGCTTTTCTTTTCTCTCTCTCTTTTTTTTTTTCAGATACCCTGAACCTGATAGAAGGGAAGGTGGGATCTAGCCTTGAATGTGTTGGCACAGGAGACTACTTGCTAATTTTAACACAAGTAGTATAGACACTGAAACCAACAATTAGTAAACTAAACCTCCTGATAATGAGAATCTTCTGTAAAGCAAAGGACATGGTGAATAGGACAAAATGGCAGCCTACAGAATGAGGAAAGATCTTCAGTGACCACACCTCTGGCAGAGGGCTGATCTCCAAATATAGAAAGAACTCTGGAAACTAGACATCAAAATACCAAATAATTCAATAAAAAATGTTGTACAGATCTAAACAGAATTGCCAACAGAGGAATCCCAAATGGATGAAAGACTCAAGTGCTCAACATCCTTATCCATCAGGAAAATGCAAATTAAAACAACTTTGAGGTATCACCTGCACCTCTCAGAATGGCCAAGATCAAAAACACTGATGACATCTTATGCTGGAGAGGAGGTGGAGTAAAGGAAACACTTTCCATAGCTGGTGGAAGTGCAAATTTGTTAGCTGCTTTAGAAACTGATACAACTTTGTCTCAGAAAATTGGAATTCAAACTACCTCAAGACACAGCAAAATCACACTTGGGCATACACGCAAAGGAAGCATGTTCATACCACAAGGAAATTTGCTTAACTATGTACATAGCAGCATTATTCATAATAGTTAGAACCTGAAAACACACCAGATGCCCCTCAACTGAGGAATAGATAAGAAAATGTGGTACATTTAATCAATGTAATATTACTCAATGACAAAAAGCAATGACATCTTGAAATTTACAGGCAAACAAATGGTTTCATTTTCTTAAGCTTCAGGCCAACCCTCTTTTGATTTGTTCATATATGGCATTATTTAGATTTTCTGTTTTCATAAAGACATGTTATACTTCGTTTTTAACTGCTATGTCACTCGCAAACCAAAATAAGGATAAGAAAATCAGCCATTTATCAAGAATGCAAGGCTTCTCACGATCTGAATGATTCTCTGTTCCATAGTTGTGGACCTTTTTTCCTCTTCTTCAACTCCCGTCCTTATAACATATAACAAAGATTTTCTCCCTTTGCTACAAGCAACCCATCACTGTACTTCTAGGATGTCACCTTCTCAGGATTCAAAATATCCTTGCAAATCCCCTCTCTTTATACAGTTTAGTTACTGATAGGAAAACCTAACTATTTATTTCACATCATTGTTGTTAACTTAGAAATAAAGCACAGCCTCTTTGGCCACTGGTAAAGATCATATCTAATATTTCAAACTAAGAACAGGTAATAATCACAGGTCTTCTTCATTACGTTCGGGCTGTACTAGAAACAGTGAGTCATAAATAAATTGCACTCTTAAAACTACTGGAATAATTGAATGGCAATAATCTCCAGCTTTCAATAATAAAATAATTTTCAGCTTTGGGATTTAGAAAACAATGTTTTTAACTGAAGTTAAAATTTGGCAGGAGACCCATCAATATTAATTATTCTAATCATATAATTTATATTTCTTTATTATCTAGATCACAAAAGAAGTTTCAATCCACATTTGGGCAAAGAAAGAAGTGTCCAACTGGATAAAGAATGATGTCTAATTATTTTTTTCCCATTTTATTTTATTTATTTTATTTTTCTCCATTAACAGCTTCAACTGGGTGTGGGGCAACAGAACCATTCCCAGCACAACCATGGGTGTGGGGTTCCCCGCAGTCTCCCCAGGGCGATGGTTCCTGCAATGATCTCTAGGGGGAAACGGCTCCCAACAGATCCCCTCCACCCTCCCATACAAAGGCAGGCAGCTATCACGTGGAGAGCACCAGTCAGAGTCAACCAAAGATGTCAAATTATTAATGCAAGTTATGAACAGCTAGTTTCCTTTTTTGAATTGAGACTTTTTGCTTCTTATGTATTTTTTCAAAATTCATATTTTGATCTGGGTAATAACTATAATCTACAGAACCAAGAACATGTTCTGTAGTCTGGAAATTGCTTTGAAGGTACATACCTTAAAATAAATCAAGTTCAGATATAACTTTTGTTATTAGTTTTTAGCTGTACAGTAATAAACTGCAATGAATGTGGCTGGATTTATTTCTCCTTTTGAGGATTTATTGGTGTTTTCTTTATAGCTTGATATATGAGCAATCATTGTAAATGTTCCATTGGCTCTTGAAAAGAAGAAGCGGTGCTTACATAGGATTTAGGATTTGAAATATAATCACACATAAAATAAACCCTATTAATATATTACACAGAACAATTTTTTTTACTTTCTCTGTCAAAGACATTGTTAAAGTTTTTCAATTAAATTTGTATTGCTGGCCAACTCTGTACTTTGTTTTGCATGTTAATATTGAAAATCCTAGGCTTAAGATTTACCATGAATCTAGTTATGTACTCAAATGGACTATGTTTCCATTAAAAATATAAATGAACTATAACACACACACACACACACATATATATATGCATATATTATTTTACTTTGTTTTAAAGAGTAAAATGTTATGATAAAACTTTATATGACTATGTTACTTAGTTAACTATATGCATAACATCATTTTTATATTTATAAACAGGATTATGCTCCTTATTATCTCATTACAATTGCTTTCCATTTGTTTGTTTTGTTTTAAGTAGACTCTGTAATAAATTTTATCTTGAACTCTACTAGGATATTATTGAAATTATATATTACTTTTACATTTTTAGATTTTTGTAAATCTCATGATCTTGTTTTTATTTTTCTAGGCCATATAGGCCTTTTTTTCTTTACCCATTTATCTTGTCTACAGTATGGAATTCATTTATAAATGAAGGCACACACACACATCTTTTTAGACTATTCTAAAAATATTTTTTAAATTAAGAAATGCACTGAAATATGGCTTAGAGCAAATACATCTCATTTAAAGATTTATCCATTTATATATTATGTGTTAATGTGTACCTGCATGCACGTTTGTGTTTTGCATGGGTTTAGGGCATGTTGTGTCCAGAAGGGGACAATGGCTTTCCTTTGGAACTGGAGTTGCTGATAGCTCAAGAATACCCAGTGAGTATTCTAAACACAGAGCTACTTCTTTTGAACATCGTTCTTACACACATGGTTTGAAGACATATATGTGTAACCAATATTTCATGAAGGCTGAGAACATAAACAAATACCACAAAGCATTCAATTAAATAGTAATCCTTTATAAGACAGAAACAATCGTAACCTCTGTGATAGCAGGGATGAAACTATAAGCGACTGTGCTAAACAAAATAAAGGAGAAGAATCCATGACTTCCTTTATATGTGGAATGTAAAATATTTGATCTTAAGGTAGCTGCAATTAGAATTATGGTTACTAGAAGCAATGGAGAAGGGTGCAGGAAGATAGGACAAACAAAAGTTAATACATAGAACTGAAGCAGAGTTCTCTCTCTCTCTCTCTCTATCTATATATATATATAAATGTGTGTATGTGTGTTTGTGTGTGTCTATAAATACGTTCTGCTGGGGGGATGACTAAGGTATACTAATGTGCTCTATGTTTCAATGCAAGAAAAAGTTTTAAGTTTTGACACAAAGAACTGAAAACAAAAAGCAACTACTTTTATTTAATCATCGCCAATATGTATGTATATATATGTGTGCATGTATGCAATATGTTATATACACTGTAATTACATATATTCTTAACTGGAAGTTATTATAAAATCCGTTATAAAATCAACCAGATATAAGGCAACAAGTGGAAATATGAATCTGAGAGTGAAAAGAATCATGTTCCCCTCCAATGTTACCTTCAAGATATTAAGTCTGGTTAATGAACAAAGATTAAGCTTTAAGTTCTTGGATACTATTACACACTACTTAGTATCTCAACCCCATGCCATCCACCCAACATGTCATAAATACATATCTAATACATCTACAGCTTAATGATAATAACGTTTAATGTTATACTTATAGTATGTGAGAACTGTGCACTGGTTAGACAAAAAGAAACATAACTTTCATATTAAAGTATAGTTTATTCATAAACATTTATAAGAGTTCATAAGATTCCTTAAAACATTTCATTATTGTGTGTGCATGTATTTGAATGGGAGACTTGTTTCTCACAGCACAGATGTGGAGGCTTTGTGGAACTGTTTTCACCTTTATTTATTTATTGATGTTCATCTATTTAATTTACATCTTAGCTGCAGCCTTCCCCTAATCCTCTCCCATTCCCCCTCATCCTCTGTCCTCCTAGGGGCAATTTCCCCTTTTTCTGTTTCTATCCTGGAAAGGGCAGGTCTCCCATGAGTATCAATATAACATGGTACATCAAATTTCAGTAAGACTAAGCACATCCCCATGTATTAAGCCTGGACCAGATGATCCAGTATGAGGAGTAGGTTCCCAAAACCTAATAAAAGAATGGGAGACAGCCCTTCTGCCACCTGTTAGAAGTCCCATAAGAGGATCAGGTTATACAACTCTAATATATGCAGAGTTCCTAAGTCAATCGCATGCAGGCTCCCTGATTGTCAATTCAGTATCTGTGAGCACCTATGAGCCCAAGTTAGTTGACTGTGTGAGTCTCCTTGTTGTGTCTTTCATCCCTCTGGCTCCTACACTACCTTTCCCCCCTTCCTCTGCAGGATTCCCCGAACTCCACCTAATGTGTGGCCGTGGGTCTTTGCATGTGCCTCCATCAGTTACTGATGACCACTCTCTGATGACAGTTTGGCCAGGCACCAATTTGGTCACAGGACATGGCCACTTCAGGCTACTTATCCGCTGTTGCCAGGTGTCTAAGCTGGGGTCCTCCCTGTAGACTCCTGGGAGATTCCCCTGCAATAGCCTTCCACCTGACCCTGAAATGACACCTCCAGCAGTCCCTCTCAACACTTTCTCCTCCATGCCCCACTAAAGAAACTGTCATGTCCTTCCCAGTCAACTTTTATCTAAATATAAGCTTAATAAACACATATGTATTGTAGTTATTTAATTCAAAATGGGATTTTCAAGATGTGTTTGTGTTGTTGCTTGTATCCATATTTTACTTGTTAAGTTTCAAGAGCATTGTGTTGAATGAGCAGATATATAATCATTTAAACCCCATTGGTTACCTGATACACATTTAGGTCCCCTCACCTTTTTCTTATAGGATGCTGAACAATTTTTTTTCTCAGATATATTGACTCTTTTTCTCCTGAGTACATTATGCAGTAGAATGGCTTCCTGGAACGGGCAGGCACCTAAAGTCCATGAGGTTAGCACATAGTTTTCCAAAGAGGGTATTTTCAGTGTCACTCTAATAAATCCATTTGCTTCACATATCATCTTTGGCAAGTGGCGATGAGAGACACCAAGGTCCCTGAAAACCTTTGAAGGTTCAGAGTGTCAAAAGCATTTTTATTTCAGTACTAGGACATAATTTGACTTTTATATTAATAACTACAATGGTACAACAAAAACAGTTCTTGATGAAAATATATCTGCTGATAGTAGATGACTATATAGCTGTTTCAATAAACAACTCAGAAAGCCATTGTTTTCCTCACAGTGGGAAAAACTGGAGGAAACAAAAAAAAACACACAGGTAAAAATCGTGAGTGTCCTGGATGAATAACCAAATATGGATAATTTTTCCAACTTGAAAATCCTGAGGACATTCGATTTCAATTTTAAGGACATCACAATATCCCTTGTGACCTTATGGGAAATACACACAATACTGACACATTCTGAAGTCAAGTGGGTATTTTGACAATACTTACTTTAATCATGAGTGACTCGGTTGGTTTTTAAAATGAGCATTTTTTCCTATAACATAACTGACTATATCTAGTCACAGTGAGGAATTTTTAAAAATCTTCTAAAATTTAACTATTTATCACTTCAGAAAAAGAATACCTATGTCACCAGTGGCAAAATTCACCTTTTAAGCAAAACTTTGAAGCTTGGAAAACTTCTGGCAGCTTCCCAGTATTTAAAGACATACCTGAGAAGATTGATGATAACAGTAATAGATGTGGTTTTTGATATTACACAAAGTAGTGTGTCAACTGTGGCAAATCAACACCATTTAAAGAGCCAGTGTTTTGCAAAAGAAAAAGAAACTATGGCATTGTACAATGATGCTTGAGTAAAAAAAATTTAAAAAACCATGTTGCTCAGTTAAAGACTGAGCAAAAAAAAAAAAGGCTTCACTATAACAGAATGTGAAAGAGTTTATTTACATAAGCTTTAGTATCCTAAAATTGCTGAAATATTCCCATAAATTATTGAGTTGTTTAAAATGCTAAAAATGTATTTCTCTGTGTTCTGCTTACCTTTATTCTTAGGCTTTATCGTCTATGTTCAGTTTCTAATGATTTCTCTTGATTAAGGTTTCTAAGCCTTCCTTTTTATGGGGCCAGTTTTTGCTAATTGATGTTAGCCCTCTTCCCCTCTCTCCTTTCTCTTTCCTTTTCTTTCCCCATTTCAATATCGCTGTTCCTCTTTTCTGTATTGGAGATAGAACCTAGGGCGTTTGCGTGGTCTACAAGCTCTATACATGTGAGCAATATACTATCCCTAATGTGTTTTCTTTATTCAATAATACTCATTTGAGTTTTTGATCATGTCTTTCTCTCAAGTTGATTTTCTGTCATCCTGTAAACATTAAAATGTATTTATAATTGCTAAATTCAACAACTGGGTTACCCATTCATTTCCTCTATTATCTTTGATTGTTAATGATTTGTGTGGATAGCAATTTAATTATGAACAGGGAACTGTAGATAACATTTTGTGGACCCTTTGGAGCCAATTTTCCTCCAAATATATAGATTTTTACTTGTCAGAGAGGCATTTACATGATCATAGATCTATTTGATTTTACAGAGTCTTCTTTATAATGAATGAGCCTTCTGACTTTACTGAGCCATTAAGTAAATAAGTTCTAGTCCCATGTTGACTAGTGAGACAGTAAGGGGAAGGACTCTGCACAGTGTTGACTGAGCTTATCGATACTTTAAATCTATTTCTTCCTAGCATCAAGAATATTCTAAAAGTCCTGTCTCCTAACTCTTGCTTGCTTCAAGATTTATTGAATAGTTTCTCTGCATGCTGATTGAACAAATTAAAAAAAAATATGTGTATGTGTCTGTGTTTTGATACATGTGTATGTCTGCTGTTGAAGTGGGTGTAAAATCCTTTGAAGCTAGGGTTGTAGGTAGTTGGTGGCCTGCAGATGTGGGTAATAGTAACCAAACCCATGTCCTCTGCAAGAAGAGCACACTTCCATTCTAAGATATCTCTTTAGACCCCTGAGTGAGAATTTTTTAAGCCCTGCTCAAGGATTTGAGAGAGCTACATGTAAAATGTTAGGTTTGGCATCAATAGCACCCTCTTTTTCCGTCATTTTTTTAACTTTCTGCAGCAATGGGATCTGATGTATAAACTGATGACATGATTTTCTCCATGGCATGGTTAAGAGGAAGGCTTTTATTGCAAATAGGAGAGAGGAGCATTCAGAGACAAGTGGAAGAATCTAGAACAGAGAAAGAAGTAGACTGAAGATGGCCAGTATACTAAATTCTGCCAGAGGTAAGAAAAATGACTACTTTTGGTAGATGAGAACCAGTTTCACAAGTTCCTGAGTACTGATGATTTTTATCTAGCTGACAGAAACCCTCCTATGGTCTAGGTTAAGCCAGTTTCTGAATATTTGGACTGCTTTTTGGAATTTGGGGAAATGGAGTTTACTTTGGACCTAAAACCCTTATCTCATCTGACTTTTATCTTTATTGCCTAAAATCTCAGACTACAGCAGCAAATGTAATTATCTTCAAGGTAAAAACTCTTAATATGTTGCCTTTTTCTTTCTGTAGTTGTATTATTTATAGTTTTTGCCTGTTTATGCTTGTTGAATTGTTGCTTCAGACCATTTGAAATTTTTAAAAGAATTTATTCATGTTAATAGTCTTAGAATTAATACAACACAATATTTTCTGCTGTTTTCAAAACTAGATATCCCCTGCTGATCAGACTAATTTTCTTTCAATTATGTTTATGTTGTTACCAATGAGAGTAGCAAAAATATTTGATCTGTTTCATAATTTTTATTTCAAAAATACTTCTTGCTGTAATTTGTTTCCTAATTATAGTTCTTTTTGATAAATTGATATATTCAAGGAATAATATTCACTCAGAAATAAAAAAAATGATATGGGTTGCCAAGAAAGGAAAGATAGGAACCAGTTTTAATGCAGCATAACTGATCCATGACATTTATAATCCATGTGTGGCAAATCCTTGCTAGCACATGGCAGGGAATTAGGAGCAGATTCAGTCTAATATACAATCCCTGGGCACCATATAGTCAAAAACAATGTGACCTGAGCAATCAGGATGCTACAGATACAGTCACATATTTACCTTTGTATAAATCCATTAAGCTCCAGCTTCAGCTGTTACAAAATCACTATGCAATGCTAGTAGTATGTTCTGTTTGGACAAACCATGTCTGCCCACTATTACTCTTTTCTTATTGTATCAAAAAATATTTTTTAAAAGTTATGTCTTCCTTTAAATTGTTTCATTGTATCCCACTGTTTCAAGGTGTCAAATACTATCTAGCCTAATATTTGTGGGTGACTCAATAAATTTAGTGAGTTACTTGTATGGCTATAGTTAGGTTATTATAAATAATTATAGGAAATCCCTCCAATAGATGATATTGAGAAATCTGGTTTCCTCTCTTCGTGATCGTAGTCTCAATGACAAAAGCACTTACAGAAAGAGTCAAAGGAGGTTTGAATTTAATTTTAGGAGACTGTAAAGGACACAGCATACCCTCCCCCAAGGGCAGGCATTCATCTCATCAGAAGTTTGGAGGAACATAATGGAGAAGAGAAAGAAAAACTCCACAATACTTGAGTTAAGCAGCTGGGGAGGTCAGCTTCATAGTGGTGTTTAGAGACATAACAACAAAATCAAAGTGTTAGAGAAATCATACTAGGGAACAGTATAGGAAGAAGAAAACAAAAATCTACATGTGGGATAAAAGGCATATTTATGAATAGAAGGTCTAAGACTGCAAAGCTACTGTGCTACAGAGTAGGAATTCTGGGAATAAAAAGAACATTCTACCATTGGAAGGATAATTATTCTTTTATTCTTTTCTCCATGTCTCTGTCTCTCTCTCTCACACACTCTCTCTCTGTTACCCCCTCTTTACCCCCACTCTCTCTCTCTCTCTCTGTGAAGTGATGTAGAGACCTAGTGAAGTGAAGGGAATGTAGGACAGTGACCTTGGCAAAGTTTTCTGGTCATGGGGAGTATGAAGACCAAACTGATCTTCTTCAATAACTACACAAAGCTAATATTAATGATACTGGGATAAAACCCAACCCTTTGAGCTACAATTTGTCCTTCCTGCAAGATGTGCTGAGGCAATGGTGGTGGCACAAAAGTTAAGCGATGGCGAAACCATGACTAGTCCAGTTTATGGCCTATATCAGGAAAGGAAAACCATGCCTGACACTCTATTGATGGTCAAAAACCAGAGGTAGGACAGCCCATAGATGCAAGACAGAACCAAGGAGGACTGGTCCTTTAGTTCACTTTGTTTCTATAAAAACTCAGCTATGTACAATGTGTATCTGTAATTATTTTACAGAGATGGAAACTGGTACATATAAGAGTGAAGTGATTTCTCCCAATCACTCACCATATCTTAATTATGAAGTTAATACCTGAAAACATAGACTCAAATCCAGTGCTGCGAACTAATACACAATGTTGCCTGCCATGAACTAGGAAGGTAAAAATCCACTTCAATATAAATCTTTTCTAAGACTACTATGGCTTAGTCAAGGTCTGGAGAGAGAGGGGTGAGGAGAATGGTGCTTTTCTGACAAAAGTATTTACACAGCAAGCAAAATAGAGCTATAGAACTTAGTAAATATATCCTAGGATATTTAATTAGCTTTCTTCCTCTTTTCCATATTTATATGTAGTAAAGGCAAAGCTAAAATGTAATTGAAATGTTTACAAAGCTAAAAAAATAGCACTTAAGAAGAAAAGTTAAGAAAACAACTAAAATATTTCTGACTTTTTGCATTTAAGCTCTGTACTACCTCAAATAAGAACATTATTTATAAAATACAGCAACAATAATGCTTCCTGGAGATTAGCATAGAGAATATATATCAGCAATAAAATCATAAATGCACTAGGCAGGTGCAATATCCTAGCTGTGTTCATTAATACAGTGGTATTTGGGTCTGAGGAAACTTCAGATGCAGTATAGCTGTTATCCTTTAATCTTCATATTTAAAAATGGAATTAGAAGAGTTTGTAATGGTGTGTAAAACTCTTTAAAAATCTTGGTAGAGTTTAAGATTAAAGCACCATGTATTCATTACATAAAATACTAGAAACACTGGCAAGAAAAAACAATGAAATCTATGGTTCTACTCTTGATAACCAACCACAGGCAATGCTTGGGCACATCTCGTTTGTGTGTTTGTGTATATGTGTATGTGTGTGAGAGAGAGACACAGAGAGAGAGAGAGAGAGAGAGAGAGAGAGAGAGAGAGAGAGAGAGAGAGAGAGAGAGAGAGAGAGAGAGAAGAGAGAGAGAGGAAGAAGAAGAAGAAAAACGTTGTAGGTTATTCATATGTGAGAAAATCTGCTTGCAACAAATACCATGTAGCTATTCTATCACTTCACCCCTTACAGTGTCTGCATTTTTTGAATCCATAACTGCTGTGTGGTTCCAACTTCCTATTTGAAAACATTCTCTATCCAGCACCACTTGACGCTGTTGCTAAATTCATTGCTGTTTCTTTCTGATGTTATCCCTCAGAGAGTCATCATTTCCCTCATTCCCTTATCCATGCTGTCCATGCTGACCATCTGGGTTTTTGTAACTTCATCCAGTGTACTTAATAATTACTATAAATGAGGTGTTTTAAGATTTTGCCTCAAGCTCTTGGATTATAAAGACTCCAACCCACAACAGAAATAATGAATTTGAATGCCATGAAAAGTATTAATAAACTCATTTAATTTCCTTGTTTATTTTTCCTACATGTAGCAATACATTGTACATTTTTGAATTTATCAATATTCAGGTAGTTTATATTCATAAAAACTCATAATTTTTGCATTTCAAACTGATGAGTCTTTTATTTCTTTCTTAACTGGAACCTTGTAACTGAATTTCAATTTCCTTACATTATCAACTTTCCTTTGACACTAGTCTGAGACATCACTTTAATTTTATTTTATCATTGCTCCACGAGATTATGTTTCCTTTCCAATTTTTTTAACATGGTGTAAAAAGTCTTCTTCAAGCCCCGAATTTCTGAATCTACTAAGAAAGAAAGAGAAACACTTCATGATTTAGGCGCAGGAAGTTACTGTAGGACTTCAGTAGCTCAGGAAATTGTTAGATACATGAGATTGAAGATAGAGCTCAATAGAAGAGGGCTTACTTAGTGTTCACAAGGTCATGCGTTCAGTTCTGAGCACTACAGAAACACACAGACAGTTCTGATAAATTGATCTGATAGGTGCACTTTTTCAAGTGCTTCTGCATATTAAGGAAATAATCAAAAGTGTAAGGAGTGAGAAGACAGGGGGAGAATCTCTACTAGCTAGTCTTCAAAGAAGATTAATAAATTCTGGTCAAATGAGGTTCTTTTAAGCAAACAACAAAATATTAATTAAGAAAATATAATAGGGATACTCTAACCTCAAAGCTCAGACCTTCTCATGAGCCTGTGAGATAAGATAACTCAAACCTTCCTATTCCTGGGGAGGCAGGTTTATATCCTTGTTCAACACTAAGAGCCTTAAGAAAATGAAACTTTGACCATTGTCACCATTTAAGATTAAGGGATCAAAGTATCATAGAGAAGTGTGGAAGGTTAAAAACACAAGGGAATCTACAGGGACAAGAGAAAGGAAAGCAACTCTCATGGCAGACTGTGGTTGCAAGTCATTTTTGCTGAAAATCATTTTTCGTGAAAAGGAAATATTACTTAAATGTAGGTAACCTTCACCAGAACTTTTGCTACTTCTAGCATAGATTTTGACATTTACAGATATTTTATCTACATATAAAAATATACTAAAATATTTTGGCTTATCCTTTTAAGGTCTGTAGAGGAGGTAACATAAAATGATAATAAAATGGGGTACATATATGTTTTGTCCTTTGTAAATACATATATTTAAACCATTTAAACATGTCTCTCTTTTGAAACCCCAAGAGCTTGAATGTGTATTGTTAACTCTCAAGTCAGTTTTAGCTTATAACTCTCTGTCTCTCCTTGTTCTCACTTTCCCTTCATCTTAACATTTGCCCTTAAACCTACACTAAAACATATTCTTAATAAACATCAAATTTAATTAAAAATAATATATAACAACAAAATAATTAATTCAACACCTAGGCAAATGAACTGAGCAGATATTTCTAAAGTGAAGCACAAAAGCCTTATAAATATATAAAGAAGGTTTGATTATTTTAGCCACCAAAAAAAAAATGCAATTCTAAAGAATCTGAGCTTGCATTTTACCATACAAAGGTTGGGTACCTTCACAAAAGCAAATGAGACAAATGACAATATGTTGTGGAGAAAATGGAACACTAAACATTGTTGGTAGTAATTTAAAAGTGTATCCATTATAGAAATTAGTATGCAGGTTCCTCAATGTATTAGAAGTGGAATTATTATATGATCCATCTATAGTACATACAGAAATAAGTCAAAGGGATTTAAGAGAATATACAATACAGGTACTTACATAGCCATATTTCTCTCCTTTTACACAAGGAAAATTATTGAATGAGCCTAGGTGGTCATTAAATGGATGAATGTATAGAAGCTATGTGAATGTTATTCACCTATAAAAAATGACTTAAGGTCATTTCCAGAAAACACTGAGAGAACTCAGCCTGTCCACATTAAGTGCAATAATTCAGACTTGTATTGACACATATAACATTTTTTGGCTATCCTGGGTTTTTGATTTCCCATAGGAAGTTGAGTAATTTCTTTCTCTTAGGGGCCATATTGACATAAAATGGAGGTCATTATAAAAGATTTGGAAGTAGATAAGTAATAGCACAGGATTGTTGTATGTAATTATTTTAAGGTGTGTTACTTTTGTTTATAGTGCATTTGTTTAAGTCTGTGAAACTGTGATTCTTTGCCTGTCTGAAACACCTGATGTTCTAATAGAGAGCTGAATAGCCAACAGCAAAACTGAAGAAATTGTAGGTAGGACTAGGAGGCAGTGAACATATATAGGAGGAGAACTCTGGTAAGAGAAGAAGAGGAAAGAGAACAAGGAGAGGAGGACGCTAGGGGCCAGCTACCCAGCCACACAGCCAGCCACAGAGTAAGAGTAAAATTAAGATACGCAGAAGTAAGAAAAGGAAAAATCCCAGAGGCAAAAGGTAGATGGGTTATGTTGAGAAAAGCTGGTGAGAAACAAGCCAAATTAAAGCCAGGCATTCATAAGGAAGAATAAGCATCTGTGTGTGATTTGTTTGAGTGCTGAGTGAAAGGTTCTCCCAAAAAGCCAAAAGAGTGAAAAAGGAAAAAAAAAACCATAGGGGAAAGATACTATAGGGAATGAACATAAAAGATATGCCTACTTGTAACCCACAGTGACATTATAGTGGACTCTGTACTTAAAATGAGCAGAAAGTGTCTAAGAGCTAAAGGGGATGAAAGACTAAAAGAAAACAGACCTTCTAAATCAAAGTGATGGATGAGCATATGAACACACAGAGATTGACTCAGCATGCACAGGGCCTGTGAGGTTCTACACCAGATGGGGTGCTAGAACTGAAAGGAGAAGTGAACGTATGACCTATGCTTAACGTCAAAACAATCTCCAGTTGATAACCATTTCCAAATGAAAATTCAGTTTCCAGCTAGTTTCCTCCTTTTTCTCACTGAGAAAATAAACCACTCTTAATGGTAATCTTCATTACAGCAATAGATGGCCAACAGTAAACAAAGAGAGTGGCTTGTTTGGAGAATCTTGTCACTTACTGTCAAGTTAGGACTTTTATTCTATTTTTTAATTTTTATTTTATTTTAGTTATATTTTTTCTTTCTTTAACTCTGTACGTCTTTTACACATATGTCATGGCTTCCTGTTTAGTGTGTGAATGAGTGGGTCTCTGTTTCTTGGGCCTTATCTTAGGTTGTTTTCCTTCTTTTTCTTTTGCTTGTTTGTTTGTCTTTGTTTTTTCCAATTATAATACTAGCATTTTGTTTAGCATTTATACTATCATATCATATTGATCCAATCATATTATTTACCTGTAATATGAGAATGCTTGTTTTTTGATCATCTTGCAGCTCACACCCAAAATAACTCCACATAAGCTCTACTAATTAAATCATAGTTTGGCCCATTAGCTCTAGTTTTTTATTGGCTAATGTTTATATTTAAATTTAACCCATCTTTTTTAATCTGTGTATCACTGAGGCTGTGGCTTACCAGGTAAATTTCTGTTGTCTATCCTTGGTGGGGCTACATGGCTTCTCCCTAACTCTGCCTTCTTTCTCCCAGAATTAAGCTCAGCTTTCCCTGCCTAGTTCTGTTTTGTCCTGACATAGGCTCAAAGGCTTCTTTTTTTTTATTAATCAATAGTAGTTGCAGCATATAGAGGGGAATCCACAGCATTTACAATAGATTCTGTTTATTTTCTAATGAGAAACAGAGGAATGGGTCTAGATAGGAGCAGACAAGGGGAGGATTTGGGAGAAGTAGAGGGAGAGAAGCCATAAAACTAATGATATTTTTAAAATAATGTCACAATTCTTTTAGACATAAAACTACAGGGGTCAGTACAAGCAAGGGCGTCATAGGAACCTGGAATGTAGGGTAATGGTAGACAGAAATGTGGGACTCTAAGTGCACTTCAGGACTGAATGATATTTATTTGTTTTTATCTTGTTCAGTTAGCTACAAAAGAGAGCACTTTAAGTTGCACAGGAGCTATCAGTACCTGGGACCCCTTATCTGACTTCCTTCTACACTTTCTGGTCCTGGTGGTGCTGGTCTTCCTCTACCCTAGAAGACATTTCTCCTAGGCTTTATCTTTGCATTTGGTTCTCTACAGTCTTAGCCACAACAAGGTCAAGGTTTATTCACAGTAGAGAAACTGCAGGCCTTCTGGATCCCACCATCAAAACGTGGGATAAGTGACTGAATGACAGGGAATACTCCACCAATAATGTCATCAATACTGAGAACTGTCATTGTGGATTGGGTGCTTTATATCCACAGTCTAATTAGTGGCATAGACTGATCACATCATTATTTCTACTTTATAAACAGACAACTAAGACATAGAGGACACTTTTGTCTTCCTTCAGGTTGCCTCACAAATAGTGGATTCAGAGGAAGAAGCCATCTCTACCACACTCTACAGAACACTATTTTATGAGATATAAAATAGTTAAGCTGTAGTGTAATTCTTTCCAAATGAATCACTTAAAAAATCCAGAAAGGACTGCAGCAACACAATCCCAATTAGTCTTATTAAATAAAACCCAGAGTCAGATATTAGAGGTTGAAAGCTGAAAGATCAGAGAAGCAGAGCAGCCAGTCACTAGAGTTCTTACCTATCTGAATACTCAGACTGAATAGCAAGTTGCTGTTTCTACGAATCATCAGACTTGTAGTGCAAATGCTAATTGGTCTTAAAAATAATAACCCAGAATCAGATGTTAGGGGTGAAAGCTGAAAGATCAGGGAAACAGAGCAGCCAGCCATTAGTTCTTACCTCTATGAAATCCTCAGACCGAATGGGGTATCCTGTCTCTACAAGCCCTCAGACTGAATACTTAGACTGAATGCTTGATCTCCTGATTCCTCCCACCATTTTTATTGATTTTAATTGACCAACCACATCCCTGCCTGTCTCCCGCTCCCTCATGAAGAAATTAAAGGTGTATGACTTCAAAGTACTGACATTAAAGGTGTTAGCCACCACTGCCTGGCTCTGTTTTCCTTTCAGACTGGATCAATTTCATTTAGACCACGGTGGCCTTGAATTCATGGAGATCCTTCTGCCTTTGCCTGCCCCAGTGCTGGGATTAAAGGTGTGTGCCATTACTGCCTGGCCTCTATGGCTGACTATTGGCTAGCTCTACCCTCTAGTTGTCAGACAAGTTTTGTTTATTAGATCACACACAAGGTATCATCACAGACTCTACGTAGTCCAAGTTAGGCTCCTACTTTGCTTTATGTTGAGGAAGACCTTAGATTTGTGATTATATTATCTCATTCTGTAAAGTGGTTGGACACCTTACACCTGGCTTATACAGTGCTTGAGATCAACCCTAGGAACTCATGTATTCTGGGCAAGTACTCTACAAATTAAGTCACAATCCTAAACCTTCAAAATTGGGCGTATCTAATTGCTAGCATTATTGAGATTTACTCCAGACTTCTAGTATTTACACACGTTAAATATTGCTGGGTTGAACAAAAATCCCATGAATGTCCTGTCCTATTTGTCTGCTCAGACCCTTAATGCATCATTTTTCTATGTTACTAAATTGGATTCTTTCTTTTCCTAGTGTTTAACAATATGCCTGGGAGTTGTTGTATTAACTTTGGGATGAAGTTCAAGTATTGCAGGGATTCCCTAAACAAATGTTTTTTTTTTTTCTGGTGTTTTAATGAAGCAATGTCTAACAGATTTACATCAAGGCTTGAGTTCAAATGAAGAATCAAAGTTACCCATTTGCACATCCTTGGGGACCTAAAATGTAATTGTTGTTCCATATTAAAAGAGCTAACAATTAGATCTCTTGGTTGCTGATCAAAGATATGTTTTTGTCTATTAAATAAGGACTACAGTTGTTTTCATCCAGAGAAAGTAGAACACAAATGTCTAATGTCAATTGTCAACTGCTGCTTATTTTGTTTTCCTTTCCTAGAATGTGGCCGCACGATACATTTGAGATACATATTACTCTGCCAGTGCACTACCTGCAAAATGAAGGATTTATCCCCAGTCTCATAATATTTTATCTTGTTACAAGCATCTTACTAGTTGGGGGTAGATGGAAATGAATACTAAGTACTTGAAAGTGGAAATACTGCACAGATTTCTCACATATGTCTCTACGGTTAGTCTCCAACATGTCACGGTGGCAGAGTCTCTCATTTACAAGCTGAGCAGTCTCAGATCAAACCTAACTTGACAGCCTCACAAGTTCTGTGTCAAAACCAAAATTACACTTGCAAAATTTGTAAGCTAATAAATGTCTTATCACTTAGAAAGGATCTTACTAATAACGGTTTTCATTTGTACTCACTTCTGTCTACCCACAATGCCTCCGACCAGCCTGTTACACATATGAACAGCACATAAGGACAAACATAAGTATGTTAGAAAGTGTTTTCTAAATATTTCACCCTTACAGATCCTTTTATTAAAAACATCTATGTGAGCTGATAATATTCTGACACCAAAAAACCATGGCCAGAGGAGAGATATATCAAATAGAAATCATATGTTTTATTAAGTTTGTTAGGTATGAAACCAACAGGGTCTTTGCTATGAAATATTTTGAAGTTCATTGTTTATTGTTGGTTCACATTCTAGGTGCCAGGCCTAGCACTTTCCTGTGATGACCCTCTGAGCGCTATTACCACAGTAGAGTAGAGAGGATAGACTTCATAGGACTGTGTGACTGTTGCAAGAGAGAGCCACTTGTTATTCCCAGCCATCCAGCTAGCTTACATCTGAAATAACCACACAGAAACTTTATTAGTTAAATCACTGCTTAGCCCATTAGCTCTAGCTTCTTATTGGCTAAGTATTACATTAATTTAATGAATTTCTATTAATCTGTGTATCATCACGTGTCAGTGGCTAACTGGCAAAGAGTCTACCTAGTGTCTGTCTCAAGTGGAGGATCCCTGGCTTCTCTCTCTGCCACTTCTTCGCAGCATTCAGTTGTCTTTCTTGCCTAACTAAGCATTGCCCTATCAAGGCAGTTTCTTTATTAACCAATGAAAGCATCACATAGATACAAGGACCTCCTACACCATATGACTTTGTAATACCCATAACCTTATTTCACTTCTTCCTAAACTTTTTACGTTGCCTGATGATCACACCCTGCTCTGCCTTTCCTATCTCTCCCTTGTTCTGAATTCCAGTATTACTGCTTGGGAAGAGGCTTCCTAGGACTCTTGTAAAATATGATGTTGAATTATTTCAGCTTTTCACTGAACCTTGACCCTCTCCTTTATCACATTTTTTTAAACCTGTAGTTGTGATTTATAATTAGTTGTTGTTTGCCACCAATCACAGAGGGAAGTCTCCTCAAAGAGATAAACTATTTGTGTGCCTCTTAGAATTTAAGTCCTTTGCATATTGTGATTTTAACTGATATTTCTGGTAGATACACTACTTCTCTGAACTAAGTATGTCTACCAGCTACTATTTGCACTCATTTAAATTTTTGTATAGATTGTTAGCTATGAGATATTTAATATCGCAACAACAAAACATACATCTGGTATGGGTAAATGATGTTCAGTAGTCACAGTGATTTTTAATACAGTCATGACAAATATACATTGAAATACCACTTTAAAAAAAATCAATTACCAAAGGATTTTTTGTCATTTTCATACAAGCAGTCAGATTTTTCTTGGCAGTGCAATATATTTTAGCAAACAATTTCTATTACTTATGATCTGTCTTCCTCCATGTTGTGTTAATGGTAACAATCCAGGAGCCTCAATTTGGCAATCACACTGATAATTGTATCACTTCAGGCAAACTTTGAAAGCCATATTTCATATAATAAATTCCACAAACATGAATGAATGATAGTGTATGTATTTATTCATGGAATGGAAAAAGATATCTATTCATAGCTTGAATTTTCTCTAGTGTTGATTCTTATCTTGATGTGGGCGGCTCAGGCTATTAATTTATTGGTTGTTTTTTGGTTATTGCAGTCATGTGTAAAATCCTGTGAGTCACCTACTTTCTCATTTTCCCCAACTTCTGACAGTAGTTTTTCTCATTGATTTTTAATAATTTTCCCTACTATCAATCTCTATTCAAAGCATGGATAAAATTGTAAAATGCAAACCAAATATTTGACATAATTCCCCTTGTTCTGAAATTTACTCTTAACTATGTGTCGGCCTCAACTTCTTATGCTTTAGAACCAAGAAACAGGCATCATTTCTCCCCTATAATAAGTGGCAATAAAATGTGATTGACTGTGGTCATCTCTGTTACTAGAGAGTGTATTCTTCACTTACAGTCCACTGAAATTTGCTTTTTACAAAGTCATCAAGAGGACTGGCCTCCAAGGTAAGCTGTAATCAGATGTGTGTGTGTGTGTGTGTGTGTGTGTGTGTGTGTGTGTGTGTGTGATGTCTTAATAACAGACTTTTAGATTAGATCCATCTTGGAATTAATCTCTCTTTTTCAAAATTAGGCATGCTATGTAACATAACAGTTTTGGAAATAAAATGCTACTTATTTGAGGGCCCAGAGATCTTTACAGTACATGAGATCTTGGGAAGACATTTTAGTACAGTGTGTATCACTGTGTGCAATGAGAGGAAATGTTCTTATCTGAACTACCGAACCCACCTAGTTTATATATTTATATATTTGTTGACTCTAGAATTACACCAAAGAAAAGTCTCATAACATGAAGAAGAAATGTATGTGGAGGAGAGGAACCACCTAGCAAAGGTCTAGCTTGAAGATTCAGAAACAGAAGTAGTACCAAACAAAAGATCAGTTGTCTCTATAATACTTCCAGTGAGTTCTAGGAGGTCTGAGCTCCAGAAAGAGCCTATTGTTGCTTCTATGTAGGAAACAAAGTTCCTATAGAGGGCAGAGATTTTCCACAAATGCTATGCTAACATAATAGAAAGACAAAAACTGTAGAAAATCAAAACTATACTCAAAGCTTCTTGATGCTAAAGGACCAGGGACCCAGTTACTTAGTAGCCAAATCACTGTCCTGCTTGAGAGACAGAGACGCCTCAATGAAGGACCAATTCTCCCAGCGTTACAATATAACTCCTTCCTTTATTGTAATGAAATGAGCTCTACATCTGCTATCTGCTTATTTGAGGAAAGCTGGAATATTAGCTGCCGTATGATGACACTTGGGTTCCTTTGCTTCATTTATACGTAGTATTTGGCAAACAAACAAACAAAAGCAAATCTGGGGTTGCAGTTTAGCCATAGTGTTGCATGTTAAGTTTCAAACCAGGTACAAATGGCTGAGGTGACTATTTGGCATATCAAATCAGACCTTGCCTCCAGGTTTATCCAGAATCCATCATTCCCTACCTGTTACAGAGTTTACCCTGCCTCCTACCCTGAAGTCTCCTGCCCTTGGGCTGTGATGCACTTCTCCTAGAGACTCCTCCCTACATAATCCAGACATTTTAGTGGCCTGCCCTTTTTGCACCTCCCACCTCTTGGTGACTATTCCTGGTTCCCTCTTTTCCCTCTTCCTTTCCTTCCAGCCTCCCCACATAGCCCAGCTCAGTTGGTTCATGTCCACTCTGGACTTCGCCAGATGTCTCTGTCTCTACCTACGCTCTCCCACACATTTATCATATACTTTTTCTCCACCACACCTAGGAGCACTCATGGCCTTTCCTTGTCTTTTATTTCTATTTTCTACATTCATGGTGTAATTTTCAAGCATTTATAAGGTTATGAGTTCAATTGCCAGCACAAAAATAATGCTGTAAATGAAAAGACAGAAATAAAATTGGTTATATGGTTAAGTTACATAAATCTTAGAAATATGTTACAAATCAACCTGATATTTTAGGTAGGTGACAAGAAACAAAAAAAAAAACTAAGTAAGATTACTACAGTGACACAGAAAATCTGGATAAAAAATTAATGTAAAGGTAAAAGTTTTAAAAACACAGAGTAAACTACAGTAATCAAGATACAGTTCTAGAAGCTGAGGCTAAAGTGTCTGAAAATAAAATACTATTTATTATAATTGTCAGAACAGCGTCAATCTAGAAAACCACATTGACTGAAGAAAAAACATTTAAATAGAAGACTAAAATCAAAAATAAAGCAAGAAATAAATCAGACCGTGTCAAATTAAGCAAATAGTCCATAAAGGGAATTCTCAAAGGCCTAAAGCTGAGAATATTGTTCTCCATGTGAAAGTCATATGCTTGGGCTCCGTAAAAGAAATCAACGACAAAGTGAACACACCCAGGTTCCTGTCACAAGGAACCTATCTGATTTTGCACATGTGTACTATCAATTACATTAAATTAAAATGCAATTTTAGATTTTTTCCGGGCTCCTTAAAAATATTGGTGCTGTAGTATACGTGCAAATTTATTTTTGACCACTTCTTCTTGGAAAATAATTTTATTTAAATTATCATTTCAATTGTATATCATATTATGTCGAGTAATTATGTAACTCATATATAAATATAGTCTCTTAAACAAAATAGGTATTATATGATTAGCATTATTTAACATTTATTTATAAATGAACTTAAACGTTTATAACTATTCAATATTTCTATTTTCTCAGAATATATTTTATAATCACAAAAATTGATGTAATCCAATACCATGAAATTATTATAATATGTTTATTTATAATCATTTTCAATCTAGTTAGGCACTTTAATCACATCATAGATTTTATAGTTTAATAATTAGATACTTTTGTTCATAAATACATCTTTTTGGTTTGTCCTTTTTAAAAAGAAAAACAACAATTTTAATCTTTAGGCTACAAATGGAGTCATACTTTTGAAATGTAATATAAATAGTCAATTGAATGAAAACAAAATCACATGATGGCATAGACCAAAATAGAATGATTTCTACTTTATTTCCAAAGAAATATGCTCAAGAGACAGAACAAAAATAGGTTTTCTTCCATCGTAATAAAAAACAATGAGATTCATGTGACTCTGTGAAGTTGGTTTCTTGGTAATAGCAAATAAAATATAGGGAATTGAACTTCACCTCATCATAACATTGTTCCTTAAAAGTTGGAGGTTTCAGACAGCAGAAGATTCATGAAATTCCACAAAGTTCTCTGAAGGACTCAGAAGTAAAATAAAGTGCTATTGAGTGTGGGCAGAATGGTGGTTGCTAACTGTGAGATGAATTAAGCAGTGTTTAAAATGCATTTTGAATTATTAAAGACTTACATATGCTCAGTCTTGCTATAATGGTCATTTTATGGTATCCTCATTAATTTGGTCCTTTGGTGCCTCTTACCAAGGTCCTTGATTTTTCATAACACTAAGAGAAAACAGTATTTTGGCATTATCTGTCAGCAAGATTTTTGACATATTAAGAATAGTCAGCACATCTTGAGATACAACTAGATTTTGAATCTGGAAAGGCATAAATTTTATTGATTTGTAAAAATTCAGGTGGAAAAATGAGCATTTTTTCTCACTGGAGATTTTCACACCATTTTCTATATGTGTCTCATTGTACCTCTAGACTTGAGAAGACTTAGGGAGACTTAGGGTTCCAGTAAATACAGTGCTGATGAAGAATTTTATATTCCTCAAAATTCTTGTATATCTCATCTCATCCAATTGTTGTAATAAACTAAGGATTTAAGACAGAATGTGATAATTAACATTTTATATGTATTTATGAGTGTTATAACCTGATTAATATGATAGTTTGAATCTATGTGTAAGTGCAATACTTTCAAGGGTTATTTTGTTTTTTTCCTGGTAGAATTGAATTTAGTCAAACAAAAGAAAACTTATATTCATTTCATGTAACCTCATCTGTATTCAAACTACCTTTCCCTGATCACAAATAACAGCAGGGATAAATATGTAAGGATAGTTGCAGGAGTAATGGAATTATGTCTTGCTGTTTGACACTGTTGGAAACTCCATCAATACAGGCTCCGGGCAAGAAGAAAGAAAGCTTTTCACATGGAGAGAATAATGATAATTGGAGAAGAAGGTCTTCATTCTATCCCACCGGTGCTGCGTGGCAGTCTCACAATGAACCTGTTCACATTTTTCATAGTATTCAATCCTTTAACCTGCTTCTCAAACAGATGGCATCAAGGAAGACTTCATTCAAACCCCAGAGAAAGTGGAAACCCTTCAGGAAGGCCTTTCTCTTTTTTTGGTCCCAGTTTTATCATTCTTGAGAATTAGTGTCCAAGCCACGGGTATTTTTGGTTGAATTTTTATTGATTTGTTAACCCAGCATTCACCACCTTTAGCCACTCTTGATTCTCATCTACTTTGGAGATCACCTTAACTAGGATACTTCCGATTTTTTTAAATGTTTCTTATATTCTCTTCTTAAGCATTTTAACATTAACATTGTTAAATTGTGTTAACAAAACAGCAAATGTTGTGAGTACATCATCTACCCTTAGACTTGTACTCAGGAGCTAGACACATGAGGATCATGTATCCCTGAATCATTACTAACATCTAAGCAAAACTGAATAACAAACAAGAAAATCTCAAGGGAATTTGAGAATTTGTGGAAATATGAAAAACAAAACCAGGAGCAACAACCCACTACCATTTTATAGACACCCTTACTTGAAAAGTATGATCACATACTGCCTGATTTTTGTCTTTATGATGATTTTTTTTTTAGTTTTACTTTATGTTGAAATCATGTGTTTAAGGACATATGTATGTAGACATGCGTCTGTGAGTTTATAAATGCAAAAAGAAGGAATCAAATAATCTGTAGCTATCATTTCAAGCATTTGTGAGCCATTCAACATGGCTGTTGGAACTGAGCTGAAGTGTTCGGAAAGATCTTAATTCCTGAACCATTTCTCTAGCCCTCATGCTTGGTTCTCTTTCAGCAAGTTCTTGAACTACCATGTGTGTTTCCATCTGTTAAGTTTCCCCTCTCTGTACCTTTTTTGAATTTTTTTTCTTTTTTCCTTTTTTTTTAATTGATTTTTGTTGAGCTCTACATTTTTTTCTGCTCCCCTTCCTGCCTCTCCCCTCACCTTCAACCCTCCTACAAGGTCCCCATGCTCCCAATTTACTCAGGAGATCTTGTCTTTTTCTTCTTCCCATGTAGATTAGATCCAGGTAAGTCTCTCTTAGTGTCCTCATTGTTGTCTAAATTCTCTGGGATTGTGGTTTGTAGGCTGGTTTTCTATGCTTTATGTTTAAAAGCTACCTATGAGTGAGTACATGTGATAATTGTATTTCTGTGTCTGGGTTACCTCTTAAAATAATACTTTTTAGCTCCATGCATTTTCCTCAAATATTCAAGATGTCGGTTTTTTTTTCTGCTATGTAGTACTCCATTGTGTAAATGTACCACATTTCCTTATCCATTCTTTAGTTGATTTAGGTTGTTTCTAGGTTCAGGCTATGACAAACAAAGCTGCTATGACCCTATTTGAGCACATGCCCTTGTGGTGCGATTGTGCATCCTTTGGATATATACCCAAAAGTGGTATTACTGGGTTTTGAGGAAGGTTGTTTCCTCATTTTCTGAGAAATAGCCACACTGATATCCAAAGGGGCTGTACCAGTTTGCATTCCCACCAGCAATGCAAAAGTGTTCCCTTTTCCTTCCAACCTCTCCAGCATAAATTGTCATCAGTGTTTTTGATCTTGGCCATTCTTACAGGTATAATATAGAATCTCAGTGTTGTTTTGATTTGTATTTCTCTGATGACTAAGGATGTTGAAAATTTCCTTAAGTGTTTTTCAGTCATTTTAGATTCCTCTGTTTAGAGTTCTCTGTTTAGGTCTGTATTCCTTCTTTTTTTAAAATTGGATTATGTGTTCTTTTGATGACCAATTTTTTGTCTTCTTTGTATATTTTGGAGATCAGACCACTGTCTAATCTGGGGTTAGTGAAGATCTTTTCCCATTCTTTAGTCTTTCATTTTGTCTTGTTGACCATGTCCGTTGCTTTACAGAAAATATACTAAATAAAATACTGGCAAGTCAAATATAAGAACACATCAGAACCATCATCTACCATGATCAAGTCGGCTTCATCCCAGTGATGCAGGGATGGTTCAACATACAAAAATCTGTTAACATAATCCACCATATACACAAACTAAAAAATGAAAACCACATGATAATCTCATTTGATGCCAAAAAGCTTTTGACAAAATACAACATCCCTTCATGATAAAGGTCTTAGAAAGAGCAGGGATACAAGGAACATACCTAAACATAATAAAGGCAATATACAGCAAGCCATCAGCCAACATCAAACTAAATTATGAGAAAATCCCAGTGATTACACTGAAATCAGGAACAAGACAAGATTGTACACTCTCTCCATATCTATTTAATATAGTTCTTGAGGTCCTAAGTAGAGCAATAAGAGAACAAAAGGAGATCAAGGAGTTACAAATTGGAAAAGAAGGAGTCAAACTCTCACTGTTTGCTGATGATAGTTTATATAAGTGATCCCAAAAGTTCTACCAAGGAACTTCTACGACTCATAAACACTTTCAATAATGTAGCAGGATATAAGATTAACTTGTAGCCATCCTGTACACAGATGATAAAAGGGCTGGGAAAGAAATCAGAGAAACAAGACTGTTCAAAATAGCAACAAAGAGCATATAATATCTCAGAGTAACTCTAACCCCTCTATATATTTTAACACCACAAAATAATCAGTTTCTTTAAAAGCCAGACCGTACTCCGTCAGAAAAGTTGATAATTCTAATCACTGACCAAGAACATGGTGGAGCTGAGTTAGAACACTTCTGTTTTGATTTATTCTGAATACCACCCCCTTATTCCTTCACCTGATGTATATTAATCAATACCTGAGGTGTTAAACTGCCTATATTTCTTCATAATGCTTTGTGTTATTGTTGTTTGCATGACATCCTAAATGTGCCTTTTGTCTGAAGACTCAGAATAAGCATGTTAGCATCAAGTAGTGGATTACTGAAAAAAGTGTCCTTTTAAGCTGGTTATGTCAGCACAAAACATTATTGCCAGCATTTGGAAGGCATAGAAAGGTGGATCTCTGAAAGTTCCAATACCTTGGAAAACAAGAATGATTGCTGTGAAAACATAACTGGGAAAATTTTAACTACACCCAGTTGTATTCTTCTATTATGTTCAAAGGAAGTCACATTCCTTTTGACTTACGGTGACAATATTCCTCCAGGTTAGTAATATCCCCTATGTAGACAAGACAGAAAATTTACTTGTCAGATCACGGATATAACAAGGACTTACTCATTTTAAAACTGACTAATAATTATCAAGGCAAAATAAAAACTATACATGAACTCCCTGCTATGGAACCAGCGCTACAGACTCACTACTTAATTTTCTTATCTCTAAGAGCATAAAATGTGCATCACACTGACTCTTGAGAACCGACCCTACATGAGTCTGCCCACATCTTCCTTCATTGTTGATGCTGGTCGCTGGCCATTACTCAAAATGAGAATTCAACACTTTTCAAATGTTAGCTTGAAACATAACTCTGGCTTTGAAATTACAATGATTTCCATTTTATCATTCGGTAATTAAGGCTCAAAGAGGTATCTTGTTATTCACAGTACAGTCGGCAAGTCAATTTTATATGCAGCATTTGACTCTTTTTCTGTGATTTTCCTATAGTCTTCTCTATATGGGTGACCCCTAAGGGCTGTCCTCCACACACAGTGTTAGCCATCATGAGTAAACTGTATTTCAATCAATTCTACCAAAACTTTTGTGCCTTCTGATGTATTCATTATATTGAATTTTTAGTAGCACTTTTCTGCATAATGCTTTGTTTTCAAGAAATGGTGTGTATTATGAGAACAACGACATTGAAAATGAGCGGCACCTTTTCCTCTGCGTGTCATTGATACATCAATACTGATAACTTTCATATCCCACCTGACAAAGTTATCAGGAACCACAAGAAAATAAAATGTCAGAAAGAAGTTGTGAACAAAATTTTATAATATGTAATGACACAAGGAGAGACATATACATAGGTGTGTGTGTATACATATATGTCATCATGAAAAGATTGCATATATACATCATGACAAGATTATACACACATGCACATGCATGTGCTCACATATACTTATATATCATGATAAGATTACATTTAGAAGTCTCAGTAATCCATTCAAAGAATTATCATCAGCCTATACAATTCGCTGTTATTCTCTCCATAAGCAGAGCACAGGTCCATGTCTTTCTCCATAGTGATCTTGAACAGTTTCTACACTCGTACCATTTTCCTTCTTTGACTACTTGTCTTGTTTCTGTAATCTGTTGTTATGGAAATGACTAAGATGTCAAAACATTCTTCCTTATGATCCCATGGGGGAAAAGAAGGTTTTAGGCATCAAACACTGAAAGAGGTTTAGAGGCAAGCTAAAAATGTATTTGGATCTTGCACTTAAAAATCAAAACACATTTTGTGCTTGACTGTGCTTTGATATTCAAACCAGTTCTCTTGTTTAGACATGGACTGCTCTAGTGAAAGGGCCATGGATCCTATTTGCAATTGTTTACTATAAACTCGTGAACCTGAATAAGTCAATGACATCATTTCTTGCTGCACACCAGGATTATCTCAACCATTGTGACTGACTTGACCAGTGTATTTAAAAGGAAATGAATCAAGCCAGTCATTTGCAATAGTTCTCAGGCTAAATGGCTGATTAAAAATGCCCACACTCTGTCAATACCTTTCCAAACTTCTGTAAATATAGTCATACATTTATTATAGTGGCTAACTCTTGACCAAATGTAAGCCCATTGTTATTAAATATATATTTCAGATCTCAAATGACTTGGTACAATTTGAACATGTCTTTTGAAGTGAAAAATATGATGTTCCAATACTACATTACGATCATGTTCTTATGAATAAAAACATTTATTTTTCCTTAGTGCAGAGTTAAAGGGGATGGTGGCAGTTTAACTAAAATTGTCCTTGTCTGGCTTTTGTAAACATTGACCATGTTGTATATAATTTATTTAATATAATTAGATATTAAAAATAATATTTTATAAATAATAAAATATATGTTCTAAAAAAGAGTTAATTTTCAAGAAAGAAATACTAAAGATCTATAAAAATAGGTCGTGTTGTTAAATATATAACAAAGTTTATTTGTTATATGTTGGTATGGTGAGAAAAAGAGAAAAATTAAATTACTCTCTTCTACTTTGATTTGTACTCAGGTACTGCCAGGAAGCTGTATGTAATAGAGAAAGTAGATAGAGGTGTGAGGTAAATTTTTTGAAGCAGAGTTGTCCATTACTATATACTCTTTTAAAGAGTTGCCTGTGACATATCCAAGTCTTTTGAAACAGATTCTTCTTCTGGTAACAGGATTGAATCACTATTGCCACATACCTGGAAGACAGGATTCATCATGGTACACAGTAGCAGGTAATGAATTCACCTGACATTTTCTAATAGGGGGAACCATGTCATGGCTGTTTAACAATGTGAGTCTGTCAGCTAGCATGGGACAGGACACTTTGTGTGTTTAGAAGGAAGTACTTAAGAAATGAGTCTGTTGAGCTGTAACTTTTCTGAGAGCATAGTTTATTCAGTTATAAAATGGATATGAGGCTAAAATAACCCTCAAATGAACTTGTGAATGAACTGATATGGAATATGACACATTTCTGTTAAAAGTTGAGGCTATTCATAGGTGTGACATGCTTGTCACTTCATAAACATTTCTTCCTTTACTGGTGTTTGTCAGTATTTATAATAGCACATATACATTCTTAATGTGGTTAAAATTAGATAAAACAGATGTTAAGAAAGTTTAATATTTAAATAAAAATTTACAATTAAACCTTGAATTTTCTTCTTGCAAATTTGATAGTTATTTTTAAAAAATGAAATTATTTCTGCATTGGCCCAGATTTGTAAGGCAGAATTACTTAAGGCAGTTCAAACTACTTCACAATAATTGAAGCATTCTATTATTTAGGTATATTATATTACTCTTCTCTTTCTTAAAATAGTATTTTGTAGTTTAATACTCAGAAAATTTCCTTTCCACGTTACAGGTATCTTGGGTTATCTTCGGTTAAAACTATCTTTAAAGGGTTTCTTCATGTAATCCCTTCTTAATGTTTTAAATTACAGTCAAATCAAAACAAGACCCTCCATTCTTTTTTCCAAGTTTCTAAATAAAAGTCACAGGCATAATATTGATGACTTAATTTGATAATTGATTTTTCGACTGACCAAAATCTGTATTTTACTAATGAAGATATTCATAAAAATACTGATTATATTTGATTTCAGTAATTATTCATGCTATTGTGCAATTCTAAAATTCCCCCTCTAAGAACTATTTCAAATTATGTTACAATTTTTAAATAGTCTTGCTGAGAAAAGGGATTTTCTTAAAACAACAATGCCCTAAAAAAAAAAAGCACAAAACATATCTTTTAAAATAAATTACACGTGGTGGTGGTGGTGGTGGCAAGATAGGATCCACTATTTGTTAACATCTGGTATGTGCCAGATACTGTGATAAGGAATTTATAGGTAATCCTCACAGCAGGTTTAGGATTATCCCACTTTATAAAGCAAGAAAATGATATTTGATGAGTTGAAAGTAACATGACTGACACTCGTCCGTAAGTGGAAGAATGCGTGTCTTTTTTTTCCAGTACGCTTTTCATTTTAGAGTAGATGTACACAAAAAAGAATGCTGTAAAGAAGTTCAGAACATTCCTTTACACTCCATACCAGCTTCCTTTCTCAGATCTGCAGCAGACCAGTCACATGGTGATGTGGGAGTGTCATATATCAAATCTGTTGATTTCATTGGCTAAGCAATAAATACACTGCTTGGTCCTGGTTGGTTAGAACATAGGTGGGTGGAGTAAACAGAAGAAAATGTGAGGAGGAAGAGGAAGTGAGGTCAGAAAGCATGCAGCTCTGCTCAGAGCCAGACGTCTCAGAGAGAGACACCATGCTCCTGTCTAGTGGGCAGACGGGATAGCTCTGCTCTCTGAGGCCGAGGGATGAAACTCCGACTCAAGATGGATGTAGGCTAGAATCTTCCTGGTAAGCGCACCTCGTGGTGCTATTCACCTGATTAGAAATGGGTTAAGAGGTTGAAGCTAATGGGCCAAGCAGTACTTAAATGAATACAGTATGTGTGTTGTTATTTCGGGCATAAGCTAGCCACGTGGAAGCGGCTGGGGTGTTGGGGACGCAGCCCCGCCACTGCTATTTCAACAACATGGCCCTGAAATTCTGCCCCATTCCTTTCTCCAACATTAATCATTCTTGTCTCCGTATTACATTAGTATAGTGTGGTTGACACATCCAATGAACCACGATTGATGAATTTCCTCCTAGTTTACAATCATCCAGAATTCCTTCAGTTTGAATTGATGGTCTTCAGTCACAGTACTCAACCTGCACTGCAAGCATCCCTTGTCTGGGGCTATTTCTCCAACATTGTTTTGAAGACATAGACAGTTCTGAGGAGTGTTTATAATATATTATATGATAACAGAATATATTTTAATTAACTTTATTGTGATTTATGCTTACTCTGTAATTAAGACTATGTAAAAGAATGTTATATAGGTATAGAACTGCCTACAACCTGACAGAATACCACACAGACAGAAACTTGTTTCAGCCCATCACTCTGACACACAGGTGAAGCATGTGTTCTATCAACATGACATAACATGGTCAGCTTCACTACACATTTGAATTTAAACACCTGTAATGTTAGTCTCTGTCTTTCCATGTTCTTCTTTGGAATCTATTACCCTTATACTGTGTATAGTGGAGGAAGGGAGTGCATCCTATACTCAAGAGGGGCACAGAAGGAACTTGAGATTCTTCTGTATAAGAAACTTGTCTCTTCTTCAGCATTTCTTTTACTGCGGACTTTCATGAAAGTATTTTGCATTTTGACTTATAAAATCATGTTCCACTACCTGCTCTGAGGCATCCTTAGACATGTTTGCATTCTTGTGTAGGCTGTGGAGTTCAGACATTTTAGCACTTCTTATATTTCTCTACAAATGATACAAATTCTAGTCATATATTTCTTCTTTTATCCTTAGAATCAGACATATCTCCCCCCACAAAAAAAATGGTAGTACATCCTCAGAGGTAAGACAAAGTTCTGAGAACTGAGTAAGGTCATTGTCCCAGGGTGTGGTTTCTCCAAAGCCCTTTCAGCTGATCATATGAAGAAATATATCAGTGTATATGGCATCACTCATTCATTCTTTCATGTATTCCTCTATTTGCCAGTATATCTATCTATGTCTATCTATCTATCTATCTATCTATCTATCTATCTATCTATCTATCCATCTATCTATCATCTATCTATCACCTATATATTTATTTTTCTATCATCTATCTAAAATCTCACTTATCTATTGACTTTCATTTATGTTTAAATTAACTATATGCATATATTCCATCTGAAACCAATATTAAATTGAAATATACCCTGATAGCTCTGACTCTGATCTAGTTCTTAAGGATTTAATGAAGGAAGCCCATTTTTGACAACTTAATTGTTCTCTTTCAGTACATAAATGTAATGGGTTAAGATTAACATCCTGGACTCATCAGAGCTACTTTTATGTGTGTATGTTTCTTATACACAATTTCTTTTTGCTCTTTTAATTTTACAGTGTCTTTTTATTGATAGTTAAGTGAGACTCCCTCAACCATTTTCAGGTAGTTTATTCTATACAATTTGAATAGAAAAATTTAGAATTTTTTTTTATTCGTCACAGTATATATAACTCTGGAGTCCTCTGAGTACCTAAATAGAAAATTTTCTTTAAGATTTATCATTTGTACTTTAAAGTTCTATTAATTTTGATGAATGAATTATGTGTGGTATCTACCTTTAGGGTATTGTGTAAAACGAAATGACCTAAAAATATTTTATGTTTAAGCTACTGAAAGATTTTCATGCTCACAACCAACAACTACTGATCGTTCTAATTTAGCTACCCCTGTGTCTTTCTAGGAATGCCATAGAAATTGAAGAAAGTAGTATGCAGTATTAAGTCTGGAAAACTGTACCCTCACATTTTTTTCATGGATTGATGGTTCACTTTGTTATGAAATTACAAGAGCATTTCTTCATTCCTTCTTTGTTTGTTTCCTTGCTTCCTTCTCTCCCAATTTTTTTCTCCTCTTCCATCATTTCTTTTACAGAGACTTAGGTGGTCCAGATTGACTTTTAACTGACTATGAAGCCAAAGATGACAGTAATCTTCAGATCTTCCTGATTTCCCATTTTTGAGCACTAGGATCACAGATCTGTTCCTACCACATACAGTCTATGTGAACCTGGGGATTGAAACTAGGGTTTCTTGTTTGCTGAGCAGGGATGCTACCAATTTAACACCCCCAGAACAGAGTTTTCTTATTTATCATTATACTAAAGAACAAAAGTTTGATTCTCTTTTGGAGTGATTATAAAAAAAATAGAACTGCAACTTATAGGCGATGTGTATTTATAAGCTTTCATATCAGCCTGGTAGACACAAAGGGTGCTACTACTGAATTGCATGGTAAGACAAAATTAAGTCTGTGAGAAATCACCATCTTCTTCTGTTATTTTTTTTCTTTTGGTTTTTAGAGGCAGAGCTTCTCTGTAGCTTTGGAGTTTGTCCTGAACTAGCTCTTAGAGACAGAATGGACTCAAACTCAGAGATCCACCTAACTATGCCTTTCAAATGCTGGGATTAAAGACATGTGTCACCACCACACAGCTTATCAAAGCATCTTGAAAACCAGTTGTATTGTTTTATCCATTCTAAGAGATATGGCATGATTATATTCTTACTTTCTTTAATGACAAATAATGCTGAACACATATTTTAATTTAAGTAGATTTTATATTTAAAATACTAAAATCACCACAAAACTTCTCAGAAAACACAGCAAATTACCCTTTGACTTTTACTGGTGCACATAGTCAGAATTTGCCATATTGATCAATCCAGATAAGAGCAGTACACTTATTGCCATTGAAAAGTTAATACTGGTTGTTTCTTTTGGTGCAATCTGTGTTTCTGTAAGTCCAGATGATTTATATAACTCTTCTGTGTGGCTTCTGTTTGGGATCTGGTGGACCTTATTGTAGAACACTTAAGTGTACACAAGACTCTGAGCTCAACCCCTGGTAAAATTTTAAAGTGGAAATTTAAATTAGAGGCTTGAATTTCTTCAAAGAAAACACACACACACACATATATACATGTATACACAACATAAATATATATATATGAATACATGTATTCATATATATATGAAATTCATTCTATAAATTCTGTTACTCTAGAGAATCCTGACTAATATAAATTTATTATATAATAACATAATTCATATAATATAAATCTATCATATAACATGGATTTTTATCCATTATGATTTATTAGTTTGCAATTTATATTATACATAATTATATATTATATATATGAAACAATCATTCTTTTTCATTTTTTCAGGTGGAAAATGTTAAATATAGAATGGATGTTTTATGTGTTTCTCAGTTTTCATGAATACTATCTATATTAAACTTTGATTTATGAGAGAGACATAGACAGTTGGAGAAAGAAAGCTAGAGAGTGCATGTGTGTATCCAACAACACAGACATGGAGGACAGAAGCCAAATTTCTGGAATCCTTCTCCCTTTCCAACACGTGGTTTCAGGGGATCAAATTTAGCTTATCAGGCTTGGACACAAGCTTTTTTTTTTACCTAATAAATAATTTCTGATGCCCTGATTCCCTAACATGTTCCAGTCAGTATTTTGTCATTCAATAAAAATATCAATTTATAGCTTTCATGTCATTATCTTACCATTTTTTAAACTTGAGTCTGTATCAGCAGATATTTTTATTATTTATTCATATGAAGGTACTATAATTCATGAGTTCCCAAGATCAAACCATTTATATCAAGAAGTTTTAAACTCTGATTATTAGATACAAAATGTTACTTTCTCATTTTTCAAAGCACAAGTTTATTAAAGTTATCTTTTATTTATTTATTTATTAAAGATTTCTGTCTCCTCCCCACCGCCGCCCCCTTCCCTCCCCCTCCCCCAATCAAATCCCCCTTTCTCGACCACCCAAAGAGCAATCAGGATTCCCTGCCCTGTGGGAAGTTCAAGGACCACCCACCTCTATCCAGTTCTAGTAAGGTGAGCATCCAAACTGCCTAGGCTCCCACAAAGCCAATAGGTGCAGTAGGATCCAAAACCCATTGCCATTGTTCTTGAGGTCTCAGTAGTCCTCGTTGTCCGCTATGTTCAGCGAGACCGGTTTTAACCCAGGCTCTTTTAGACCCAGGCCAGCTGGCCTTGGTGAGTTCCTGAAAGAGGTATGTTCTTTAAAGTTATCTTTTTAAATAATAATTTTCTCAAATATCCCAAACTATTCATACCCTTGTTAGATCACTGTCCATATCCAGAAATAAAAGATTTTAATATCTCTCTTATGGGCATGGGTCTTGCTCAGAAACCTACAGCTGCTTTGGATCTTGTTCTGTGGAAGACTGCCTGGGTCCCTCTGCATCATGCTAATCATGAATCAATCAGGTGGTAGCATCTGTAGGCAATGCTCAGTTTATTGAAAACATAACCTTGGACAGAACAGTGCCATCCTGAAAATATTCCTCTTTCTCTTTCTTTCTTGACAGCAAGGTATATTCCCAAGAGTGGCATTGCTGAATATTTTGTTCTACTTCATCTTCCTGCCAGGGGAAATTCTGAAATACCAAATTCTGAAAGGCTGACACACTCCTGGTATATATATTAGCCTCTCACTATTGAAATTAGATATTACCTCTCATTTAGTTTAAAACCTCATAGCTTTTCTACTTTCTAGTTCTGATGCAAGACTCACTGAGCTAAAATCAAGATGGAACATGGCTTGTTCCTTTCTGCGCCTTTAAGGAAATAACCCATTTCCTTACTGTTACTAGGTTTTCAAAGAATTTCCCAGCCCTTGCTTTGTGGATTTCTATTGCCATCTTCATACCTAGCATTGTGGCAAGTGTATTTCTCCATAACCATATTTGTGATCCACTTTGTTAGAATGGGACAATGTGAAAGTCCTTAATACACCACATCTACTAACACTTTTTTTTTCCCAGAAAATCATACTATGTATTCACAGTTCAGACATTAGGAAAGGGTGTCGTGGAGGAGTTATTACTCTTCTTCCCACCAAATAAAAAGCTAAGATCCTTGAAAACCCAGACTGAGATCAAGTATGAATCTGCAGCATAACTACAGGCAACAGTGATAAGGCTAACCTCAGAGCAAGATGACTTTCAAAACATTAAAGGGATGTTCTCAAACCAGTCCAATTTTTCTCATCCTAAAACAGTGAAAATATTTCCCGTGCCTAGAGCTCCATCAATGCTTCTTTTCTGTCTTCTCTATGAAGTGTTAGGTATGTGAAAGGTTGGAACATGGGCGACACAAAGACACCATAGGATCCATCTTTGCTAGATCCTGAACAATCCTGCCTTTAATCTATGATGCTTGCTGTTCCTGGAGGGATAAAAGTCAGTGTCAAATGATCATCTTTGGGAATAAATGGCCTTTCAGCGTTTAGAAGGAGCAAGATTCTATGCCTAATTCTATGTAGTTCTGATCAATAACAGACAGCATATTCTTCTACAAAGAAAGCATTTCCCAGTACTTACTCTGCAAAGGATTCTACCCTATATACCCCACACACAAAAGAAATATCAATTTAGCTTTTGAATAAAGGGAAAAGAAGCTTGTCATAGGAAACAGCAAATAGGATCTACTTGACTCCCACTTCTTTTAAGCCATGACTAAAAGCAACCACATACACCCAAAGAGATCATAGAGTTTAAATACTGACAGGCACTTCACAATGTCCTTCAAGGGACCTAAAGCACCAGATGCCCTCAGAAATATACAAATGTTTTCTCTCCAAAACACCGTCCATTCAAAAGTGGATTGCTAACCTTTATATTTAAGGGGGTTTTCTGCAAAATACGAATGAAACTATTCAATTTATCATCCCAGAGAAAAACTGTCATACTGTCACAGAGCAGAGAATAGCCAATTGCTAATATCAAACGCTGTGAAAATGGTGCTGCTCAAAGTTCCCAGGGAGTGACCCAGTTTTGCAGCAGAGCACAAGTAGGCTGGCCAGATTACACTAGAACAATACCACTAAAATATTAAACTCAATAGCTCTACATGAATAAAGGAAATGTAAACCAGCAAGGATGTTAATTGAAATATTCTGAAAAAATTTACATGTCACAGTATGTCTGGCACTCTGAATATAATGCTTCACTAATTTGGGCATGTTCCATCAATTGATGAAAGTCTCAAAAAGAGGTCAAGAATGAAAGCATTGGCCTAAAACTAGAGGAATATTTTGTTGATCTTGGAAATCCTGACAAGTTGCTCAGGATTCTTTATTGGAATACCTCATAGTGAATGAAAACGTACTATGTTTAGGTAGAGGAAACCTAGGTTGGCCCAGAGTAAGAAGGGTCAAAATCTCAGTGAGTTAATCCAGTCAAATATTTCACTATCTACAGTAGATTTGCTTTCTGTTTGCAACAAATCTTTTTTTTTCTTGTGATGTTCAACTCTAGGCTAGTGGTATCTCCATTTTGCCTAAGACCATCAACCTTTTGTCATTAGAGGTGGACCTAAGCAGAGATGCTTACTGATATTTATAATTGTTATCTCAGCCAATTTTAAAAGGTAATCATGCAAAGCTTCTAAGAAATGTACTCTGAAGAAACAAAAGTTATATAAAATTTTAAATTTACTCAACTTTTTGCCTGGCCAAATGTGAAGATGTTGGTGGGAGCAAGAATGCCCATGTTAAACAGGTATGTGAAATAGCTGAGTTGTGGTATGTGTGTTACTTACTGAGTGTGTGGTATGTGTGTGTGAGAGTTTGTGTGTCTAAGAATTTGTGTGTGTGTGTGTGTGTGTGTGCGTTAAAAAAGACTTAGAGAAAACATGTTTTTGGTGGTTATACAGTAAGGAAACAGTAAATATATAATTAAGCAATTTCAGTAAAATTACTTCATGCATATGTTGAATTCTGTCAATTTTGGTGATGAAGTGAGAGTCATGAGAACATTGATTGGCAGCACATTGCTGGTCTACCTGATTATTCAGATAATTTCTGCACAAAGGATCTTATTTATACTTGGCAATCCTTAGGGTCAGAGTGTCCACTTAGTAAGCACCTTTGGTAGCATTGGCTTAGCACCTTTGGTTGATTAATTTACTTGTTACTATTAAATTCCATTAGTCTTACAAATCTAGACAGTTTTCTTTCCGGATTTCAGTGACATTGCACCAATCCTTTTATTTTCAAGTCATAATAAATGTGGCCTTGGTCTTTTTAACTTTAAAATTGAGTTAGCTTTTCACCCTGAGTCTGAGAGTACGGTGAAAACATGATATAATTCCTCTAAATGTGAGGGCTTAAATCCCTGTGGGGCATTTCTAACCTTCATTGGAAGGCTGTGGATGATGTAAGAATTGCAGCAGTGCATCAGAAGATGATGAGACTATCAGTAGAGACATTCGGAAAAGAGCATCCCTGGTGGTACAGTTAAGTCCAAGTGTGCAAGGAGCTTCTTTTTGTGATCAGTCTTCTACTAATGGGACAAGAGAAAACAGGAATGTTCTGAGCACATTTTGAAGAGAATTTTCCAGTAAGAGTGACTTCTATCTATATGTAAATCATTTTGTCAGTCTTCACGAAGGAGTAGAAGCGAGCTATCACATTTTCTGCTTGTGAACTTTAGTGAGTCACATGACAATAAAGTTCTCTTATGATTCTTCATTATTGTCATTTGTATTAAATATAAACACCAAGAAAAATATCTGGCTTGGGAGTGTGTGTCCATATAAGTATAGAAATGACATTCAAACTTTTCAAAGCAACCCACAATCATCAAATCAAGCATTTAACACCTGCCCCCATTTTTTATATTTTCCATTTTTCCATTCTGGTAATGAAGTATTATCCAGACATTTACTATACCCAAGTTACTTCGCTATGCACAACGACTGTCACTTTCAAGTTCATGAATGGAGTACATAAATCCTAATGCAACAGTGTTGAAAACTGAATATAAGAAGAGATTGCCCTAGTATATGAGTGCCACTACTCTTAGGTGTGTCAGTCAGGACAAGTGGCTTTGCTATATATGCCCATGGTGCCTGGATTCTTCTGTTCTTGTTCCTTTCCTTTTGCTGCCATGTTGTGAAGCATCACAAATTTCTATACTCACTAGAGGCAAATATCATGCTCTTGAAGTGTCTATCTTCTGGATATGAATTGGACAAGGATGTTTCCATGTGGCTATTTTTACTTAAGAGGCTAAAAATGAGATGTTTGCCTCAAGCCTTTGATTTCTGGGATTATGTACTTTGGGTTTGATTTCTCTTTAATGAAATAAGCTAGAAAAATTTTGATAACCCCTGTTCTCTTAGTTAATTGGAAGTAATATAGTTACCTTTGCAAGGATTGAAGTTATTTCCATTGCAAATTCCTTTTAGGCAGTATATTTCTTATTTTGGCTTTATTTTTCTTTAAAGCAACCTTGGACTTTAGCACATACACCGTAGAAAGAATTACATTAATTAAAATTTAAACTGATTAATGATATAACTAGTTGGTCAACAAATGTCCTATACTAAGTTGTAGTCAAAGGTTAAGTTCCCTGCATTCTCTACTTTTAGAAGGATTGGCAAATTGTGGAAGTCTCATTAATAGTTGTTAGCATTTCTGAAAAATTGCCCAGTGAATTTATGTTATAAAGTTTTCACTGCTCTGAAGTCAAAGTTCATAGTCTGTAAACACTGAGTGTGCTATACAGGAAATCTTGTTTCAGAATCATGTCATCTGCCATTTTAGATGACTTGCTTGTTCTAACCATTCTTTCCCTCTTTTATAAGACAGTATTAAAGTGAAGCCTGTGTTGTCACAAATGCTGGATTAGTGACATAAAGCTTAGAAATGTTGCAAAGTGAAATAAGAAAACTGTAGAACTTAACATGTAATGTAAAAGTAAAGATTTCTGGCAAACTGTTTTTCTTTTGTTTATTTTAGCAGAAATAATATATATATATATATATATATATATATATATATATATATATATATATACAAAACCAATTGGAAGTGGGTTTTCACCATTCTCCTTTTCTTGACAGTGCTTAATAATAACATAAAAGTTAACTAGAATATTTGACCTGTGTCTGGGCCGGGTGAAAATCTGCATTTTTAAGGTCACTTTAAGATATACTACCATCCTCCTACCCACACTCCCATTTTACTAGTTTGTTTTGTTTTTGTTTTGTTTTCCTATACAAAGTTTCTCTGTAGTTTTCTTATACTACCATCCTCCTACCCACACTCCCATTTTACTAGTTTGTTTTGTTTTTGTTTTGTTTTCCTATACAAAGTTTCTCTGTAGTTTTCTTATACCCTGTCGTAGAACTTGCACTGTAGTGCAGGCTGGCCTTGAATTCTTAGAGAACCACCTGCCTCTGCCAGACTGCTGTGATTACAGGCGTGCGCCACCACTACCCACCTTTGTTTTTGGTTTTACCTTGGCTTATTTGTATTTGTTTATTTGTCTGTATGGTATTTTCCTCTCTCTCTCTCTCTCTCTCTCTCTCTCTCTCTCTCTCTCTCTCTCTCTCTCTCTCTCTCTCTCTCTCTCTCTCTCTGTGTGTGTGTGTGTGTTTGTACATCTGTATAGGTCCCCTTCCCTGTAAGTATGCATGTGGAAAAAAAAAAAGAGCAATGGTAGATGTTTTCCTCTGTCCCTCTCTATTTTATCTTGGAGTCACGGTGTCTGACTACACCTGGAATTAAGCATTTTAGTGGGGTTCAGGAATCCCTTTGCCTCATATTATGTATGTGGATTACTATGCCTGCCTTTTTTGTGATTGCTGATGTTCTAAACTCAGGTCCTCATTCTTATGCTGCAAGCATTTTACCTGTTGATCCATCTCTTAGGCCTTCCTTTTACTCTTTAAATGGGGGTACTGGTGTTTCTTGCTATGCACAAAACCCCAGCTGGCCTAAAATTTGCCGTTCATTAGCCTCAGTCTCTAAAATTCTGGTATTTCAAGTAAATCCAACCTTTATTTGTTAAGTGTTCACATCATGACTGTTCTACAAATAATTGTCATACTACAAAGGTTGAAGTAGGATATTCCTATTATGAGTTTACAAGTGGGGTTTTATGTTTATTCTTTAACCATCAAAGTGCAAGATAAATTTATTATTGGTTCTGGTTATTCTCAAACTACAATGGATCTCTAGCAGTGTTCAGGCATAGCTGAGATGGGACCCCACAGCTTGTACTCATAAAACATCTTCAGTAATTCTCACAGTGCTGGACTGATTATCAAGGGACTAACCACCACATAAATATAGCCATAAAAGAAGAAACTTAAGGTTAAGGTATCTGATGAACAATCTTATTATAATGAGGCACAGTCAGAAAAACTACCTAAGTGTTGCAAGATGACTTACTTTTGCAAACATTAATAACACATCCTCATCACTGGTCCCAATCAAATACCATCTACTGTGCAGGGAAAGTACCACACACTTCAAATAGGCAGATCCCATTCTCAGGACCATTCTATCTTAGAAGCATCATGTTAACTGTGAGATACTGAAATGGTTTATGTGTTTATGTCATCATCTTCTGATAGTCTGCTCATTGGGAAAGTGCTCAACTGTTTTATCATCTTAGGTAGGACTAGTTAAAAGCAGAGAATAAAGTTAATGAAATCTGGCAAGTGGGCTTTATATAGAGATAATAAAACTACTAAGGGAGGTTGGCCACTAAAAAAGCTACTATGGTAGCTTTGACTACATTTTTTTCTGTCCTAAAATAAACATGATAATTTAGCCATGATCATGTCTACAGTTGATATAAATTCATGAGCAGCACATTCACTGGAAGGTTCTAAATTATTAGCTCTATCTGGACTGGTTGAGACCTGATTGTAGACTAAAGCGTCTATAAAGTTATCAGAAAAAAATGTATACAAAACTTAAAACAGACAGAGAATTTATTCAAGAATGTTATGAAAAAGGAAGAAACCATTGGTAGCACTGTGAAAGAGTAAAGTCATTAAGGATATCAAGGATGTAGTACATACGAAAGGTAAAAGTGGTAATGTGTCTTTCTAGTCTATTGCTGTATTCCTATTGAGTCTATAACTGGTACATCTTGATAAGTATTGTTAAGTGAGATGTTGTATAGAGGAGATGGTGTGAAGACATGGAAGTTTATGAAGTGTGTGCAATGTTTACCAAGAGGAGAAAAGAAAGATAACTGAAGAAGAGAGTAGTTTGGGTTCAGAACGTTGTTGCTGACTTTTGGGAGATGAGCTTCAGATGAAATGAGAATGGACAGGAATCAAGCTATGTGGTAGAATATCTACTTGGTTCAAATATTATGCACTCAGTATTTATTTTGTTATAGAAAACCAAAATATTTTTTGGCCTGATAGCATCTGTAATCAAGATGAATAAGGTAACACTTTGTTTTCTTTTCATCAGCAATTGCTCCTATAGCTTCATGCTTTACTGGAAAGAATATAATTGATGAAACCCAAGAAACCAAATCACTTCAACATATAATTCAACACACTAATTCAGTCCTTGGATAAAGTGGGCTTTGTCCCAGGTGCTTAAGTATTGATTTCACCAGGAGCAATAAACAGCCACCAAGAGTGATATATAGTATTAATTATTTTCAGTTAGTTTTCTAAACATTAAATTGTGAGGCTCATGTACTTATGTGAGAGTCTGTATGTATATGTATGAAAGGTAGAATTTTTTATAAATCCCAGCTTCTTTGTCTATGTACCAGATGACTGTTAAATATCATATTTTAATGTTACTAATTTCTGAATAGAAGAAAAGTTTATTGAGGAATCTAAAATACTTTCGCCAAAGGTAATCACATTCTAGTAAAGAAATGTTAGGTGTGCCCCCTAGGACTCTGTTTTGCTTCTTTGTTTTGTTTATTCATATATTTCTGTTAGTATCGTTATATATAAAGTACAACCTTTATGTTCAGGAGAGAAAAGTAACAAAAGCACAGAGTTAAGAAAAACATCAATTTACTCTGCAGGTACCAGCAGAATGTTTACTTCAGAACCTAAAATGAATGGTTATGTAGTACTCATTTACAGCATATTTTATTACAAGGCCATGGAGAGATTTTGTTAGAATGAATATATAATCAGTACAAAAGAGATGGAAACTGCACATGAATCTCAGAGACATTCCCTCAAAGTTAATGGATGTTTTCATAGATGACCTAGTGCAACTATAGAGCATCAAACAGACACAGAAAACTGGAGTACAAAGGGAAAAAAATTCTCTGAATTCAAGGTCCCAATTTGTTCACTTTCTTGTCACTACCTACGTGTGCTTGTAGCAACTCACATAAGTTTTCAAATTTCCAATTTTGTTTATTTTAATTTATATAAAAATCTGAGCAAACATTGAGATATTGTTTAAAATATGGGTAGTCTAAAATATGAAAAAATACAAATTTATGATGAGATTGAGTTTATTAAGTAATTTCACTTTGACTTGTTGGTTTATTCATGTGCTTACATATCCAAACAAAAAAAATGGTGTCAGGTTTGGGGCAGAGACTAAATAGAGAATGAATGTAAATGTAATAAAGCAACAAAACCAACATTAATCATAACAACAATAATTTTTGTATTTAATATGGTATGAAAGTCTGTGTCATGCCAATATCCTTATGCTGAGATGCAATAAAGAGACATAGTCCTTTTGAAGAAAGTTTTGTGAATAGGACCAAAGCCCTTATGAAGAAGGTCTAAAGAAATTTGTTTGTTTCTTTTGACATTGAGAACACAGCTAGAAGTCACTACTTAGTGAACAGTTGGAGCTTCAGTTCACGCCCACACTAAAACCTTAGTCTTGAACTTCTATTTTTTTTAATAATTTCTGTTGTTTACTGATTACTATACATAGGTATTTCTTGTTATAATAGCCTGGCTAATACAAGACAATGATCCCATCTTATATACAATCATTGTACAAAGTTTTCCTTCATTTTATTTTGGTTTATAATAACTAGGCCTATAAGAATTGATAAAAATCACAACATACCTTAGAAAGAAATGGAGCTTCGCAGATTGGATATGTTGTTCTAAGACATGCTAATATATTGTACCAATGTTCAAACTAAAACTATCTGAGGCTAGGTGGCTAAGTGGGACATCTTTATTACTTCCATGTTTAACAGTCCATGCTAAAGTGCTTTTCAAGATAATCATTAATCAGCTCTAACATTAGCTGCATGCCTAGTAGATACCATTCATAATTTGTCATGCTATCAATTATTAATCATTTGATCCTCGTGGGAGCTTGGCAGATTCAGCTTAAGTCAAACTTTCAACCAGCTACAAACCAGGACAACAAAGGACTTTCTGAAAGACAGAAATAAAAAAATTTGAAAAGTATACTTTCATTGATAAGTCTGTTTATGTAAGAACCAGGGCAAAAATACTCTGTGAGAGACATCTTTATCCTTTACATTATAAGCTAAGTTGTGTACTTAATTTTAGTTTTCAATTATTTTGATGTAACTCACTGATCATATAGGATTTATGAAGGGGAATAAATTCATACTCTCAGAGGATCAAACTGGATATGTTCTTACCTAAAATCACAGCAACTTTTAGACACTGAACTTAAAGAACTTCAAATTGAATTCTGAAAGAGGTGGAATATTCTTTTGAACTATAACCCCAAGATATGACTACTCATCCTACTTCTCTGATGTTCATTCAGGCTACTAGCCAGCTCTTTCCTCTGTTCTATAAACTCAATTCCCCTACATTATCTAGTTAACAAAAGAGAAACTCTATACTCTAAAGTTAAAAAAAAATTGGTTAATATTTTTCTGGAAAAAAATTGGAAAATTTATGGGGTGTATGTTTATCTTAAATTATTAACCTTCTATTTGGTTCTCCAGGCACACAATTAACAAATAAAATTATTTGTGATGAAATGGTTGTTCAAACTAGGACTGTCTGAGACTGTCCTGTGAAATCCATAACTTGTAATCTCGTTTAAAATGGAATTAAAACACACACACAAAAAACCAAAAATAAAAAAAATCATTGGATTGAAAGTGTTGTGAATCTGTGGATAATGCTGTTTCAAGAACACATATATTATTTAAGAAAATTTCTAGTGAAAGTACTGGATACCTCCCTATGAGTTGTTGGTCAGGAAAGCTGCATCTCTCTCCTCCCCAAAATAATTCAGGTTATTCCCATTTGTAGGTAACCCTCTCAGAATCTGATGGTATGACTTCAATGTTGAAGACACCACACACTTTGGATGTTGGGCATAGAGAAATTAAGCTAGAGCTGGACTGTAAATTTCGTCCATATTTGTTAGCTTATATAGTACCAGAAGCTTTTTCACATCTACTATCCTGCTAGAGAAAACCAATCGACGGTCTTTCCTAACTGTTGACCTGAGTGCCATGCTACTGACTTGCCAAACAAGATGTGCCTCCTGGTGAAATAGTGGCACAGCTGCTATGGCGTAACCAACTGATTTATTTCTTGATTTAGGACCTAATCTACTATGTTGAAATGGTGCGCAACACTGTAAGGTTGGTCTAAAACCCATGAATAGGAAGGTCAAAGGCCCTAGGAGCAAATCTACTATTGGAGTAGATTTTCCTGAATAAGCATATTACATAACTGAATTCTACAGTTATATTTATAGCCATGAATTTGTGTTACTCTCAGTCTTATTCAGTGGAGTGTATTTATGCAGTGGTAATCAGTGAATGCAGACTCATAATAAGTCGAAGTGATGAGAATTAATATAGTACTTAGTCCTACATAGGGCATTTATATCTCTCTTTCCATGGTTCAGGAAACTCTCTGGAATCGCAAGCAGAATGAATGTAGAGAGAACTGCAGTAAAAACTGTCTTCTGAATGTAACATGCCTGTTGAACTGATCAACTCACAGTAACTGTAGTAATCTGTACAAGAATGTATGGTGATAATCAACCATGCATGGTAAATGGATTCATGAGACCTCATCCATTCCCAAATTAATGGTATCTGGGAATGGAAAGTCATATTCTTTCTTGGTGTAGACACTTATAAGTTGGCATTGCTCAAATAAATAAACCCCTATTCATGCTCATAAAAACATGCTGAGTTTTACAAAAAGTTGCATAAAATAGAAAGAAGATGTGATGGGCAGAAGGGATTTGTGGGCATGGAAAGGAAGAAAATAAGAAAGGAGAGATGGTGATGAATATTATCACAGTAATAAATAGTATGTATATATATGAAAATTTCAAATAAAAAAGTAAATTATTATTTGAGGTTATAAATCATAATTCATCCAAGTTACCTGCCCCTTCACCTATGTGCTATGTTTGGAGTTTTTCTCTCGGACTATTCTACTGAATGACTTATTTTACGTCTTACTAATGTCTTCATTTCAAAGTGATGAGTATTATCATTTCTCTTTTTTTCCTTTTTCCTATTTTAATTACTGTTAGGTGATATACGTTAAGCTATCCATTTATCTACAGATCCATGTGTTGAACAATAGACTATAATTTCTCCCATAAGATATTCTGCCATGATTTCTACTAGGAGGGGGGTGCTTAGTCATTTAACTTGTTTCCCTGAGAACTTTAGTTCCCTCCTTCCTAATTTGTTCTAGCCCTATCTCACCCTTATCTCTTTTTAATTGTCTTTGTAATAGATTAAAATATAGTAGGTTTTTAAACTGGTTAGTTCTTGCCCTGAGAACAAAGAGGTATGGTGCATTTTCCCAGCAGCCTCAGTCCTTTCTAGTGATAACAGATGATGAGCCTATAAAATTTATTAGGCAGAAAAGAATCGAAACACCTGAAAATATTGTGCATCTCTAAAAACTAGATGCTCTGTCAAGCTACCCTATTAATGTTGTAGGATTTTTATTTTATTATGCTCATTAGCTTTTGAATTTTGAGCACTTGAAGCCAGCAGTGAATCAGGGATAAGACAGAGGAGTTCTTGTTCTTATTTCACATCTAGGGAGGATATGCAAAGCTCTAACAAAGGATGTACCCACTCGGGAGGGGAGGCACAGCACAGTGAGCCTGGAGAATTGTTTCCATCCGAATGCACCCGGCTTGTAAAATCCATAACTTCCATGACCATTTTCAGATGGCAGAACTAAGGAGCATCTGCAGAATCCACTATGATTTACAGAGCTTTTAAAGCCAATGTTTCACAAACTAATCACTTCAGAGGTACACATTTTCATTTTCCAGATGCAAACTAATCATGGGAGATTTTGCATTTCAAGTGCCTCTCGTTGTCTTCCCATTTTTTAGCATGTGAAGGAAAAATTGTCTAGAATTTACTAATGCAGGAAGTGACCCAATTCTGTTCTTCAGGTAAAGATATGGGTGCTACTTTTAAATGGCCTATAAATACAATGTTTGCCAAACTAATTTAGAAGTTAGTGTGACCTCTAAGAAAACTGTCCCTGATAGCAGTGAGGAAACAAATGAAAAGAAGCCCTGGGTCCCTTAATGTTGGTTTACCTGTAACTTAAGAAAGGCAAATGGGAAATTAGTAACAATATAAGATACTGATTATTTATTGAACTAAGGTCAAATGTAAACATGTGCTAGCCAAAGCTTAACTGTTACAAAAATAGCTACAGTCTTAAAAACAAATTCTTATACAACATGTGAGCTTTTTTTTTTAAAGTCCAAGTTGCTTACAGACACTATTATACACTTAGGTATTGCTATACATAAGCTTAAAAGAGTTAGTGAGCCTTGAGTGTTAAAAGCTGGACTGCCACTCAAAGTATCCCAATGGGAGAGAGAAGCCACACCTCTATGTTCTCAAGTTCATGGTTGCTTCACAATTCCTAGTTCATGAATCAAAATAGTAATGTCTGTTGATTGTCAAAACAAATATGTAAAAGACATCAGATGATAGACTTCAGGGTCCCATAATGCTCACTGCCTATCCTCTGTGAGCACATGAAGCCCAGAAGTAAATGATAGGTGTGGTCATTCACATCCCTTGGGCTCTGTTATACAGGGACAGGCTAAACACTAACTGATAATAATTCAACCCTACTGCCGGATCATGCATTGCTTCTTTTCTGTAGCTCATCTGGGTCTTATCAGGAGTTCACAGAATGAATAAAGTGCTACCAACTGCATTAAATTATTTTCAGGGTTGCTGCTAACATAGAAGAAGATAGCAACAATTATGTTAACCCAGCCCAGCTCAAGGTGGTTTTGCCATAATGAACTCACTGTCTTATCTGAAATTTCTAAATTTAGTCCCATGAGGTCTATATTCAAGAGAAAATGTATTTTCCCCTGGACATGGACAAATGAATATTTCACCAATGAAAACCAGTAAAATTCTATTCTTGATTTCAAACCTAAAACATAATGTTGGGTTATTGTGACATTTTATCCGTAAGTTATTTATGATCATCTTGTGAAATCATAGTCAGACGCATCTCAGTTTATTTTACTTTCCAACATTTCATATAAAATGCTGATTTCATGAAAATTATAATTAGAGAAGTAAGAAAATATAATGTCCCAAATGTCCACTCATCAAATAATTCATCATTTGGCTGGATTTAGATATGATTGTGACAAATGGGTTACATTAATGGCACAAAGGAGGAAACCCTGAGGCAGAATAAAAGAAAGGCCCAGCATGCAAGCAGAAGCAGCGCAATCATGTTAGTCTACTAGATTATGTAAAATGAATGTGAGCCCTGATCAGGGGCTTCCTGATTCACTAGCTATAAGACTGAAATCTTATCAAGACTTTGTCTCTTATTTATCCTTGGCTAAAAAACAGTGGTTGCACTATATTTGATTCTATATGGATTAATCACACTCAAAATATAATTTCTTTGGCAAAATATTTACTAAAAATCATTATATATACAAAACTACTTTTGAAACTATAATACTAAAGAGGTTATTTTAGCTTTACCTCTTGCCTCTGAGGGGTTATACTTCTATTTGGGAATAATTTCTTGTTAGTTATCTATATATCTTGATGCTCATATATATAATTTGCTAAGACTTTTCTTAAATAAATATTTTGCTTAATGCAACTTTATGCACAAAGAAGGCATAAAGGTATTGTTAAAATTCAAGTTTTTGGAATTTTTTTTTGATAAAATCACCTTTCAGTTAGGAGAGATGCATATATATTTAATTTCCACTTCAGAGGGTATTTAAGAAAAAAAGAAAGGTATAAATAAAGCCACATAAAAGGAATAAATATCTAAAGTCTGCAAAATACATGATGCTACAATATGTCATGATATTGGTATTTTCCAAGATATAAAGAATTTTTTTTATTTTTAAAGAAGTTTTTATTATTTACAGTAGTAAAAAATAGTCTACTTAGATTAGAATCCTTGTTTCTTAAGATATTCCTTCACATTCAGACAACTCCATTAATAGTTGTTATTTCTGCCAAAACATTGTGATGATTAACCTTGATAGACAATTGGATTGGATCTGGAAGCAATTAAGATGCATACTTCTGTACAAGTATGTGAGTACAATTTATTTTTTTCTTTTTTATTAAATTTTTAATATTTTTTTAAAAATCCATCTTTTCATTTTACATTGAGTTTGTCTAGAGAAGTGAGATTTTCATTCAAAATTATATGTATTTAAGCTTGGGAGATGGCTCAGTCAATAAAGTGCCTAGTTTTTAAGCATTAGGACCTGAGTTAGAGTCCCATTCACATGCAAAATCTGAGTTTTGGAAATGTATATAAATGAAATGCTAGAGGAAGAGTAAGTCTGGGGGAGTCTTGCTACTCATTGGTTTTTTAGCCTAAGTGTTGACTTGATGAGCTTTAGGTTTAGTGGAAAAGCCTGTCTCAAATAATAAAGACCGCCGGGCAATGGTGGCGCAGGCCTTTAATCCCAGCACTCGGGAGGCAGAGGCAGGTGGATCTCTGTGAGTTCGAGACCAACCTGGTCTACAGAGCTAGTGCCAGGACAGGCTCCAAAGCCACAGAGTAACCCTGTCTCGAAAAACCAAAAAAAATAAAATAAAATAATAATAATAAAGACCAAAAATGATTGAATAAAGACAGCAGACATCAATCTTCCTCCTTCACATGAATGCATGCTCACATATGCCCACACATTTGCATGTACATTTACACATACCACTAGGAAGTTAGAAAACTACATGGAATTGGTTCTCTTCTTCCATCATTATGTAGATTCTGGGAATCAATCTTTGATCCCCAACCATGAACAGCCTCTTATGTTTAGAATGCTCATTCAATGACCAAAATGTGAAGATAAATTCTCTCATGTCTGTGTTCCAATATATAAAATGCACAGCCTGCCTATTCTTTAGTTGGTTAATAACATTCAAACACAATTTGCATAATATTGAACATAATTTGCATATCATTAAAGACAACATTGTAAATGTAATCTTCATTAGTTCTCTTTCCCTTCTATATTAGATGGTTCATGCTGACACAATGAAACTACACAGACCACTAGCCAAAAAAAAAAAAATATTTCTCATAGTTCAAAATATCTACAGAGTTTGTTTCTCACGAATTTTCTTTTCTTGGTTTGTAGATGGTCGCTTTTTTGCTTCATCCTTTGCAGACCCTTTCTTTGCTCTTCAGAATACCTGGTATCTATCTCTTTCTGATTTTCAAACAATAAATCATGATTTGATCACTTCCTCATCATCATATTGTATCAAACTACAACATGTAATTCTCTTACATATTGTTATTTTATGAGTTAGAGATTTAACATATTAATATTAATCAAAAACTGTTTAATCCAGATTGCCCTATTTGCTATTTCTATTCTCAGTGTGGGATACACATTCAGATATGGAGCATTATACAATTTCTACGTGAACTGAATATTAGAAATCTCAGTACCAAGATATTGCTATAGTAAGGCAGGGATATAGCAAGAGTCATTCATTTTATTTTGTCTCCCTTAATTAAGAAGTAGGTTATCATTGCTCAAGACAGACAGACAACAAACATACTATTACTCACTCCCAGTTCTGAATCAAACATACTAGATACCTGGGTTCTGTGTATTTCCAAGAGGTACAGCAGGTGTTTTAAAATTAAATGTTTGCAGAAATATGTACTCAGGAAGAATTGCACAGCTAGATGGCTGTTCAAATCCTGCTGAGGAATTGCTCTCTTTGACCTAAATTTCAATAGTCATGTATTTGAAGCCAAACAATATGAAGTTTTATATTTAGTGTTGCACACACAGTACATAGTACTAAGTCTGTAATTTTTCTTTTCATCAGGGATAATTTCTGTCATTTGGCATAGTATAATTAGTAGCAACTTAGTTGCAATAGTCCAGTACATGCACTTTTATTCAAAAAAATCACTTAATTGCATGATTTTGATTCCGTAGAAGGAAAATTATGTTCCCTTCACTTCAACTGAAGAATGTATGAGATATTAGGATTTGATGTGTGCTTCTCTCAGATGGTCTGTGATTTTTCATAATTTCTCACTAGTTGCTTAATGCTGCATGACTACACACAGTCATAGAAGTCTGTCTAGATCTAGGGCTGAGACAGGGTGAAATAATAACAAGAAATATGTTGTTGCTAGCAATAAAGAACAAAGCATTTTTTGAACAAGTGATTGGGTCTTGCTGTTGAATGACACATTCAGCAGCCTACATTCTAGGAAACTCAAGGCACACTGCAAACTCACAAGATCTGCAAAAGGCAAAGGAGAATGGAAGTATATATAAAATATATGAGAAAAATAATTTATAAAGACAATGGTACATCATGCTAATAATCTTTTTACTTGAATCACTATATCAATTTGGTCTAAATTTTTCTCAAGTCTCAGTGGAATAAGAGAATGTCAGTCATAGTTGTAAACAGTCAATTGATTGTTCATTGGAAGTATAATACCTTTGGTATTACAATTAGTAACTTCTACCACTGATAATGAAAAAGGAGTCAATACATGAGTTAACTCCTATTAATAATCTCTTACATTTCTTCAGTTTCAAACATTAAAGCTGTGTATATATTCTTTACAATCTGCCTGCGTTCATTTACGCCGCAACACAAACAGAATGTGGCAAGAAATTCTATGGAAGATATCACTGCTTGCTTTATTAGAGATATTACATCACTTCCTGTTGGCTATATGACCTTCTTTTATGCCTTTCATTCCATACTAAACTAACTCTTGAAATGTCCCAGTTAGATAACAGATTCAATGTTTACTCTAGCTAAAAATATTTTTGCCTCATTTTCTTGGCAAAATATAAGTGAGAAAATTTAGTTTACTTAACTTTTCAAGACTTCAAACTCACATTGTAAAAACTGATGGTGGATAAGATTATTGTCATTTTTTTTTTAAAGAAATGGTGAGTTGTATTAGTGTGCTAGCATTACCATAACAACGAACCTCAGATTTAAGGACAGAAGTTATCTTGTTAGCACTACATACACGCAGATAAGGAAAGAAAGTTGTCAAAAGGGTTGATTTGTTTTGAGGTCTGTGTCCAGTGCACCCAGACTGCTGTGTTTTCCTAAATATCCATCCCTGTGTGTCTCTTTTCTGATTTCCTTATATAAAGACATTAATCTCCTGGATTAATTTCTACCATTGTTATCTCACTTAATTTATATTGTTTCTTTAAAGACATGATCTCCAAATACAAGCATTCTCTGCAATACTAGGAGTTTATTGTAAGAACTTGGGTTTGGGGGCAACATGATCTAATCCTTAATGCCCAATATAGGATATATTTGTAGATGCAGGATATAATTACCATGGAATTATTGAGGGGAGTAAAACTCTAGGCTTCCTGCCTAATACACTGATGACACAGAACCATATAGCTCACTATGTAAGAGATGCTGTGGTGCAGAGTCATTTGCAAAGGTCAGTCCATATGCTTTCAGCATGCATGTGTTTTCTGCATGGGAGCCAGAAAACAGTGTTTTTGCTTGCAGTCAACTAGGCCGTACTCTAATGTTCTCACCATAGAGTCTGAAGACACCATGGTTGTCAGCTTTCTTCAGGGTAGAAGCAGCAAAGTTCTTTAATGATTTCTGTCTATGCAGTCAGATATAGCATCAGCTAATGAGTATTGCAGCTCCATTTGTCATATAATGTAGTAATGAAATGAAAGAATGTCTCATTATATTCTCATTCTTGAGACATCTCAAGTGATAGAAATTAGTTAAGTGTGTGTGCCGGAGTGCCACTTTGGGGAACCGTTCTAGAATTTTACAAATAGAATTTGGGTCATGCTTCTAGTTAACGTTTGTAGATAAATAAACACTCTAAACATAGGAAGTTTAATTATTATCAATCCCCTGAAAAACAGTGGTTCTTCATGGGTAAATTTTGTGGATCCCAAATGTGCTACTCTTTTGTCACCATGCCAGCCTAGAGTCCTTGTCTCAGAGAGCAAATCACAACAGAAAAGTGGTTGTTGACATATTGTTGGTGGCTTCTAGATAAACTGAGGAGTCAGGGTTGGAGTCTCTGTAGAAATAAAAGATTCACTATGTACTCCATCTACTCAGATTTCAAAGCCAAAGAATATTTAGACTCTGGCTCTCTTGCTATGGTCTTTAGAGGACACAATGCTTTACACATCCTATCTTATCCATGCTGTATTACTTCATTTCTACACAAAAGTTGTATTACATTTTTAAAACTGTTTTTCACCCTTTGTTTCTCTTTGGTTTTATCACAATAGAAGGTCTACTTATACTTCAAATTCAACATCAGGAACCTTCCCTGATTCAATGCTTCATTGGCCTTGTGTTATGGTTACCTGACTTTTTAGAAAATCCATACTTACCAGATTACAAATTTATGAAGATAAAAGTGATACCATACTTTTCCACTTTTTAACCTAAGTTCATATATTACCCACAAATTTTCTCTTTAATTCTGAAAAATATACAATGCTTAATGACCAGTTTTTTTAAAAAAATTATGAATAACTAATGACCTCAGGAATTCATATGGATATTTTCTTTTTAGATTGGTCTGCTATGATATTAATCTATGATAAGCAATATATGATAAGCAGTTTCCTCATATTTCATCATGTTTGCTTTGATATCTTTGAAAAATTTCATACTTTAGGTAATAGAAGGATTGCACTAATATTTGTTTAATTTATTTAAACATGCACATCAAAACATAAACTCAGTGAACTTAGAAAAGAGCCTGTCTTTTAAAGCTGCATGTCTACACTGCTTAGAACAGTTGTTATAATTAAATGTCAGGGAGGGGGAGGAGGCAGAAATTTTTAATTAAAAAAAATACAAAAAAAAGAACCAAAAAAAAAGAACTCAAGAAATTAAACATAAAAATACCAAATAATCCAATTAAAAATGGGGTTCAGATATAAACATAGAATTCTTAACAGAAGAATCTCAAATAGCTGAAAAACACTTTAGAAAATGTAATATCCTTAGCCACCAGGGAAATGAAAATCAAAATTACTCTAAGATCTTATACCAGTCAGAATGGCTAAGATAAAAAACACCAATGATAGGCTATGGCAGTTTTTCAGAAAATTGGATCAGCCTACCTCAACACCTAGCAATAGCACTCTTGGGCATACATTTTTTTGATCATTATCCATAAACTTGTAACTAACATTCTAAACAAAGGAAAATATCTATAGTACATTTTTGGGAGGAATGTAGGTGTACTTTTTTAGGCTACTTTCTGCTGATTGGGGATGCTGATAATCTCAAGGGGACCTAAAGAAAACTTAGTATTATGATCAAGTTGTGACTGGAGTATTCTGTGAGGTTTGGTCATCTCAGACAGCAGTCTTGAATATGTTCTGGATGTAGACTCAGACATCTGGGCCATCACCTCCTATCAGAGATTTTTTTTCGGGGTTCTTTCTTGATCAAACCTAATTTATTTTTAAACCAGCATGAATCCATTTTCTGTGGAAACAAAAGCAAAATTTCTTCTCCAAAATAACATACCTTTTGACTTAAATTTTGAAGTCAAGGTTTTTTTTTAAATATCTATTTTGAATTAATTTAGCAACATTTATAAACAAATATCTTCTATCAGCTATTGCTCCTTCCTCAGCATTTAAACAATTTAAAAAGAAGATAATAACATACAGTATCCATATTTTTGTGTATTTTTATTTTTACATAGCTTTATTTTAAACTTTAGATTTTATTTTTAATTTTTGACTTTTTGAGATAGGGTTTTTCTGTGTATCTTCAGCTGTCCTGCAACTCCCTCTGTAGACCAGACTGTCCTTGAATTTACAGAGATCTGCCTGCCAATGCCTCCCAAGTGCTGGGATTAAAGGTGTGCACCATCACACCACGAACTCACAGATATCTGCCTGCCTCTCTTTCAATCTGTATCTCAAGTGTTCACCATGAACTCACAGAGGTCTGTCTGCCTCTATCTCTTTATCTGTCTCTCAAGTGTTGGGATAAAAGGTGTGTAACAGCACACCCAAATTCCTATTTTGTTTTATTTTGATGATTTTATCCATTTTTTCTCCTTTTTTGGCCTGTTTGATTTCTGTACTTTCTTTTTATTGAATTTTAATGATCTCTACATTTTTCATTGCTCCCCTCCCTGCCTCTCCCCTTACCTTCAACCCTCTCCAAAGGTCCCCATGCTCCCAATTTACTCAGGAAATCTTGTCTTTTTCTACTTTCCATGTAGATTAGATCCCTGTATGTCTCTCTTAGCATTCTCATTGTTGTCTAAGTTCTCTGGGATTGTGATTTGTGGGCTGGTTTTCTTTGCTTTATGTTTTAAAAACACTTATGAGTGAGTATATGTGATACTTGTCTTTCTGTGTTGTTTTTTTCTCCCAAGCCTACGTATATTTTTACCACATTGTAAAGCATTTAGAGGTTTTGTCTTTGAATCTTTCTTTATTGCATATCTCTTTTTGATCACATGAGTCTTTAATATGTTAAGCGATATGGCTAGGATTAAAGCTGCAATTTTGACAGCTGGATCCTACTAATTTCTTAGCTTTCTGAGAGTACAGACTAATGGCTGAGGCACTGGCTGGAACCATGTTTATCGCCACAACTCTGTGGCATTTCAAGGTCCCTGCCACCACCAAAAAGTATGTAGTCAGCTTTTTATTAACACCATTTAAGTATTTCATTGCAAGACATCTTAAAAGAGTTGCAAGGTTTTCCAGCTAAAGCTGAGTCAGGAAGCCTCTCTTAAATAAGAGTGCTTGCATCTAGCAAACAGAGCCCACATGAGAAAGTGCTGCTATCAAGAAGCCATGCTTAACACTGTTATTTTGTGTCTAGAATTACTTCCCAAGCTCTTTCAGGTTGTATGCAGAGGAGCAGTTGCCCCATGTTGGGCACCATTCTGTTGACTGAGTGTTTTGGTCCTGCCTATTTCCAGCAGTCATTAAGTCCCACAGAAATCACACAGAGGTCTAAACTGGTTTCAACTGATGGAGGCAGATGCAGAGAAGCATGGTGGAGCACTGGACTGAGCACCGAAAGTCTAGTCGAAGAGTGGGAGGAGTGAGAACAGAAGCAAAGAGGTCAAGTGCATGATAGGAACACCCTCTGTAACAGCTTACTGAGCTAATGGGAGCCCACCAACTCTGGTCTGAGAGCAAAGGAATCAGCAAAGTACTAAACTAGGCCTTCTGAATGTAGGTGACAGTTGTATGGTTGGGGCAGACTGTGGGGTCCCTGGCAGTGAGACCAGAATTTATCCCCACTGCTTGTACTGGCTTTTTGGAAATCATTCTTTTTGGAGGGATTCCTTGCTCAGTCTAGATATATTGAGGAGGGCTTTGGTCCTGCCTCAAAGCAATGTGCTGGACTTTGTTGACTTCTCTGATGAGTGAATGGGGGATGTGGTGGGCAGGAAGTTGGAAGGAATGGGAGGAGGGAAGAGAGTGGGAAGTGGGAATGGTATGTAAAATGTGAAGAGTTTTTTTTAAGTAAATAAATATAAAAAAGAAAAAAACAAGCAAATGTACTGAAACATGTATTTTGACCTTCAAATCTTGATAACTGCAGTAATACACATAAATGCAGTACTTCATTACTTCATTACACTTTATCTAGAAATTTCACATAATTTTAAGACTTTATTATACTCTCTATCTCCTAGATAGACTGAAAAATTCAACACCACCACTTCTACAAACATCACTGTAAAACAAGCAAATACACAGTAAAATTCCTGATTAATAATCTTTTTTTAACTTTCAGAATAGAGAGACAGAATATTCATTAACAATATTTTGTGTTTAATAAAAATACAGAAATACTATTATAATTTAAGCAAAACTGAGAGAGGAATATGTTAGGAGAGTGTTTGTGTTTCTTACAAAAGGAAAAGGTGTCACTGCCCACTGTTCTTTTGTTCTTTTCTTGACGTGAACCAGATGATAATTTAGGGGCTTCAGCAGCATCGTTTTGGTGACATGATGTGAGAAATCACCATACTATGAACATTTAATAAATAAGTCTAAACAAATAAAAAGTTATCAATTCTAAAAGAAAGATATAAAAAATTTCATTAAATGTATGCTTGCACATAGAAAAGGATCATTCATTTTCTTTCTGATGCATGCTGTGTTTTCCAAGCATTTTAAGTGGTATATGTGTGTATGTAGGTGAATGTATGAAATACATTTGCGTGGCTGCATGTGGAGATCAGAGGTCTATGCTAAAGCCTTCCTCAATCATCTTCAGCCTCATTTTTTTTTTGAGGTTTCTCATTTAACCTGGTGGTACGGATTTTAACAAACTTAACTGGCCACCAAGCCTTACATGTCTTCCTGTTTCTACTTCCTGGTTTTAGAATTACAAATACATGAGACTGCATTGGACTTTTACACAGAAGTCATAGATTCAAAGTCACATTATAGTTGAACAGCAATAACTTTATCTACTGGATATCTTCTTAACTCCTACTTATATATTATACATAAATACTATTATATAAGAAACATGTTTTATAAAAGTAGTGATACATTATTAGTAACTTGATAACTTAGCTTTACTAGTTTTATTATACCATATATATGAATACTTGCTTCCATATTAACTTGTCATTGGAAAGTTTTGTATCATGACATGTTTATATTCAGTTAAATATTCCATCTTTTCCATTTGGATAAGCTTGCAGTTACCATGACAATAAATTACACAGGAAAGCATAGATTAAACTGAAATAGAATCAAACAAAAGTTAAATTCAGAATCTTTGTAACACATCCATTTCAGGCAATCACTTTCTCTATCCATGTGAACATCTAAATAGTAATCAACCCAAACAGTCTATTAATGAAAGAAGAAAGAAAAAGCACACAACTCTAAAATAAATACTTTTGAGTGAAGGAATCCTCAGTAACCATTACAAAGCTTTATGGAAGGATGGTGAAGGTCTTTAATCATGTTGCCTGCCACCTGAACCCCAGAAAGAGGCATTTTATTCAAGAATTTTCATATGAATCTATATTTTCAACCACTGAGCTGCACCCTAAACCCTGTCCTTCTTTTACTTACCTTTTTGTTCTTTGAAAATGAGCCACATAGTGATGAAAATTCTATATATAAGGGCTCTTCCCATGTTATTTTGGGAAGGGGTAGTAATTTGTATGTCGGCAGAGACTAATAGAGCACTGGCTGCATATGGAAGCAATTGTTTCTGATATGAGGTCCTCTACCTAAATGATTAGAGAAATTTATATAAACCTTTATGCTGGTAATTTTTTTATTATTTTCTCATTTTACATAGCTATCCTTATTCCAACTTCCTCTCTTCCTCCTGCCCCACTCTTCCCCCACCTTACTCCATCACTCCCCTGCCCTCTCCCACACCATCCACTTCTCAGAAGGTGTAAGCCTTCCCATGGGGAGTCAACGAAGTCTGATAATTCTCTTCCATAACACTCCCACATCAATTATACATTTTCACTTTATCAACATTTTTTTGATTTTGATTTTTGAGACAGGGTTTCTCTGTAGCTTTTTTTTTTTTTTGGTTCCAGTCCTGGAACTAGCTCTTCTAGACCAGGCTGGCCTCAAACTCACAGAGATCTGCCTACCTCTGCCTCCTGAGTGCTGGGATTAAAGGTGTGCGCCACCACTGCCCAGCAACATTATCAACATTTTTTAAAGGATCTTTTGAAGTGATGTATGGTTTACAGGCTCACTAATCTATGGTTATGTTTTCTAACTTTTACAGAACAATACCAGTTCCTGTTAAGTGTTCACACTTACATATTGGTTTTTACCCCTCAGCAAATATTATTTTATTGGAATATTTGAAGGCTCCAGAGGGTTGTTTGTTTGATTGTCTGGCCATATTTTAGTGATAAGCAATGAAAATATTTAGAACATTGTAAAACACAAAAGAAAATTTAAACATTTTTATGAGAATGTCTAAACATAGATTGGTCTATCTGAGGAACCCCTGGTAATGGGAACAAAATCTATCCCTGGTCCATCAGGTAGATTTTTAAAGCCCATTCCTTATGGTGATGGATGTTAGGGTTTTTTCCTAACTCGAGCTCTCTGCTGACACAAAAATTCCAATCAAGCCAAAATCATAACAAGCCAAATTAAAGAATATCCAGGGATATATTATTAATGGGATTTCTGCACTCTTGGGTGGCCCCTAGGGGGAACTGGGAGGCCAGAAACATGACCAAGGGGGAGTGGGGAGAGGGAAGAGACCACTTGTTCCTCTTTTGGGAGCTCATTTAATACCCCGTAGGAGTCATCCTGCCCCCCACCAGGGAGGGGTCAGGACCTGGAATGCTGGGATTTGGAGTCCATACCAATACAACTCTCAAACCTGGGGGCTGGGATGGATACTAGGGGCTTGGGATTATATGCCCAATTTAACAATGCCTATCTTTAATGCATCAGGGAGGGGTTTGATCCTGCCTCAACTTCGTCTGCCAGGCTTTGCTGACTCCCCATTACACTTTCTGAGGAGTGGGAGGGAGAATGGGGCTTGGAATGTAAAATTGTGTGTGTGTGTGTGTGTGTGTGTGTGTGTGTGTGTGTGTGTGTGTGATGTCTATGCATGACTAAACATGTAGGGTCCTAAAGAACAGAACACAAAGTGAATGGGAATACATGTTTCCCAGGTTAATAGCTGGGAATTAAATGCATGGCAAAGTCCAGTAGGAAGGAACTGATAAGAAAAATTCTTTGTTCCTCTGGATAAAGAAATACTTAAGATAAAGCTGGAGTAATTTTAAAGTATATCCAGTTCTAAGTTGAGAATAAAACATGGGGGTGAATATTAAAAAGACAGCAGGTAAGGAATGAAAAACAATCTTGCTAAGCCAAACATTTGCTATTCAATAGAACATTATCTTGTAGTGCTTTTGATGACATTTAGTTGGAAAATTTCCATTCAGACAGTGGAGCGATTGTCAGATGTCTCCTGAACTAGTCTAAACACTGAGTATTGCAAGTATCTTTATGGGTGATTTGCTCATAAGACTATTGTTACATAACTCAAAATAGTATAACAATGCTAATATTGTGGTCTTTTCTTATGAATTGAATCATTTGAATCATTAAATAATACATGCTAATATTCCTCAATACAGGGATTCTTCTTAATAAGTCATAACTAACATTTTTGTTATATATTCAAAGCAAACAACTTAATAAGTACTCCTTTTTGTAGGAAATATGGTTTATTCCTAATATGGTAATCAGTGAAAAGTGACAAAATTTGAACAATCAAGATGTATTTCTTTGCCAAAAATAGATCACATTAAGAATATTGACCATGACTGATTTATATTTACATACTCCATAGATAATTCAAATACTTGATACTCTGAATTAGAGAGAAATTATTAACTGAGTCATAGTCAGACATCCTTTATACTTTTAGAACAGCTACTTGATATGTCACAATTAAAAACAAATCGAAATACAGTCAACCATTTTGAAGGAAGTGCTTTGCTACTTCAAATAATACTGAAATAAGTGTACTTAAATAAGCATAAGTTAGTGGTGCAATTATTTAAAAATTTCCAGAATTGAAACTACTGAGTTGAAGCATATATTATTTTATAATTTAATGTATCTACATTTGTGACCTCAAGCACTTTGATGAACCCCTAAAAGAGTTGAGACCCATGTTCTCACTGTTTGAAACATCTCGCTATTAGGGGAGATTAGGTAATGGACTTTTATTTCCAGAATGAAATGCAACCTGCAGTTGCTTTATGGAAGAGCAACTCAATTTAGTCTCATGGCACCTTAACCCTTAAAGTAACAACAACATAAAGAAAAGTTAATTATTGGTTAATAGAGAAGATGAATAATCCTTTACTGATATGCAGACAGAAATGGAAGAGAAAAGCATCTCTTAATGTATTTCTTAACACAGGTCAAAAAAAAGATGAATGCTCCCAGGAAGGAGTAGATGATACATATTTTTTGTCTAATGAATGTGTTCCTTAACATATCTGACAATGAATGTTGGAAAGCAATGAACTGTACTACAGAAAAGGAATGTTTGTTTAGTAGCTATTTACATATATAAAAATAGTCATTTTCTATACAAATAGCACATGTTTGGGCCATGGCTAAAGTTTATGAGTTGTACAAAGAATAAAAAAAGATGTAAAATTAATTCTCAAGTAGCAAGACAGATACACAATTAACTTTTCCTCAGATCTTCTGGAATATTGGTGCCATAATGGAGAAAACATGCAAAAGTATTATGGATATGAAAACAAAGTTGAGAGAACAATATTTTAAAGTAATTAAGGATATCTACTTCAATTACAACTCAAGGTGCTTGTAAAAAAAAAACTTACCAGAATCATAAAAATAAATGCTAGAGTCATTGAAATGTACAAAGTGACATGGAAAAGAACAATGAGAGTGAAATGAATTGAAACACTAGAAAATAAAGAAACCATGCCAAGAAAGTTAGAAGACTTGGGGAACACATTCAAATATTCCCCAATGTCATTTCACTGCTGTGCCAAAAGAATAATAGAAAACAAATAATAGCAAGTATTGAAATAGATAATGTAAGTTATTCTGAGAGAACTCATGATTGTCAGGATTTATAAAACAAAGACAAAATGAAAAGTCAAACTTGTTGGAATGAAAATGAACAGAAAGTGAAACCACTAAGGCTAGAATAAGAATCCTAACATCTTCCAAAGAAAGCAAATGACAGAATCACGAAAATTACTATAATCCACTTATAATCACACAATGTCCTTTTGGCTGCTGCTACATATTGTAGTGAGTCATGCTTGTAAGTCACACTGCATGGAACCCTGACTGACTCTGTATCTTGCTGTCTTTCTTTTCTGTAGCAGGTAATTCAATTTCTTTGGCAAGATGTCACTTTTAGCTCATTCCTGAGCTCCATTTACCTGCTCTTCTTGCCTTTGACTCACTGCCCTCTTCTCTGGCTTCTTGCAACTAGACCCTCTGTATAAAGACTTAAACTGCATTAATATTACTTTTCAGAGTTGACCTTCAGAACTATGCCCATGCAAACCTCTACAGACATACAAGGGCCTTCCTGAAAATGACCTGGACCCTGGTACAGTCTGTGCTATCAAGACAATTGTGGAGAAGGATTTAGAACTACTCAAATTCTAGGCTTAAAATGGTAGTTAATATTTCAGACTTTAAAGATTATTTTTAGTTCTTAAAAGCTTGTATTAGAGTTGAACATGATTGAAAACTATTTACATTGTATGTGAATACCTCTTTAAAAATATACAAATCATATACTAATATATTCTGTTTGAATAAATTAAAATGTTAGAGATGAGGCAAAAATTGATCTTTGGCTCCCATCCTCAATCATGATTCATTTTTCCATCTGGAGAGTTACTGATTTTAGGATGTATAATAACATTAAAAATAATTTACATACTTGTATTTTCACAGATTTTCTTTCTGGAACTATATGTATCTCTATTAATAATACATTATTTTAGATGTGTTTAAAACAATAAATGCTACATTCTTGCGTGTATATTACAATTCATTCTATTCATTCCAGTTAAGATAAATTAGTATTCGTTACTTGTGTGTGTGTACATGTTGTGTGTTTATTTGTATTTCTTATGTATACTCAAAAGTTAGAATGTAAGTACATGCCCTTTTCTGTGTATGAAGAAATTAGAGAACGACGTTATATATCCTGCCCATTCACTTTCCGGACTATCCACTGACACAAAGTCAGTAGCTGAACCTAGAACTATATGAGCCCAAGCAATTCTTTCATCTTCACCCTTCTCCAGTCAATAGGGCTGAGTCATATCTGGCTTCTTCAATGGGGTTTTGGGGCTCCGTACTCAGATCCTCAGCTTGCACAACCAGCACTCTACTCACCAGGCCATCTTTCCAAACCCTACTTTTAATAACTCTAACACATTTTCCTGTGTACAAATATGCTCCTGTCATTTCATCCACCTTGGGATGAAGAGTTTGGTTCCTTCTAAATGATCTGCAGTGTATATCTGATATTAGGGAATTGATGGGCTACAGAAAAGCTAGGTCATAAAAATAATATGATGACATTATGAGACTGCACAGAGCAGATCAAAAGGTGAGTAACCAAGCCCTCAGCTGGATAACTCAGTCTCCAGGCCTGAGGCCCCACGGCAAAACCCCAGACTCCACTGCCCAACTGCCTCAGTGCACTAGGCAGCCAGCATGCCAGCCTCCTGTAGGGGGGCTGCCATAACACCCTCACATCAGACCCTGTAATCTACAAGTCCAACTCTGCCCCCAAACCCACCCATCCCCTGTGACCTCAGTGACTCTTTGGATCATAGACTGGGAAGGCAGAGTGGACTAAGGGGTCAGCTGGACAGCATAATCTCTAGGCCCTAGGACACAGGGCACAACCCTGGGCCTGTTTTCCACTTCTCCCTGCTATACTAGCTAGCCAGCAGGCAAGCCTCCTGCAGGCAGGCTGCTCCAACACTTCCATATTGGGCCTTGTAATCTACAAATCCCACTCTTCCCCTAATTCACTCATCCCCAGAGACCTCAGTGGCTCCTTGAGACACAGACAGTGACTTCACAAAGCAAACCAAGAGTAGCTCCCTGAGACAAAGACACCAACTGCAAGGAATGGACCAAGAGGCAAAGAAACTGAATGCACCAGTTGAAAGAACAAATGGGTAGGAACCAATGCAAGAGTACATTCAACAGCCTAAAAAGCAATATGAGAAGACCAGACCTAGTGGTTCTACAACAGGAAGACCTGAACATCTTAACCTAGAAGTAGAAGAAAATGATCTAAAATAAAACTTTATGAAGATAATAGAGACCCTTAAAGAGGAAATGAAAAATTTCTTTAAAGCAATTGAGGAAAAAACCAAACAAAAATTAGAAGAAATCAATAAAACTCTTGAAGAAAGCCAAGAAAATCAAGAAGTCAAATAGGTGAAGCAAACAGTTCAAACAGTTCAAGACTTGAAAACTAAAATAGAGGCAGTAAAGAAAACACAAACCAAGGAAATTCTGGAAATGAAAAATCTGGGAAAACTAACAGAACTACAGATGTAAGCATAACCAGAAGAATATGAGAGATTGAAGGGAGAATCACAGGAGTTGAAGATACAATAGAGAAAATTGATTCATCGGTCAAAGAAAACGTTAAATCCAACAAATTCTTAACACAAAACATCCAGGAAATCTGAGACACCTTGAAAAGATCATACCTAAAAACAAATAGGGATAGAAGGAGAAGAAGTCCAGCTCAAAAGCACAGATATATATTCAACAAAATCATAAATGGAAACTGTACCAGCCTAAATGAAGAAGAATATTCCTATGAATGTACAAGAAGCTTAGAGATCACCAAATAGACTGGACCAAATATGTCCCCTTGCCACATAATAATCAAAACATTAAACATACAAAATAAAGAAATAATATTAAGAACTGAAAAGAAAAAGGGTCAAGTAACATATAAAGGCAAATTTATCAGAATTACAACTTTCTTCTCAGCGGAAACTCTAAAAGCCAGAAGGTCCTGGACAGATGTGCTGCAGAAACGATATAAGCCCAGAGTAATATACCCAGAAAAGCTTTCAATTTCCATAGTCAGAGAAAACAATATATTCCATGACAAAGCATATTTAAGCAATACCTATCCTCAATCCAGCCATATAGAAAGTACTAGAAGGATAACCCAAAGAAGTTAGTAGCACCCACAAAAACATTCGCAACATATAACTTCACATCAACAAACCCCAAAGAAGGAAAACACACAAACCCCACCACTGAAAAATAACAGGAATTAGCAATCACTGGTCATTAATATCTCTTAATAACAATGGACTCAATTTACCTTTAAAAAGACACAGGTTAGCAGAATGGATATGAAATTAAGATCTATCCCTTTGCTACTTACAATGTACACACTTCAACCTCAAAGACAGACATTACTTCAGAGTAAATGTTTGGGAAGATATTTTCCAATAAAATGGACCTAACAAACAAGCAGGTGTAACTATCCTAATATTTAATAAAATAGACTTCAAACTAAAATCAATCAAAAGAGAGGAATATGGACATTTTATTCTCATCACAGGAAAAATCCATCAACATGAAGTCTCAATTCTGAACACTATGTCCCAAATATAAGAGCACTTACATATGTAAAAGAAATATTATTGAAGGTTAAACCACTCATCAAACCCTAGTTAATAATAAGCCTTAGCTAATTGGTGAAACAGTTTATAATTAATATATGCTTATGTATATTTCTTTGGAACTGAATGACTGCAGGACTAGGCAGGACAGAAACTTCTCTCTAAAAATTGTACTGCTGTGTACCACAATTTCCTTATCAATTCTTCAGGCAAGGGACATTTTTTTTCTTCTAGTATATTGCTCATGGAATAATGACTATTGACTAGTTTATTATGGACTTTGTTGAAAATATTCATGTCCATTATATTCATACTTTTAAGGAATTTATATTTTGAGCAAAGGGGTCAAGACCCTGATGGGGAAAGTCCACAGAAACAGCTGATCTGAATTGGAGTTGGAGTTCATTGTCTCCAGAGTGACACTTAAAGACCCTGCATATGACTTAACTGCGCCCTCTGGATGTGGGTGACAGTAGTGTGTATTGGGCAGTTTGTGGGACCTCTAGAAGTGGAACCAGTATTTAATCCTAGTATATGAACTGGTTTTCTGGAGCCCATTCCCTAAGGAGGGATAACTTTCTCAGCATAGAATCAAAGAGGCAGTCCTGCCTCAAGTGATGTGACAGATTATGTTGACTCCCCATGCGAGGTGAGAATGGGGATGGGGTGGGAGGGGAAGGGAGGGGAGAGGGAACTGGAATTGGTATGTAAAATAAGGTTTTTAAAAAATAAAAATGAACTCATATTCAATGAATTCTGCTTTGAAGTGAAATATTTTATATTGTCATCTCTTTTTATACAAATACACATAATTTATTGGTCATGTTTATTGGTGGTGTGAAAACAATTTAACTTTCATGGTATATTCTTGAAGTGATGTTATAAACAAAACCTTAAAGGTGTAGATTTACTATAAATCACTTGAAGTTTTGGGTAATGTTATCTTTGATTATATGTGTGGCATTGTTATGGGTATATATGTTTTATTCTCTTTAAAAATAAATCCTTGATATGTTTTTCTTTGGAAATTATTGTGCCAATGATTTAAATTTCTTGAAATCACTCTATCTCTCCTCCATTGTGAAAGTGGAAAACTGAATTTTATTTTGTAGGAATTATTTAGACCAATCCTTAAATATGATACAATGGCAGTAAGGCTTGAGAGCTATCCTGAGCCCTTTCTTACAACCTTGCAAGCACTGTGTTTTCAAGAATTATTTCTGTAAGTTAGCCACTACACAGAAGAGACCAGTATCATCCACAAAGCTGACTATTCCTTATATTTTACCTTACTTATACAAGATGAAAAAGAATAGGCAAATACTTATTTATATTTATTCAACTGCAAACAATTTTTCATTCAGTCCATGTGATAAGTTTTCTCTTCGTTGTTTGCATTACTCACCATAAGTGTATATCCATGAAAACTCATGACCCATCACTCTCAGGTCTGACATGGAATTAATGTGTTTGTTAACAATAGTGGAAAATTCAGTTCCTTGTTTATACCTCATGGAGGCTCAGAAAACTCAGAGACTGGCATCAATTCATTTATTTCTTTTCTGTAAAATTATTTATCCTAGTGGAGAACCCTGGTGAAGAAAGATTTATATAATTTATCCTTTGAATAATAATGTTGGTGTGCCCCTGTTCCCACTCACACCCGTGTTGGTTATGCTTTCTTAAGTGTGCAATGAACCACTCTATGTTATATATTGTACCAATCTGTTAGGTATGCAAGTGAGAGTTACTGGCCTGAAGTCTGAAGGCTTTCCACGGTGCTTTTTTATGGATGGTGTCAAAGCAAAGGCAAATTCAGAATAAATAAGGCCACCACTCCCATTTATAATTTCAGACTCATGGTGAGCAACGGTAAGCAGAAGCAGACCTAACATTCCAGTGTACTTTTGGACAGCCATTGTTGTTACAGCTCCCCCAAAATATGAAAAACAATATGAAAAAAATTTCACCAAAATTAAACACATGAAACAAGAGAATCTCTTTCAGAATGAAAACGCAGACTCCTAGAATCAATCTCTCTCTCTCTCTCTCTCTCTCTCTCTCTCTCTCTCTCTCTCTCTCTCTCTCTCTCTCTCTCTCTTAAATATTATGCCCATGATTATTATGGGTGTATGGGGGTGGGACCTGAATTTACCTTTTTCAACGTATTTGGCAATTTCTGGAGACATTTGGGACTTTGCCTGGGGGACATGAATATCACTATGGACCCTACATATAGACCCTACATAAAGAATAAAGCCTCAGTTCTACTGCGTGTACTGGCTTTGTGGGAGCCTAGTCTGTTTGGATGCTCACCTTCCAAGACCTGGATGGAGGGGGGAGGACCTTGGACTTCCCACAGGGCAGGAAACCCTGATTGCTCTTTGGACTGGAGAGGGAGGGAGAGGAGGAGTGAGGGGAGGGGAGGGAAAAGGGAGGAGGGGAGGAGGTGGAAATTTTTAATAAAAAGAAAAATAAAGCCTCAAAACAAATACCACTGTTGCCAGGTTGAGGGTTAGCAGTTTATGCAGTCTTTCTTTGCATCTGGCTACTCTCAGGACAGCATTACCAAATACCCATCATAATTAAGAGTATAACCAATTAAAATAAACCCATTTATTTTTATTATTTTATTTTTTATTACTTTATAAATAATACCATTCAAAATTTCCCCTCCCTCTTCCCCTCCCTCTCCCCCTCCTCCTCCAGTCCTAAAAGAGGGCAGGGTACCCTGCCCTGTGGGAAGTCCAAGGCCCTCCCCCTTCCATCCAGGCTTAGTAAGGTATGCATCCAAATAGACTAGGATCCCAAAAAGCCAGTACATACAGGAGAGACAAACCCCAGTACCATTATCATTAAGTTCTCTGTCTGCCCCAGTTATCAGCCACATTTGGATGGTCCAGTTTGATCTCCATGCTTGTTCAGTCCCAGTCCAGCAGGATTTGGTGAGCTCCCATTAGATCAGGCACACTATCTCAGTGGGTGGACCAACCCCTCGTGGTCCTGACTTTCTTGTTCATATTCTCTCTCCTTCTGCTCTTCTACTGGACCTTGGATGCTCAGTCCAGTGCTCTGATATGTGTCTTTGTCTCTATCTCCATCTGTCACCGGATGAAAGTTCTATGGTGATATTCAAGATAGTCATCAGTCTGACTACGGGACAAGGTTAGTTCAAGCACCCTCTCCTCCACCGCGTAGGGTCCTACCTGGGGACATCCCCATGGACACCTGGGAACCCCTCTAGAGATTGGGGAGAGCTTGGGAGAGTAGGATGGTTGAGATGGAGGAAGGAGGGATATGGGAGCAGTAAAGAAGGTATCTTAATTAAGGGAGCCATTTTGGGGTTGACAAGAGGTTTAACCAATTTATTTTTATCTTGGGTGTATGAATGTTTGACTGCATGCATTTATACCCGGTCATCCCCATGCCTGGTTACTACAAAGGTCTTCATAGAGCATTAGATCTCCTGTAACTGGGTTTACAGGTAACTGTGAGCTACCATGGGAGTCTCTGAGAATGCAGCAAGAACCCTCAACTCCTGAGTCATCACTTTAACCTCCATAAACATTTTGATAAATATCCTGAAATACATATTTAATTTCTTGCCGATTAATATAAATGTTTCCCCTTTTCTTTAACCTCGTTTCTCTAACATCATAATTGGACAACTTTCATTAAAGTAACCTAGATTTCTACAGACTTATTTATTAAATTATAATTAAAACCTTTCTTATTCATACACAATACTTTCAATGCTTGTTTGTAGTAGGATAATTATTTGCAATTAGGATAAATCTGATTGTGAGATTATTTCCACAAGACAAGAGATCTTTATCTCCCAGTGTTTAATAATGTCACCACAAGTGAAATTACATGTAAAGCTTCTTTATGTATATAAAGGCAGCAAAAAGATATATGAAAGCAAAATATCAGATTTTCAAAATGATTAGTTCTCTAAACATTTAACCAAAGGTAAAGTAATTAAGAAGTAGACATGATCAGGCATCCCTAAGGCCCAATACTTTAGTTCATTGAGATCTAATTCATATATTTTCAAAGTGAGGCATATGAGAAAATGCTAATTTGCTTAGGTACTTCAGCACTAATAATCATTAAGATTTATATAGTTAATTGTAAAATCAAAAGAAATATATGTTCTTTTCCTCTTACAAGTGGATATGTATTAATGAGAAATTTACTGAATCTGCATTCCCTTTATCTATAGATAATCCATAGGACAGGAATCAACAAATTCATCAACCCTGTTCTCCATAAAGCAACCATAAATTATCAGGTTATTTAGATATGATTTATGAGTTTTTTGTGTACATCAATTCAGTGTTATGTCATGTACCACTTATGTGTGATTAGTCCTATCTTTCCATTTCACAAACTGGTGCAATTCTTTAAAACGTAATGTCCTACGTGTTTAGAAAATTTTTGAGCTGGAAAGAAATCTTAAGTCATCAGCTTACAACCTTGTCGTTTTACATAATAGAAATGGAGTCACATAATGAGTGCCACCCTGTGACTTATTGATTCAGATCAAGATTTGTATGTTTCTGGCTCCTATTCTGTAATCTTTGTGTTACATGTTGCTTTCATTTTATGACTTCAAAATTAAATTCTAAAAAGATTAATTCCAAGCCTGATTATATATTACAATCACTTTTTTTCTTAGCAAGAACATTCAAGTAATTATTTTCTATTGTGAGTATAATTGGTAATGCATTTTTCTCAATAGTAAATCAGAGTTTAAATGAAATATTTGAAATGAACTAATTTTAAAAAATGAATTAATGTTATAAAAATCTTTCTTTGGTGTCAAAATACATTAGTAATGGTTTTTAATACTTTGCACTTATCTTTTCTGCTATCTTCGGTAGTAAAGAAGTAACTGACATATTCTTAAGATTTTTTATTTAACTATTTTAAATTATTTTTATGTTTTAGGGAAAGGCATTCCTTACCTCAAAATGAAGTACCAACATTTGATTATCTATGCATTTCAGTCTCAATAAGATGAAGCAAGTGAAATTTGGTTATAAATTAAAAGTATAGGCCTTACAGAAGTTAACACTGACATTATTATTAAAACATGTTTTATTTTCCTGAAAAACTAACACTGTTATTTTCATAGATCTATTATTGTGTTTATTTTCCTATTTCTTATTTTATAAACAAGTAACCCTGATTACTAATGAGATAATGACTGGCTGATTTATTTTCTAAAGATATATTTTTAAAGAATTATTTTATGTTTATCTGTGTATATGTGTGTCTTTGTGTAACCTTTACATGCAGGTACCCATGGAGTCAAGAAGAGGGTGACAGAGCCATTGGAACTGGAGCTATTGGCTGTTGTTCGAAGCAGCCTGAGCAACGTAAATAGAACAGGTCCTTTATAGAACCCTCAAGGGCTGTTAAGTATTGAGCCATTTCTCTAGAGTCAAGGTATTTTATTTAATGTTTGATTAAGCTATGTAAGAAACTTTTAATTTGCAATTTCAGAGAAGATTTAAGTTCACAGCAAAATGAAATGAAATACGGTGGTTCCATATAATAACTCTTTCCACACATATACATTCTTTTTCATTATCTGCATCCTACAGTGGGGGTGGTTCCTTTGTTATAAACAATGAACTCACATAAATGTGTCTTTATTCCATGCAATTCATTGTTACTATCCAGTTTTCCTTCAGTATAAAAATCTATGTGTTTTGACAAGCTTACTGGTATTGCAAAGTATCCACTCTCATATCCTATAATGGGTTTTCATTTTACCGAACATGCCTGTGTTGTGTTTACTTCTATGAATTTCCTCCAACACCTGACAATTTCAGATCTTTTCATAGTTTTTGTCTTCTCTGGAATATCATGTATATAGTGTCACAAAGAATGTAGAATATCTGTATTACCTCTTATCATTCAGATACAGCATCTGAGGAATCTTCAGTGCATTTTGTAACCTTGGTGTCTCATTGTTTTATAGTTTAATATCAATCTATTGCCTGGTTGTACTAGGGTCATTTTTTCATTCTCTTTCTGAAATGCCATCTTGATTTCTTTCAAGACTTGTCAAAGATGATACAGTTCCTATACTTACACTTTGGTGGGGGAACTTTTTTTTTAACCGACTGTGTTGATACCAAGGAATATCATATATAATATTTCAAGATTTTTAAATTAAAAATATATATTTGCATACAAAATACATACATATAGCATTATATGGACTTAACACACTGTATACATATACAAATATGCAGCAATAACAATTGCTGAAATAAAAAGACCACAAACTTGAAAGAGTGTGGAGAGGAGTACATAGAAGTGTTTGAATAAAAATGAGGAAGGAAAAACTATAATTAAATTATAATCTCAAAGAAAACCCCAAAAGCAAAGATACTTATACTAGGATGTGTTATTGAGATGAAGTCTTCTCTTTATACAGTTTTTCATAATATTCTAAAATAATTATTAAGTATTTGATTAGGCATTTTAAAAGATTTATTTATTTTATTTTACACATACGTGTTTGTTTATGTCTGTGTATCACACGAGTGCAATGCCCTCAGAGAATAGATGAGGGGATCAAATTTCTTAGAACTAGAATTGAAGATAGTTGTGAGACACCATTTGAACCCTGAGACTCAAACAAGTGCTCTTAACTGCACTGCTAAGCCATCTCTCCAGCCTCACAATAGATTTTTTCAGATGTTTTTCTTCTTTTATAATATTGTCATTTAATATTTCTTCTCTAGCTTATTTATCTTATTATAATTACTGATCTGTGAATTGCTACATATCTAGAATGTATCTAGCTTAGGTTACTGCATAACTTATTTGATTTATTTTTGCCATTAATTTTCTTTTGTTAAATTTTTTGCATCTGTATTCATGAGAAGTTTTAGTTGGCATGCATTCCTTTCTTATAATGTGTTTATTCAGTTTTAATGTGAGACTAACACTGACTTCTTGAAATTAGTGTCAGTTAGCAGTTTCATCACTGCAACAAATACCCAAGAGAGAAAAATTTCCATGTTTAGCTAATGAGATCAGTAGACAGTGGGCTGGATATTCTTCTGTGGTCCTAAGGTGAGGCAGAACATTACAGTGGCAGAAGGGTATGGCAGAGGCTGTTCATCTAACTTAGGTTGAAACACAGAGAGAAAATGAGTCTCAGCAGTAACAGACATTCTGTTTTTTTTTTTCCTTTCAACTTTCTTATAGTCCCAGGCTGTGGGATGATATCAGACTCTTCCTAGAGGATCCCTTCCTCTTCCTCATCACCTCATGTGATAATTGCAATCTCTGAAAACAGTCTCATCGACACATATAAAAATATGTTACAATAATCTATTTGATATTTCCAAGGTCAGTAACTTTGAAAATCAATATTAACCATCGAATATCTTTGAAGCCTTTTAAACTTGACACAGAAACCCATTTGCAATGCTTTGAATGCTTGGTCACCAAGGAGTGGCACTCTTTGAAAGGATTAAGATGTGAGACCTCGTTGGAAGAATTGTGTCACTGAGAATGCTCTTTGCAGTTTCACAAGCCCAGACCAAACACAGAGTCTCTTTCTGTCTATGGATCAGAATATTGGTCTTAGTCTCTACTCAAGCATCTGTCTGTATTCCACAATGATTCCTGCCATGATGATAATGGATTAAACATCTGAAGCTATAAACAATTATCAGTTAAATGTTTTCTTTTATAAAAGTTATCTTGGTCATGGGATCCCTTCACAGCAATAGAACAGTGATAAATACACCATCTGTTTGAAATATGACTAGCCACCTCAGACTCCTCTAATTCTCATGTTCATCTCATATATGGATATACCACATTGTGCACCATAAAATACCCCAAAAACTTCAAATCTAAGCATGCAGTTTTATATATATATATATATATATATATATATATATATATATATATATATTCCCAAAAGTTTGAGTGGCTAAACAGTACTGTTGTAAGTTTAAGGCCAACTTGGATTACATAATTAGTTTGTGACTACCCTGTTCCAAAACTTTACACCAAATAAAAAGAATAAAACTTGATTAATGAAATAAATGTTCTCATAGTACAATGAGTTAAATTATATATTGATAACAAAAGCAGAACTGTGGTCCATGAAATAGCTCATATGGTAAAGGTGGTAGAGTAGAGACATAAAGGTCAACACAAGCTCCCACAGTCTTAAAGGGCAGAATCCCCTACAGAGACTTTCCCTCTGACTTCCACATATGTGTGACTGCATACACACATGCAAACACTTATACACACTAATAATAATAATAACTAAATATTGTGAGACCTCCAGATCCTTTGCTATTAAAAGGCATAATTCTACATAATGCTTAGTTTAGAGAAGTAGTCTTGAATAAATTACTAGTTTTTACTTTTGTGTTTTAGTTTGTTGCTTCTTACATAACAAAAACTACAAGGTTTTCTAGGTTCTTAACCCCTTTCTTATGTTCTATGCACATCTTAGACAGATATTGTTAAATGGCTTAAGATGTCTGAATTTAACACAGTTTAATCTAGTTGCTTTTAGTTGTGGACAGCATGGACTATATTTTTATATAACTTTATTTTTAATCAATTTGGGTCTTTAAAGTGGGTTTCCTGTAGACAAGCTATATTTAGGTTGCTTTTGTCTCCTTTCTTTAGTTATACATCTGTTCTTAACCCTTCTGGAAATTATTGTCCCACATATAGCTCATAATATACATCTACAACTAATCTGGGCTTCCTTTAAATAACAGTAGACTGCTTCACAGGAAGAGTGGATTCCTTGCAATATTGAAAAAAAATTGTATTTTCTTTCCTGTCTCCCTCTCTTACTTTCTTTTTCATCAATGTTCTCATTAATATATGATGCATATAATCTAAGTTAACAAATATATTATTATTTAAAACAAACTGGTGTGTGAAGCTTTATTTAAAAAGAGCAACATTTTACATTTTATTTTATATTCATTAATTGATTCTGTTATTTACATTTATTTATTCATTCATTTATTTATTTGTGCTTTAGTATGAATGGGGGCATGTGTGCTGTGGCATGAGTATGGAAGCCAGAGATTAACTTTCATTAAAAATTTTCTTCCATCTTTTTTTTACATATGTTCTTCTATCTGTGAGTTACATATAAGTATATAAATAGAAGAGTCTCTTGATCTCTAACCTGGAAGATATATATGAAGACAACATATTGATGCAATTTTGATCTTAGTACTAAAGTTTGGAACTATAGAAATGTCTTGTTTGAGTTCTAGCACATGTCTTTGGGCCTGAGAATTAATAACGACGCTATGAGTTCTAACCCAAGCACAAAAAAAGGGCTACTGTTTCCACTGATGTCCATGCCATCACTCAGGAAAATTCAAACAGCAAGTCTTCTATGCTTCTGTTCAGTCAAACATTCAAAAGATTGGATAACACCTACCAGCATTGTCAGAAACTATATTTTTTTTACTTTGTCTATGTGTTTAAATAGTAATTTAATATAAAATGCACAAACTGCCATAATTTAGAAATAACATTTAGCTACATCTGGGTACCCCATTATCCATTTACAAATAATATTAACTATCACCTTTAACATTCAAACAGATAGAAAATTACATGATCTCTACTATCAAATATATACCCATATTGAATTGACTCCCCTACTACTCCATTGTCAACTTGGTTAATATCACCCCTGTTTCTGTGATTACATGAAAATTCCAACTAAAGCTTCTGATTCCATCTTATTCTCCATCGAGATAGAATTTCAATTTCAAAATGTGACTCATAGCATGTCATTCCCTGACCTAGTGATTCTCGTCTTCTATAATCTTAAGCCAATGAACTTATACAGACCCATAGCACCCACCACACCTGATTTTATCCTTCAACAATACTAGATTTGATTTGCACTTTCCCTTCAGTTTCATACTAATTTGCCTTCTGGATTTTCTTTGAAGATTTCAGGGGTCCATCATCTGAGTAGATTTGATTTGCTGCCATTTCTGATAAATTATTAAACTAGTGTCTTCTCTCATTTCCCTTGTGTCTTTCGGAAGATTCTATCTTTTCAGGAAAGTCGTAGAGATCATGCTTTTGCAATTTAATTCCTTCAACTAATATTCCCTTTCTATCTTTCTAGCTATATTTTTCTTAGTACTTAATACTTATTAAAATAGGCTATATCTTCCTTCTTTTCTGTATTATTTCTGTGAAATTTAGCCTCCTTAAATATAGTACATGTGCCCTTTAAACAAAATTTTCTATTCAATCTCTTATACTTAGCATATGTTTGGCATCTGTCTAGTCAAAAGTATATATAAACAGAAGGTAAGGAGTATCCTTTAAGAAATGTCTCAGACAGCTTTAACATTCATTAATTCATACATCAAGCTACCTTCACAAGAGCAATGGAGGGAAGGTGAGAAAACATCACAACCAAGTTTTATTATAGTAAAAAGAAGAACATATTGAAGAATGCTGAACAAAAAATGTTTTGAAGTATCATCTTTCTTTATTCTCCACCGTCCCATCTTCAACATTAGATATCAGAGGGATGGTGAGAAAAAAAAAAACTGTTGGAGAGCAGAGCATCAAAGCCACCACATGTCATGACCTTGAAAGTGAATGCCTTGGCCCACCACATTGAGACTCATGAGAAAACGGAGGCCTCTTTCCTAGAACAGAAGTCACAGTCAGAGCCTTTAAACTCACCTTGTTTTCAAACAAATACTTGAATGGTACATAACCAAATTTTGACCTGTGTCAGTGCCAGCCTTAGGGCGAGCTAGTGCATATACATCTTTTCATTCCATGTGCTGATGGTCGCTATGGATAGGTACTTCTAATACAAGTACAGATCAGCATCACTTTTGGTTAAGAGTGCATTGCCTGTACCAAGGTGACTCTTTAAATAGGATAGCCATTTTCAGGTCACTCATTACTGAGTTTCAGGACCTATGTCAGTGGAGTTGACATATTCACCCAGCATTCCTGCTAGCTCTAGACTATGCCTGGATTTATCCACAGGACTATGATCATATTTTCAGCTGTAAAACTCAAGTTTGAACTAGTTTCAAGTCTCCTTTGCTGGTTAAGGGATCATTAATCTCAGGCAACATACCATGACACAAGATTACATTTACTTACAATGGCACAGGCACAGGCCTTTGCCTTGGAACTCTGTTGAGTTGGGAATGTTTAACTTTGGAAATATATTAATTTAACACTTCCTGAAGATAATGATTAGACACTTGAATTGACACACTATCAAGCAGAGACAGTCCTACTTATCAGTTTTTAGTCCCACTCTTCATTATGAAAGTTGCTTGTAGTATACTTTGTGTCTTAGTATGGGTTCCTATTGCTATGATATAACACCATGGACACAAGAAACTTGGACATAAAAGAATATTTCACTTTACAATTTCAGGTAACTGTCCATTTCTGAGGAAAGTCAAAGTAAAATCTCAAGCAGGGACGGAAATTAAGGGTGAAACTGAAGAGGAAGGCATGGAGGAATGGTAGCTACTGGCTTGCTCCACCTGATTTCTTGTGGTGCCCAGGATAGTCATCGTAGATGCAGTATTTCCCAAAGTAAGCTGTAGCCTATCATATCAATCATAAATCAAGAAATTGCATCTAAGGGGGGCATTTTCTCAATCAGGGTGCCTTCTTACAAATGACTCCAGATTCTATTTGATTGGCATGAAAATAGCTAGAACACTTGGACACATGGCCATATAAATTGTAGGCAATCCAGTGAATTTTGGTTCTACTCTATTGTGATGCTAGTCTTGCCAGGCAATGAGCTAGGGTTGTAACAGATCTGTGACACTACTGGTATGTATGGCACATCATAAAATTCTGCAACTGCTTCTTCAAAATCATTCCTGCCTTGAAATAGGTATAATTTTGTAGTCTTTGACTATAAACTGGTGACTACAGTATGGCTTCTGAACCCACTCCAGCTGCAGCAAGAGGCTCAGAAGAATACATTAAGTTTTTAAATGTGTTTTATTGCTGATAAAAATGTACAAATACAATTTTGGAACACACAGAAATAGTCCTCTAGTACTAGAACAATAATATACACCAATGGCAATCGCTCTGTAAATGTAGCATTAGTTTGCCATCTTGTATAATGAAACTGACCACAGAATCAGAGAAAATAAACTGTTTAGAATGTGGGGAGTGACAGAAACAAACAAAGCTGATTACAAAGACCGCATATCAAGGTTCAAGAGCATTTAGGAAGCCATGGCCTCACTTACATACAATAGAATTCAAACCAAAAGATGAAAAGAGATAAGGAAAGGCATGAAATACTACTAGACATGGCAATTTGACTAAATGAATAATTTAAATATGGACACACCTAATAACAAAGCTTCTAAATTAAAAAGAAAAGAATTATTTAAAGTAAATAGAAGGGCAACAAGTACTACATCTAAACTTACTAAGACGTGTTGAAATTTATGAAGATTGTATCTTTCCTGGATTGCATCCTTTGTCGCGACCGCCTCAACCAGCAAGGAAGCAACACTGGACTCTTCTTTCAGCAGTTTATTCAGGAACCTTAAACATTCTTCGATTACTGGCGAAAGCCAACCCACAGCTAAAGTAGCCCCTGGTCAGCCAGCCCCAGCAAGCTAAGTGGGAAATGCGGATAGGTCCAGGTACACGAAAGCAAGCCACATTCTCAGTTTAGGCCATATATGGAATGGTATGTGACATAGACCACCTTCTCAGTCTTAGCCATATATGGGATAGTACGTGACTTAGAGCACATTCTCTTGAGGGGGGTGATGGGCAGAAACCAGCGCCACCCTTATGGCACTGAACAATGCAGCTCTCTACAAACCTTAGTCAGTTTAAGTCTGAGTCTGCAAAGAACACAGAACATCTAAAGCAGACACCAACCTTCTGTTGCATTTTAACTTCTACATACCTTGAGCAAATGTACATTAGAGGCACAAAATTATTCCAATGGTGACGGCCAACTTACTTCTCCATTTATTCTTCCTAGAAAACCATCCCACCAAAAAAATGCCAAAAATCTTTGCTACAACTTGATTTTTCCAAGAGAAGACAATTATTTCTCTTCTAATTTTCATGATAGTTAATTTTTTCAGAAATTAAAATAAAACACACGTTTTACTTCTGCTCCTGAGAAGCTGTATGCAGTTAGTCACAATGAATTTGCACCTCTATGTGCAAATGAGCTTGGCAAAAACTACTTGCACAAATAGCATTTTAAATTCTAACCGATATTTTAAATGTGGTTCTGTAAGATTGTCTGACCATAAATCGGACAAATTCACAATTTAGAAAGGTGGTGACCATAATAATTTACATAAGACTGTTGTTGAAAATGATAATTATAATTCAAGTTACTCAAACAAACTGTTAAATTGTTCTCACATATGTTTTTACCTTTTCTGCAAAAATAGTTTGATGAGTTCTAGCTTCTGTGTCTGAATGGCTGTGGTTTGATGTTTAATGTTTGTTGTTCTGTCTCCAGAACAAAAAAAATTTCGTGTGTTGTAGAGAAAAAACCTGCACCATTCATGTAATGCTGGGAGCAACAATTTATAACAAACCTCAAAATGATCATGCCATCCATGTAACATATGATCTAAACAAGCAGCTTCTATTGCCTGGGAGACTTCAACTTGGAATATATCTTTAATTTTAGTTTCTCTATAATCTTGTGAAAATTATGTAAACTATCTAAGTCTCATATGGATATTATTTATAAACTGGAGAGAAAGAGGACACCTGAGGCATCAGCTATTATGCAGTTATTATTATTACTAAAAATGTATATATATACATATATATATATATTGCTGTGAGATAATGCTTTTTTACACTGTAAGATTTGTCATTCATGTTGGTTTAATCAAATAGTAATTGGCCAGTAGCCAGGAAGGAAGTATAGGCAGGGCAATCAAATAAGGAGAATTCTGGGAAAATGAAAGGCCGAGATATAGTAACCAGCCAAATGCAGAGGAAGCAAAACGAGAATGCCTCACTTGCAGTGCACCTCTCCCCCATCTGTACTCCAAATACAGCTCGCAAGCTATGGGGATGGGGCTGGAGGTTGAAAAAACACAAACACACAGAGAGACAGACAGACACACGGACATCTAACGACTGATAGCACCATGGAGGCTTAAATACCCAGCAGTTAATGGTCAACAGGTGAAAATCCCATCCTCTGATCCTCTAGGGAAGGCACAGCTTTTAATGACTCCAATTAGAAGGTTCTAGCAGAAAAGAACAGCTGAAGGCCAGGGCTCCAATTGGTCCCTACACTCACTGACAAAAAGTACCAAGCTATGTGTCTAAACAGATAAGAATAATACATTAAGTTATAAGAGCTAGTTAAAAATAAGCCTGAACTTAAAGGCTAAACAATTTATAATTAAAATAAACTTCTGTGTTTCTTTGGGACTGAATGGCTGCAGGACTGAGCAAAACAGAAACTTCTGTCTACAATATATAACTTGGCATATTGCTAAATAAATATAGCATGTTTTTATTTTTCAAGTTAATGAGAATAAAAAATAGAGCACACCATAAAGTATGCAAAATAACTCATGTATTTCCATAGAGGGTGGTAAGGAATCCTGGGTGAAATTTACATAAAAGAAATATTGAGTTTAACAAATGAAAGAGTGAAGTATATAGAATGATAGTCTCCTAAATGTATCCACAACATAATAATGTTTCCTGTCGTTTGAGAATATGCTATGGAATATGGCTATAAACATATGCCAGATTAAGTTAAACTTTTTAATCAATTTTCCTTAAGATATACTAATTTTCCATACTAGATATGGATCTATATCAACACAATGTCCTTATATGTGGAAATGAGCTAAGGTTTACAAGAGAGAAAGTAAAGTGACCCAATCATTTATAGCTCTGAGGTTGGAATGGTATCCCTCATCAAAGAGTGTAGGTGGCTTTTAAAATGCACAAATGCCCAGAAAGTGAATTTTTCTCTTGAATCTCCAGAAAGCAAAGAAGCTTTGACAATGTATTGATTTCAGTCCAGTGAGACCTATTACAGGCTTCATACCAAAAGCATCATAGGATAACAAATTTGGCTTGTTTAAAATCATAGATTCTGTGTGGTACTTAATTATAAGAAATAAGATTCCAATATAAAATAACTCATATCATGATATGATCAGTCCATAAAGATTATGATGCCACCAAAACTAAAATTAAGAAAGTGAGTATCCCCCTCATTTTTAGTTGGGAAAAGGAATTTTCTTAAACAAGATTTGCATGTGATGTGTTTGATTACATAAATGTGAAGCTTTTCTTACATAATGGAGACTTCAAAAATCCAAGTGATCCATTTTTCATAGACATACTGAGCTGCAATTTTTCCTGGTTATTATGTGATATTAGTACTGATGATCTGGACTGTATTATGGGCATAGAAAATATTGTATGTTTTAAGGTTTCATACTTACATTACCCCTAAACTTCAAGGTAGAAATAAAACTATCATTCATAGGAAGGAAGACTTATTTTTTCAGTGGCAAGTTGATATTTTCATCACCTTTTATTTTATTTTGTAAGCTCCCAAATTCTAGCTCTGCCTCTTATGTAACGACAAAGCTCACACATGCTAAGTTGCATTCTTCTGCCTCTATTACCTGAATAAGTTACTGTGCTAGCACAAGTTGTTATATATTACCCTTGTGCTTTGCAGAGCCTTTACCTTCAAAAGATGGATGTTATACCTCTTTCCCTCCTCTCCCTGCCAAAGGAAGCACATACATTTTGACTTAGTGAAGTAGCATCTAACCTATTTACCATGACACATTATTCATTGTGATGAAACAGAAACATAGCACTCCACCTAAGTATGTTTTGATGATGAGTATATTTTAGTTCACTGCAGAAGTGAAAAACCGTACCCTATATGCAGTGTGGCAGAGGACATCAAAGGTGATATGTATGTTTGTTAAACTGAAAAAGAAGAAGTATAAAGGCTGTGCAGTGTGCTAAATAAATCTGTACGACTATTTGATTCCTGTTTTATATATATATAAAAAAAAACAGATGGGATTGCATTTGAAAGGAGACCACAGGATTACACAGAAAGATTTGAACTTTTTTTTTTGACACAGTTTTATGTATCCAGCATGGCCGGTCTTGAACTTGATATGGAACGAAGAATAACCTTGTGCTTAGGAACTGATCTCTAGAATGTTGAGAATATAGATGTGTACCGCTGCATCCAGTTTAACATGATGCTAAGGATATAATCCATCACATTAGGTAAGTTGGTGTTAAAGGAGCCACAATCTCCCCCAATTTTGCATTTTTTCATTCTTGTAGTATATGAGTTAAACAGTATTAAGCCTGCATATTTAATTTCTAGATATTATATCTGTATACAGTTCAGTCATCACAGAGGCATGTCTTCTAGGATAAGAACATTTCCCTAGCAAACAGTGTGTTGTCTGGCCACTGGCAGAAAGTATTGATCATTCTAATTTTTCTGATTATGATAATGGCTGCAACAGGGGAGACTTGAGTGATTTTTTCTAGGTATGGCCATCTCACAGCTCTAAAGTTCACACTCATAATTAGTTTTCCATACCTAATTTCAGTTGTATTATCTATATTTCATCTTGAATAAAGAAAAGGAAACACCAACACAGGTAACACATATCTGCTAGAAAATATCTCTATATGCTTCTCCTCCCAAAATCGACATTACTACCAAGAACTTCTATCAACATTTAACACTGAGGTTTAAGCAGTCCTACTACTTCATGGATATCCATAGATATTGTTTACTCTTTGCAAGCCGTGACAGTTATTTTTGTTAAAGACAAGGAAGTAAGGCTTAGTATGTTTGAACACTATATTGGTATCCAGTTGCATAATACAATGTCCAGCATACATTGTTCCTAGCAGACATACTTCGGGTAATGTCTACTGTTTTCAGTAAACCATATTTACAGACTGAGATGAGGTAGTTTTTAAGTGTTTAGAAGAGGTTGTTAAAGACCAGTGACACCTCTATGAAGTGTTATATTCATTATATTGTATCTTTCAGATTTCTTCCACTTGACATTTTTTCTTCTTTATATATTACTCCTTAATGAAGACTGGACATAAATAAAGACTTCCATAACAGAAATCCAACAATTACTTATGCATTACAACAGAGTATATACACATGATAAGGGCAATGAATACAACAAGCCATAAATCTGAGAAAGCAGTATAAGAGTTGTGCAGAGTAAGAAGACCCTAGAGTATTTCAAATATTTCTAATTTTCACCAGCACACCTACAAGTCTATAGTCCTAAAGCGGGATCCTGTAATTGTGACTATAAACCCAGACCTATGTCCTAATTGCCTTTTGCTTTCTACATACAATGAGTAGTGATCTCTCAGATTTTCAACACTAGTTCAATCTCACATCAGTTGCTTCCAGAATCTTCCCTTCATTCTTTGCATAATAATCTCTAACAGAGGCTTCTGTCCTTCCTCATTGGCATATTTTATCAGTCATTTGACCAGGCACTTTCCTATTGGCTTTCATCCAACAGGGTGTACAGTGAGAGATCATTTCTAATTAATTTTCAAACAATGCCATTAGTGCCCTGTGCCATCAACAGTTTTTGTGTGGGTTTCTATGATTAAGATGATGGTAGTATTGCATTATATCTCTCTTTAAAGAGAGACATTATGAAAATTCTAAATCACTTGTGAAGAGAACTATAATTCCACAAGGCCAAAGATAACTGGGATTATTGAAATGACTAATGCCCCTAAAGAGCTTCCTGACATAAAATACCGTTTGCTTTTTCTCATAATGCTTCATGCTGCTCTACAGGTCCTCAACTCAAAAAGATTTATACCCAGACTTCAACACATTCACAGTTGAGCTAGGTTCTCTTTCCTTTGTATTTTGATCATGTTTGTGTTTCGTGAGCTTTTTTGTTAGCATATATAGAGTAGCCTACACAGTCTGTTTTGCAGAAGTGAACACACGATATGCTTGTCAATATGACTGGTTGGAAAATCTATGATTAAAAGTTATGTTCCTCATTACCATGGAAAATCAAAGTGGAAACAATGCTTACTGACCGTTTTTTGGGAAACAATTTCTTGCTCATTAGTTCCTGTGATCTTTCTTAAAAACAAAGCTGTAAATTGCCACATGCCAGTAAGATGGCAACATGCAGAGCAATTTGTATTTATGCCCAAAGATCCCATTACTCATTTTTCTTTTAAATGAGTTTCTAAGAGTTTCTACCTGAAGGAGTGCTAAGGCTGGTAATTATTTTAGAATGGATTGAGCTTGTATTTGACAGAGCAAAACTTACTTGTTCTTGGGCTGACAGATAACTATCAATACTGTTCATTTTCTCAAGGATAATGGTCGGAACACGTAAGCCACAAAATCAATAACATGAATGATTATTTGCCAGTGAAATCAATGGATGTGAGCCCTAATAAGTGTGTCCATCATGAATGAAAAAACATTATGGTAATGAATGCATGCTGAAAGAAGCCTCAGTTTATCAACAGGTAGGTCAGACTTAGCTCAGTCACACACAAAGCTTCTGTCTGCTCTAGCTGAACAAAATAGAGCTGAAATGAAAATACATTTCTGAGAAAACAAAGAGTTGGCTCCTATCCCTTAGCAGCCAAGAAATCTTCTCTACTCTCTTAGAAAAGATAGCATGGCATACTGTCAGTAGAATGCGATATGACATTTGAGAGCAGGCTGCTTGCCTGGATTGTGGTTTCACCCAGGATTGTGAAATACTTCCATGGAGGGCTGTGTTTTCACAACAGGAAGAAACACTAGATACAGAAAAACAATTCTGAGTCCAATAGGAATTTTACAATTTAATCATCATGTTTGTCCAAAAGCGAAGGACTTCAAGGACGTCTCATAAACAGTGCCTTGAAATACATATACATGTATTTCATTACATATATATATATATATATGTGTGTGTGTGTGTGTGTGTGTGTTGACATTTTAGGTCATGCTGTATGAGCTTCAGTCTCAGTGTTACATAGAAGTTCAGCATGTTCATCTGCTCCAGGCTTATTGATAAGGTAAAAATAAAGTCTAACTACTTTGCTTTTAGAAGCAACATCTCGACTTGACTGTGCACAGCATCTGCTGGATGGATGTAAGGGGAGAGGAGGATGCACTACATTAATGAATAAGGAAAATGGCACTAGACCTTGCAGGACTGGAATCATGAGGGCAGGAAAAAAGAACAATAAAAATGTGGCCTTTCCAAATGTACTGTCATGATCTAGATTGACCTGCCAACATTTTTGGCCTGATGTCATTGGCATCAAGATCTACTTGACGTATAATGAGGACAGCTAGGACTGACCTACTAAAGACCGTAATGGAATATGAGCCACAGGCAAATCAGAGGTCTGACTTAGCCTGGCAATATGCCTATTTCCTGGAATAACCATTACTGCTTTCCTGCAAGTCTGGGACTATTAGTGACAACAATAACTATTAGTGAGTATAATGTATTGGGTTCAAAAATATCACTAGTCCGTGGGTGGTCTTTCTTTAATCTAGATGACCAGAGCCATATTTGCACAAATACAGATGGGAGATACACCTGCAGTTCTAAAAGCTAAATGACAAAGTGATATAAGTGATTTCATTCTTTTAATGAAGGTAGAGAAATATAACCTGATTATCTCATGAAATAACCTTTAGTTGTGAGTATATTTTAAGAAAAGGTTGATGAAGCTGGTATGACAAAGAGGTCATATTATTCTCAGATGCCCTTCCTGAAGTGAAATTTCAACTCTGTAGTCTAAATATTTAACCATCTGTTTATTTACTCATATTCATCATTCAACAAAATCTGATTCTTAAATTTCAAACTTGATATCCTCCCATTAAACCATTTTAACTATATCTTTAATCAGGATTAGCTGACTATCAAGGAAATATTAATAATCAATAAATACAATAAATATAAACTCTCAGCCCTATTTTTGAATCTGTAGACTCTAATCACCAATTTCTTCCATTAGTAAAATATAAATTTTTATTAAGTTTTGGGTTTCAAACAGGCAACATGGTAAGTTGACCAGAAACATTTTTGGAAAGGCATTTTCTAGCTAGATCAAAAATTGCCCCTAAATTTCATTCACAAATATTTTCATGCCATCTTCCCACTGTTCCTTCCCAGTGAAAAATGGCACAATTACAACATACCATGAATGTCTTATACGTGTTGATAAATAATATCTAATCATTGCACTCTTGGGTGTCTGGGGTCTCAATTCATTAGATTAAAAAGTACAGGAGCATCAAATATTTTCTTGATTCCTGCCTGTTTTCTAGGTGATTGGAATCATAACTATTAGCTGGTTGATGCTCATAAATACTTGTTAAATGATAGAAAATAAACAAATGAATACAACTGGGTAAATTAATCCTTTTACTTAGTGTGAATTTATAGTGTCATGAGTTACTAGCTTAATGTCATAAGTGAAATACACAGACAAATATATTACAATTTATATATACGATGAAAATTTGCATCGGAAAATCTGAAATTTCAAGGTTAAGCAGATTGAAATTGATTCAATAAGAAATATATAAAATAGTTAAATTTTTAAGGAATTAGAGATTGTCTTGTGATATGAGCAGGTTAGGAAAGCACTGTGTTACTACTCAGTTATAGGTCCAGTTTACTGTGCAGAAATTCTAATATGGATGGAGGAAGGGACCTCAACCCTTCACAGAGAACTTCAAGCAACTAAAGGATGCTGAAACAGAAATAGTTCTACCCAGAGAAGACAATGACAATTGGTTTTCCAATATCCAATGGATAACTCTGAGAACATACATGACAAGTAGCATTAAAAAGACTTTGCATATTGTGTTCATTATATAGAAATACACAGACATATGTATACCCACATACATATATGTTTGCAACAAATGTTAATGAATTAAGAGGACATACATTTGAAAAGGGAGCAAGGAGGGGCATATGGAAAGCTTTGGGGAGAAGAGGGAAAAGAGAAATTATTACATTACATTATAATCTGTTTTATAAGGAAATTGTAGAAGAAGCTGCAGGCTGCCTTCCTGCCACCCAGCTCCCGGTCGCCTGGCTAGCTTATGCCCTGAAATAATTACATAGAAACTGTATTCTTTTAAACACTGCTTGCCCATTAGTTCCAGCCTCTTACTGGCTCTCACATCTCGATTAACCCATTTCTAATAATCTGTGTACCACCATGAGGTGATAGCTTACCAAGAAAGATCTTAACCTGCGTCTGTCTTGGAGAGGAGAATCATGGTGACTGCTTGAATCAGCTTTCTTTCTCCCAGAATTCTGTTAGGTTTACTCCGCCTACCGAATTTTCTGTCCTATTAAAGAGCCAAGGCAGTCTCTTTATTTAACCAATGAAATCAACACAAAACAGAAGACTCTCCCACATCAGGAAATAATTAAAAAAAGAAATTCCAACCATTCTCTTCCCACTAAAGTTTCATCTTCCATTAAGCTTTAGAAAAAGCAATTCAACTGACAAAAAAGTACGTAAATTTGTGGTTAAATTAAGAGGAGTTTGGCTAAATATGAAGTTTCTATTGAATAAAATTGTAGTATGAGATATGATTTGTGTTTTCTAAAATGGATAACACTCTAAACAATTCTATTTGGTTAAATGAATTTACATTCTATTCTTGCTGGAGAGATGAGAAAAGCTGAGGAAAAACCTCTGTCTCTGTTACTTCATTATATTTTTGGTAATCATAAAAATGATATGTTTAGCTGACATTGTAAATAAGTATGATGTATAGAATAACATATTTACTGATGATTAGCAATGCTCTCAGGGTCATCTTTACATTTAATGATAAATAAAAATTTTCAAATATATATATATAATATGGATGCAAATATTTTTGGCTATTATGCTATAACAAGTAACTGGCTTAGATGATGCAATAGCATAGCAGAGGTAATGAGTGGATTGTTCTGACTATCAGGTATATCAATTTATTAGTGCAGCTTAACTTATAATGTGTTAAACCACATATTGCAAATGTAGCAAATGACCTCTCAGTTGTGCACTGGAACAAACCACGTGTAAACAGTAATGTGTTTTCAAACATTTTCACAAAGGATTTTGCAGCTACATAGAAGGAAACTAAATATAAGCCATTAATGTAAATAATTCTTTATAAGCAGAACAGTATATCTTAACCTTCTGACCAAAATAAATAAAATAATATTTTTACAATTAGCTTCCAGTTTGGAATTAAAATTTCCAGGAACAAAGACTATTCCAATATTTCTTGTTTTCCATTTGAAAGAAAAGGCAGAAATAACACCAGGTCAGTGATATCTTGGACTGAAATAAAATTTTTGCTATTACTTATCCATGTAACTTTGAACTAATACTGACAAAAGTTACTTGCTTCCTTCCACTTTTGAAATGACATGCAAATATGCATTCTTGATATTGATGATAGTCCCTAAAAAAACTATTAGAATTTAGGGTCCCAAAATCTCTAAGAAGTCATGAGAATGATCTAAGAAACTAGGTGAGTCAGATTTATTAAAATTATAAGAATTCTGATCATTATGTTCAGATAACTGGTGCATCCATAATCTTGAAGGTCACCATAATTTTACCTGTTCATTTTAAATATGAGACAAACCACGTATAGCAGAGACTGGATGACATATATAGTTATAGCTAAGCTTATAATAACATTATAAATACAACAATAAAAATCCTAAGACTTTCAAAAATGTGACAATACCTTTTGCTTTTTTGTTTATTTTTATCCTCTTTTTGAAACACACCTATTTTCTAGCTTAAATGTAGGTAATCTGTTTCTGGCTATTGTTGGATGATGAATAGACACACACAGTAGTAAACTTAGAAAATCTAGAGCATCAGGAGGAAAATGGCTTCATAATATTATTACATGGGAAGATCTGGTCGGTTTCCTAAAGAATTCTATAAAGAAATAAATCATTAATGTTTTTTTTCTTTTTTTAAGTCATTCACATAACAAGATTTCAGAAAGCTAAAGATAAATTTCAGAGGATCTTTATCATGGTGAATAAATTTAAGTTTTATTTTGTAAACAAAGGATCACAGATAAGACAGGTTTTGAGACTCTGTAAATAAAACATTACATCAAACCTCCTTTTACATTATTATTCCAATAACTTGTTGTTGTTGGTAACACTTATGTAGTATTTTTCTTTTGTTTGAGTAATCCATATCAGCTGGCATGAATGATCAGACACATGGGATGCTAAAATATGATGGCCTTTTTACCTTTAAATTGGATGTAAATATGGCATCATCTACATGTATAGACGAGGCCAAAATATTCAAAAATGTCCTCTAGGCTAATCAATCAGCAAGCCAAATCTTGTTTATATTTATTTTCATTTTATAATATTTCTTGGTAGTACATAACAGATCACATCAATAGTATATCTAGAATGTGCTTATTGTTATATTGTAGCAATTATAAGCCATTGCCTGAAAACCCTATTCAGTCTTAAACATTCTTTTTGCTCATTTCAAATGTGAACATATTTGAATATTCATAGTTTCATTCCTCCTTCAAATAACAATAGATATTAAATAAGCAATTGGATAAGGTTCTATGTGTAGAGATAAGTTCTTCATTAAACTGAATTTGCCAATTTGTCAGTTAAAATACGATGCTATACATACATAATTTAACATGTTCTCATTTTCTGAAACAGACAATTGAACAGTAGTCATAACTGATCTGTGTTTTCCCATTGCTTTGTATTAGTTCGAATATATATCCTTAAAGTGTAAGTTGTCAGTCACAGAAAATTTATGCATGTTATATATTTTATAGTGTGAATTGGAGGAAGGAAATCATTCTTTAGACTCAGATTCAACATTGCTATCCTCACTTAGGCTCTGGTACAGTAAACATACATTCTTCTCCAGTCACACAGTTTAGTTGAAACTCCTTAGTACATTTTTTTAAAAATAGCTTAACCTGAAGCTGTGTGTGCTGTTGTCTAGGTGGGTTTTCATTCCATTTAAATTTACTTTATTGGCGGTTTATCTTTACAAGACTATTATTATATTGACTTACATATTTACTTGGCATTTAGGAGGACTCCATATTTATCCAATCTATAAAACTGCAGTGAACTGCTAAATCACAAAGGCCATCTTATATTTGCGAGGATCACAGAACCAAAATATTTGTTAATTAAATGTGAGAAAAAACATACAAATATAGATCTGTATTATGGAATTCAAAGAAATGAATCTTCCTGATTTCTCAAAACTAACCTTTTCTGGTTATTTTATTTGTTTACTTTATAATGTTATACATCTTTCTGTGTATATGTGATTTTTGAATTCTTCTAATAAGTATAGTTCTCCATAACTTCTAGAATGCCATAAATAGGTTAATAAATAAATAAATATACTAAATATAAATAAATATACTAAATAAATATATTTTGTATTTAAAGTACATGATACTATATATTCATCCATAAGAGAGCACTAAATGAACACAGATTTGAAGAGGACAAAATAAATTAGCTAGACAAATAATAAGTCAATTATATCCAACATATTCTAAACTTCCTGATACTCAATAAAAATTATTTTGAGGTCTCCCAAGAAACAGATAACAGCATTGCTGCACAACTATAAATATCTATGTTCAAATACCTGGCATTAATATCAGAAGCTAGATTGGGACATACATACTTATAACTCCAAAACTATGGCTGTTATATATGAAGAGGCATGATTTTGCTAAATTTTATATGAGAAAAAAATTCCATTGAATTAACTTAGAGAAGTTCAACATAGAAGATTGTTAATAAGAATAATATATGAAAATTGTAATATTATAAATACAACTATAAAATTCTGTAATAAACTTATGAAATATTATATATTAGGCTACTAATCATTGTTATAATATTATCTATGTGAAAGGGTCTAGGAGACGAAGCTTTAGTCATGCATCGGAGGGATTTTCTTGATTAGGATAATCAAAGTGGGAAGATCATCTGTAAAAGTGGGTGGCATCATTTTATAACTTGAGCGCTACACTGTATAAGCAGATGAGAAAGAGCTGAGAAGCAGAATTAAACACTCTCAGCTTCCTGAGTGCAGAAGGGGTGTGACCAGCCAACTCAGGCTGCTGCTGTTTCTGTGGCTACTGCTTCAACATCCCCACATCAATGACTAATGTAGGGATAAGTCCCGCCCCCTGCAGACTACAACTGTCAACCAAAATAAAACCTGTCATCTTGAATTTTTATTTATTTATTTTTTGAGCAGGGTATTTTATCACAACAATGGGAAAAGTACTAAGATAACAATAAATCCTCTAACTGTAAATGAGAGCATATTTACGCTACTTCAAATAGAGAAAAAAAAATCAAGTAGAGGAAAAAAAAACAAACTAGGTAACAAATCAAATAAAACAAAATGGTCTAAAGTTGCCTCCTGCACCCTCTTCTTCAGTTATCTCTGAACAATCTGCCCCAAACACTTATAACTATAGTTAGTAAGCATGACATATTCCTTCCTCATTCTCATATATCCATACCAATAGCCTTTGTCATATGCATGTCCTTAGAAAATACAAATGCTATAATCTGTATTATTAAAAGGAACACATATAATTATAGTACTTTTTTGAACAAAAAAGAGTCTATTTAATGTGCTCCCAATGAGAAAAAAAATGTTTGCTTAACTGCATTGTATTTATTTGTGCTGCTTGGTTGTTAGATCAACTTTAAGTAATCTAGTGTCATCCAGGAATACAGAAGCTCAGCTACAAAGTGTCTGTGTCAAATTGCCTGTAGGCAAATACTCAGGGCATTTTCTTGGTTAGTGACCACAGTGAAAGCCCCATCTCACTGTGGCAAATCCATCAATGCTCAGGTGGTCCAGCTTGTCTAAGAAAGTGAGCTGAGCACACCTTGTGAAGTAAGCCAATAGGCAATGTTTCTCCATGGGCTCTGCTTCAGTTCCTGTCTCCAGGCTCCTTCCATTCTTAATGTGTCATTTCAGCAAAAGTGCTGCCATTCTGGGTTGAATGGTATGAGAGAGAGAAACTGTCATATGGGTAGCTCTATGGTTAGAGGGCTGTGAGAACTATGAGCCTATAAGTGAAAAACAAAAGAATGAGTAAAAAATGAAGGGCTTCCATATCTACAGTTATTTTCAGCGCCAAGGGCCTGAAACAAACACAGCAAGTAGTCACAACAAAGATGCTCTTGGCCTTGGAACCTGATAGAAACTTTCCTTTTGTACATAAAACATGAGCAGGAAAGCCGGTCCATTTATTCCTCTTCATTGTTACATTTAGGAACAGCATATCTAGCTATTTTGTTTCAGAATCATAGGAATTAAGAAGAATTTGCAGATCTAGAGATGAAAAAAATAATTCCACTATGGGGTATATCCAAATTTCAAACTAAACCTTGCTGAGCCGGGCGATGGTGGCTCACACCTTTAATCCCAGCACTCGGGAGGCAGAGGCAGGCAGATCTCTGTGAGTTCGAGACCAGCGTGGTCTACAGAGCTAGTTCCAGGACAGGCTCCAAAGCCACAGAGAAATCCTGTCTCGAAAAACAAAAAAAAAAAAAAAAAAAAGAAAACAAAACAAAAAAAATAAACCTTGCTGAGATGGTTTGATTAATGAGATTTGGTACTTCTAAACTGGTAGTATAAAGTAATTTTGACACCTTTTAGGTCATGCATCAAAAGTTTAGATTTGGAGACAGTGGTGGAATACTGTGAATGTAGGTGTAGATTAAATGATAACTTCTCACTTATACAAAATACATGTTTTAACTTCAAATCCCTATAAATGCTATCATATTTAGGTATAGGAAGGGTCTTAATGAACATAACACACACATATAAATCTTATGTAAGTCATCTTATATTACCTGGGAAAGTTTCCTTAGAAGATGAATAAAAATGTTATTCAAGACAAAAGAGAAGACCAAGAGAATAGAAAAATAGTTATTGGCTGTGAGGGTAGAACTTTGCGAGTCAGAATGCCAGGGAAGACATTGGAAGCTGGAAGAAGCAAACAACAGATTTTCCCCTAAAGGCACCAGATGGAGGACAGTCCTGCTGACACCTTGATTTAGGACTTCTGTTTATTTGAATTATACCCAATGCATTTCTCTTGGTTTAAACTTTTAAATTTGTTATAATTTATTTTATTGGAAAATGCTTAGCAAGTGTCTATTTCTTCCAGACCAGAAGATGAAGTCATGAAATTCAAATTTATACCACATAAAGCTTTAAATACTTCTACAAATATTTGTGTGCAAAGAAATACATGCAGATAACACCCTTAAGCATGAGCAGTAACTACTCATCTGCTGTGGGACTGGAAGCCTGTTCCTTGTTTTATCAGCACCCACTCTAGGGGAAGTAGTAAGATGTACATTTTGTTACTATGAACAATGTACAAAAGGTTGTCGTGAATTTGGTTTGTGTGTAAAGAAAATCACTCAGCAAAGATGGAAAAGAAAAACATCTTACTAAAAAAAAATATGCATTTGTTTGTGTAAGCCAAAGATATGGTTCTTTACAAAGAACTGAGGAGGAGGCAGGGATAGCTAAGGAGTTTAGGACCTTTGGTGCTCTTGTAGAGAACCCTCCCATTTTCAGCATCCACATGGTAGCTCACAACTAGCTAAACTGCAACTACCCAGGATCTAATTCAGTCTTTTGGCCTCCATGAGAAGGAGACATGAAATTAGTACAAATATATCCATGCAAACAAACATTTATACAATCAAGTAAAGTAAAAATAAATTTTTAAAAGAGGATTATGCCTTAATTTGTTACATAAAACATTATATCTGTATATTTTTAATGTTTTATCTAAGCCATAGTTCTCCTCTCATATTTAAGATTCCAGTTATGTGAACGTCAAAGGCATTTTAGAAGATGCAGTGTATACTTATAACAATGTGTAAATAAAACATAATAAATACAGAATGGTATACAAAGACTTTTTAATAATGCCTTTGGAGTAAAGTGTGATGTAGGAAACATTAGGATATAAGTAATAAATTAAATAAGCAGGTTGTAGACCCTTTGACTCCCCGACCTATCTTATATACTTCGGTATTTTCCATGATGCATACCGGATTATGTAGTGTTTGTTGTATACAATATGATTACACATATCTATACCACAACAAAAAAAAGTAAAAAAAAAAGGCTATAGCCTGCATTCAGCTCTTTTCTAAGTCAAGAATGGAAAATTGTAAACCTGAGTGTTTTCTAATTTTGTTTAAATCACTGTTAACTAAAAATAGCTAGAATCATATTTTAGTGAAATAAATAGAAAATAAGGCATTTCAGTGGTCATTTGTTTTTAAAACATGAAGGATAACCATGAATTGAAACACTGTACTCTTCTTATAAATGGTGTACCTAACATTGAAGAAACATTTAAGTCTCTTGCACATGAATAATTTTGCCCATCATATTTTGATTTGCTTATAGTTTGTTCCCAGAAAAGCATGAAGTGTAATTTTGTCTCCCATCTAGTAGGACTGACATGGAAAAGGCTATAATAGGTAGTGCTTAGTGGAAGATTGGTGTTAGAATTCCTTCTGTAAATGTGCTGATTTTATTGGTTAATGAGTAAAAAAGCTACTTGAACTTATGACAGGACAGAATAGAAAAAGGCAGCAATTCCAAGCAGAGATAGAGGAGAAAAGTAGGTGAAGTCAAGAAGATGCCATGTAGCAGCAGAAGGAGAAAGATGACTGCCTGGAAACCTTATTGGTAAACCACAACCCTCATGGTAAAATACAAAATATTAGGAATGGGTTAATTTAAGATGTAAGAGTTAGTTAATAAAAAGCCAGAGCTAATAGGCCAAGAAATATTTTAAATAATACAGTTTCTGTGTGATTTATTCTCATCTGGGCAGCCAGGAAATGAACAACCAGCCACTGCCTAAAGAATGGCACCAACATGAGGCAACTACATCCACAAAAAACCTGAGAGAGTTTAAAAAGAAATTCTAGACACAAAAGAAGAGTTAAGCATTACTTCTTGGTAGCTGCAGGTTTTTTTTTTTTTCCAGATGGGCTCTGTTTGGGATACTGCAGCTCCTTTAAGAGAGATATTCCTGACTCAGGATTGGCAGCAAAGGCTGCCTGGCTTCTTTAGAAGAGGGCTTTCTGGTTTGTTCTAGCACAAATAACTCTGCCTCTTTGGGGATGTTCTGTGCTTAAATGGGGTCTGTGTACAGCATGTTACAAATTGCTTAATGATAATATAGACCAATTGTGACCCTGGAGCTGGGGCAGTGTGAATGATTCTCAGCCAATTGACACTGGGCGGAGCCAACAGGCAGAACTACAGAGTTGGTACTAGCTGTGCCCACTTAGCATTTAAAAAAGAAAGCACTCTTGGTCAAAAAAAAGTAGTTTACAGATATACACACAATAAAGACAGATTCAGATAAGAAAAATACCTCTAAAAGGGTCACAGTGTTGGATCGATTCATGTAGGCTTAAAGGAGAGGAAAAAATGTAAACAATTATAAAAGTACAGACAGTCATAGATTAAAGGAATAAAATAATAAAATATCAATTAAACTTGTATAAAAAGTTACAGAGTAAGAAAAATAAACCACATATGTTGGGTCAAAATTATCTCAGGGCTTGTACTTTAAGGCCTATTGGACAAAAAGAAGCCTGGCTCCAGTTCATAGCCTATACTTTGAGGCCTGAAGGACAGAAAAAAAGCCTCACTTGAGTTTGAGTGAGGATGAGACAGCGAAAACTAGGTAGACACTCCTCCAGCCAGAGGGAGGGTTTCCTGCCTTTCATTGCTTGAAGGAACTTTTACATCAAAGGATGTTGCTGAACCATTTTAAGCAGATGCTCACAGCAATAAACTGAGTTCCTGCTTTGACTCAACTCCCTGTTGCATCAGATTGTCCTATATCTTGCATTGTGGGGCTACAGGAATGGGTGGATAGTGTACTCACCTTTCCCTGGGCAATCATGGGGCTCAGGAAGCCTAGAATATATAAAAAGATGGAATATACACAGAGAGTCTTGATTATGTATATTATCATGTTTTCTTTGAGTTTTTTTTTTTTTGACTGTGAATGAGTTAACTACAAAGAGTCATTTCATTGTACAGACTGCTAAGCTAAAGAAAATTTGGGTCTAAGGATAGGGTTTTTTGGAAAATAGGTTCTGCTTTTGTTTCCACAGAGGATGAGAACCTGTGGATCCCTTACAAACTAATGTGGTTTGATAGATCAAGACCCCCCAAAAGTTCTCTATAACCCCCCAAAATACTTCACCCAACAAAACGAAGAAATCACTTTGGAGAGAACTCATTGGGGACCAGACTTGACAAAAATACCTCTTGCCAGGGTAAAGGTGTAGGGTTCAAAATATAGTAAAGAATGTGAAGACATGAATGAAAATAATAAAATGAAGAAACATAGAATAGTATTGGGAGGGAAGTCTGGTGAGTACTGAAATTTACCTGTGATTAATTTCCAACTGCTTTAAATACCCCTGACCCCAAAAGGTTAGAGTAAGACAAAACCTGCAATAACTTGATATAAGAAAATGAACATATCAATTGAAGATCATGAGCTACATCCATAGTTAAACATTCTGTTGCTAGAACAAAACAAGTCACACTCACACCCTAGACCAAAATGTTCTGTAGGCAAAACACTCCCTGGGTGGAATCCAAAGTTATTTTCTTAAGTGAATTGGGATTTAGTTGGATCCTTAGACTTTTGTTTGAGGTAGGAACATATCTACTTCTTTATTCCTAGAGTATAAGGTCTGGCTATTAGCCACATCTATTGACAATAACTTTGAGAGAGCAGAACTTTCTGATCTACATCTAAGTATAACCTTTGTTTGAGGTAGAAGCACAATAACTTGGAAGGTAAGTTTCAACTCTCTGACATTTGGTCAATGTAGAAATAGGGCTCACATTTCCATGTCTCCACGAGAACTACACCCAAATTCCCAAACATTGTTTATATATGTCTGTTTTGCTTAAAGGAGGATATGGTATAGAGAGGAATACTGTTCATTGGTATGGATCTTGATCTATTGATACAATTTTAAGGTCAATTTTGTTATATGTCTATTTCTTGATTAAGGTATTGTGTTTGTGCAACTCATTTAAAAATGTAATATATAATTGAAAAAGAGGTTAATAGTTATCTATAATAGTCAAGCTTTTAATCATATTAGTTAGGTTTTCTAGTGTACAGAGATATATTTCAAGTGGATAGATATTCTTCAAATATTTCAAAGATGTAAAGAATTTGGCATTTAATATGATTTAAGAACTTAGAACTTTCCATGACAGAGAGACATGTCTGCTCTGGCAGCACCAGTTACTTCAGAGAGATTGATGGGTATTAAAGAAACTCATTATCAAATTTTCTTCAGTGAGATAAGTCTAGCCATTTGGGCAATAAACTGCTCTTGCCTGGACTGCTCAATGGGATGTTATATAAACTGGACATGCAGGACCTGCAGAAAAATGACTGCTCAAGTTTCGTAAAGAAGGTGAGACAGTTCTTCAGTGTTCCTGCTTCATGAAAGCGTCTGCAAGACATTCTGCAGGACACACAGAAAGTGATTGACAAACTGCCAATATAGGTGGAACTGTCTTTGAAATTTTCTGCTTCATAAAAAAGTCTGCCAGATACTATGGGCCTCTAGACTAAAAATGGATACCCCAATGTTACAGAAGAGATTTTGTTGACTGTCCAGTCAACAAGATTTATTTGTCAGTTTTAGAGTTTTGGAAGTTGTTTATAATGCACTTCATATTTACTTAGGTAATATATACTTCTGGAGTCTTTGATAGAGTTGAAAAAAGATAGTTATAATAATAAAAGATGAATTAGATATAAAACTTTAGAGTCCTGAAGATAGGATAGATGATAGTATATTTTCCTTAATTTGTCAAATGTAAATTGACCAAATATTATAACCATAATTTTTGCTTGATAACTGTTTTGTATATGTAATTTCACTATGTTAAAATTAAAACCTTTCTTTTTATTTGGACAGAAAAGGGGAAATGTTGTGGGAAGTCCTTCTGTATATGTGTTGCTTTTTTGCTTAATGACTAAGGAAACTTCTTGGACCTATGACAGTATAGAACAAGGTGGGAATTCTAAGCAGAGATAGAGAAGAAAAGAAAGTAGAGTTGAGGAGATTCCATGTAGCTGCCAAAGGAAAAAGATGCCCATGCTGAATCTTACCAATAAACCATGAGCCTTGTGGTAAAATACAAAATATTAGGAATGGGACAATTTAAGATGTATAAGTTAGTTAATAAGAAACCTGAGCTAATAGGCCAGGCAATGTTTTAATTAATACAGTTTCTGTGTGATGATTTCAGGTCTGGGTGCTGTGAAATTCACAAGTACTCTCTGAATACAGAAGATAACTAGGATGTGAGATGTACCTTCATAAATGGATTAATGTTGTGTCTTTAAAGACAGGGCCAGGTTTTATGAAAATATAAAATGTCTTGAGAGAACATGCTTTTGTAAAGTCAGTTTGAATGCCTCCGTTTCTCATGAACACATGTCCTGTTTGTCACAGACATTGTTAAATGCTTTTCTACCTCTTCATTTTATTGTAGAACAACCAGCAGTGAGTTTTGGGGGATACAAGGTGATGGACATTCTCAGACTTCCAGGCTTCTGCTGTGTGGACCGGTTAGACATGAGAATAATGATGGAAATAAACATATTTTGTTCATAAAGTGCTGTGAGTCCAGTGATTTTTGTAGCCACACAACACAGCCTTGTGCATATCAATAAATATAACCACACACAAAAAAAAACTTTGTTTTTTAGTGAAAAGGATGATTACATTGCTAACATCTGATTCTCAAGGTGGGGTTTAACATTTTGCTTTTAATTTATTTGAAGGTTATTCAGGTAATGGTTTGTCTTTAGAAATGATTGAAGATGTTTCAGTCTGTGCCTTGAAGTACTTAATAATATCAAATATTTTCTTGACTGTATCACTCTTTAGACATCTTTAAAATTTGACACGTAAGTTCAAGGGAGGTATCAACCCACATTCATTGCTTTCCCAGTAATGTGCTTTCAGATTTGTAAGCAAACAAAACCTGGGCTCTTTCTACATAATGTTTTTTTTTTCAGTATTTCAGTTGATAGTACAATCAATACATCAAGCTCTATGGCAGTTTCTGACCTAGACTATATTGCTATATTAATCAATCAACTTGTAGAGACATCCAAAGTAAATCCCCCCTTGACAGTTGCAAAGCTAAGAAAGAAGGCCAGTGGAAGGAAACTGAATTTTAGATCGCTTAAATTAAATGGGCTTAGAGAAGAGTCTTTTAGAGGTCAATAGAAAAGCACTATTACGTGACAGTTTTTGATTTGGCCAGTACTTTGAAAATCTACAATTTCTCCTTTATCTAACTGAGTTTACTGCATATTGTAATTTTAAGATATTAATTCATGCTTAGAAGAGTGCATGGGATTACTATATAGTTTTATATATTCATCCAGACACTTGTAGATTTCTATATTACTCACCATATACATTATTTGGTAAGAAAAGTCTCTATTTTTCTTATACACACAAGCTTTATATGCAATAACAGAAGAGTGGTTGCTTGGAAAAATAGCAGAGTTACTTTTCCCATCTTTCCATTTCAAAGTACTCTAATCTACTTGCTTTAAGGGATGTCAGTAGGAAAAGCTTTAAATGAGAAGGTAGGCCTCTGTTTAATGATCAGAGTGTAAACAACGATCAATGTAGGTGTTAGTGAGACTGATTTTCTGGTCATCCTTTATCAATAAAAAATGAAATTAAAGATTTTTTTAGAAGGGAGATTGATAAAGAAAATATAAAGTCTTCAAATACTTATTATGAGAAGGTCTTTTAAGGAAATACCTTTACACACTCTAAATCCATATGAGTCATGTCTGTTCCAAGTTAACTTTTTTTTTAGTATATTATAAAGTATTATTCCTTCTCTATCTATCCACACCATTCACACAAAGGAGACCATCAAAAAGTGTTTAACATGTGATCTGAAGCTCCTATATACATAAAACATAATATAGTTTTCTTGGCTCACAGTTGAATAAAATAACATTGACCAAGATTTCATGTTTTCCGTTGAGCATCATCTTTCTGTTTAATTCATTTACTATGTATAACTTTTACTCATTATTTTTGCTGCATTGTATCATATTTAATAAATATACTGTATTTTATGCATTATTCTCTCAAGACAGATAGGTTGATTTCAGTTCTCTGCTTATACGATACAGCATTTCAAAGAACACCTTGTACTTGACATTCCTGGGATCTGTGCATGAGTTTTTCACAACACTTACAAATTGGTAAGTAGGGGAATACCTGAATTGGTACTGGATTTGTCCATATCTAATTTTATTGATTTCTTGTGGGCTGTTTCTTGTGTTTGTTTGGTTAAAATCCACTATTGGGGACTCAAAGTTTCCATTTCCCTGCTTATCAGCATTGTTATAAATGATACCAGTCTAATTCCTATTAATATCATAGATATAAAATATACAGTATCACAGTTATTTTAATATTTTCTCTAAGGATAAAAACAGGGTCCCTTTATGTGCAGATTTCAATTTAGTAAGTAAATTTGTTGTCTCCTATCATTAAGTTTGATGTCTTTTGTGATTGCTGTTTGACAATTTGAAGACATGATTTCATAGAAATTAATCTCAAACATTAAATTGTAAATACCTAAATATAAATAAATCCACAAGTTTACTTGATCGAATTCAATATTTTCTAACCACTTATTCTTTTACTACTTTACCAACTCATACCTCCTTCCCCTTTGAAACTGCTTTATTTGATCTTCAGGATTTTATTTTCTCCAGTTCCATGTCTCTTCTCAGTTATTGGCCTCTTTTGTGTTTCTATCCTAGACTCTAAATCACTCTTTCTGTATCTATGAGAGGTCTACTCTCAAGGTTCTTTCTGTGTTCACACTTTTCACAGCTATCCTAATTAAATCCCAAGAGATGATTAATCAATATGGGCTCATAAGTCCCTAGTATTTATAAACATCCATCTAGCTCTAAACTGACACACCTATGTCCTTGATTCATAAAATCAGCCAGAGTAAGCCATTGATGTAGATCCAATAAGAAGGAGGTCATAAGAGCTGTGCCAAAGGCAACTTGCCTTCAAATAGTTCTGATAAGAAAATCCTAATATTAGGACCGAATATCAGGAAGGAAAGCCTGGAACTCTCAGTCAAAGGTTGAGTCTACTATCTACCGGAGAGATGTATTTTTTTTTCTAGCATGCCTCACTCATTTCTACCTTAAATCTTAGCAAACCAGGTCCCCACAGATTAAATGAACATTCTCTATTTCACAGAGTTAGTTAGTCTTGTGTTTCAATCTCCTCTAGACATGGTTTTAACAATGTGAAACTCTCACTCTGTATACAAAGAGCGATTTTTTTTTCTGTAGCACTTTCTGCCACCACCTACACAGGATATTAGAATGTATAGATACTCAGTCTCTCAAGTAATATAGTAGTGTTTATAACCTACCTACATGTGTTGGCTTTTAACTATACGTAAAATAAACCACATGTATTTATTAATTTCTCATTACATATTATTATTATTCTCAATCCAATATAAATATAACATAATTTGTTGTTTTAATGTTTTGTTTATGGGATAATGTTAGGGAAAAGGTTTTCTGTAAATAATAAGTACTCTTCTTTTTTCTCTGAAGTGAATTGAAAATTGGGTAACTAAGGCCAACTATTTCTGAATTAGGTTTTAACCTCCTAAGTGAAAAGTGCATTCTATTAGGTTGAAATATGAATATACACAAAGCCAAGCTGTTTTATTTCTTTCTAGCTTTCATACTATTTTCTCATGTAACCTATGCCATACCAACTCATGCCAGTTCCATTTTATCAGTTAGACTTGACTGAAACGCCAGTTAGCCCATCGAGTATTTATCCCGTTATACCTTGTATCAAATCAACAGTAAAAGTTGTTAGTTGAATTTTGCACTCCACATACCTATTACATGACCATTTCTAAAAGTACTAGTGACGTACATTCCAATCCTCTATGATTTCTTCCATTGTTGCTGCAATAACTTCTTCAAAGCCTCTATCCCTTCAGCTTTAAGTATGGACATGGTGATCTTTTGAAAGAAAAATCACAAGTGTCTGATGGTGAAACCTTGTTAGCCTATTGTCTTTAAGAGGTCAATCCCAGTTAAGGTGTGGCTTTCTGGAGCCTGAGAGAAAACTGGGGCATGGACCAGGTGCTTTTGCTTTGTCTGTGCGGTACTCCTGCGAACAGCTGAGCTTGGACTTCCCGTTCCTATTTCGTGAGTTTTCCCCTTATAATAAATAAAATATAAAAATATAAATATAAAATATAAAAATAAAAAATATAATTGTTTTATCCGTTAGCTAGCCTGGTTATTTCCTGTATCTAGCTACTTTCGACAAGTGTCCCCTAAAAAATGTCCCACTGACTTTCTATGGAAGAACAGTAAAACAAAAATAGTATTTTAAGTTAATAAATATGTTTTTCCAGTTTCCTTTTAAAATATTCTTAGAGAATACTTTAAACTGGTAATTGGAACTAGAATCTGCATATTATATATTCTAATACCATGTAAACTAGGAATTTTAATATGATTGGTAAGATCAAATATTTGCTAAATGCTAACTGGCTTGGTACTATTAAGAACTGTAGGTGTTTCCTAAGTTAATTCTTTAATAAAAGAAAGAAACATGCATCCTCATTATCTTGCTTATGTGTTTTCTCAATTTGGCACATGCTAGAATAATCTGGGAATATCTCATACCTCTATCAGATTGCCAATAGGCAAATCTGTGAAATATCATGTTTTTATTTCTAGTTAGTATGTGAATGCCAAGTCCACTGGGGAGGTATTACCCTTGTAAGCGTGTTCCTAAGTTTTGTGTATATATATATATATGCACTTCTCCATGGCTTCCACTTTCCAGCTTCAGATACTACAGTAAAATTAGCTTTTTGGTAAATTGGTCAACAGTTCTTATTTACAGGGAGAAGTGCTTAGGAGAGCTGAAAATAAACATACTTCAAAAATTGCCAAGAGTGTCTGCTAAGCTCTGCTTTTCACATACTCTGTAAAATGGGTAAGATTCATCAAGTCATATTTATGAACTACTTTGAGAAATAATCGGTCATAAAATGACAAGATAATCTTGTACACAGTTTGTTTCCAATACCTTTAAAATGCTTCAACACTGCAAAGACTTCTTCAGAATTTGTAATTTTCTGGGAAAGTTAATGATTTATATTTGATGATATGATTGTATGAGTTCAGAAAAACAAAATCTGGGTGTCCTTCCTTCTGAATCAAATGATAAATCATAGTATAAATGCTGCCATTTGTCTTAATTCCCTTTCTTTCCACGCCATGATGTCTGAGTTCATGTATGTTAAATGAGATGGGATATCCACAAATACAGATTTGAAATCTGAAAAACTAAATATTTATTTTATATAGCTGCATGTTTTACTATTTGTTCTTAGTTTTTTTCAAATTAAGCAGATTCTGTTATTTCATGTATTAAAAATGCACTTAAAACTGGAGGGTCTCCACACTACAATTTAGAGACTAACTCTAGGTCATTACCTGCTTTCTAATTAAAATGTTAATGAAACGTGGCTGCAGCCATTCGTTTTTCTAAGGCCTATGCTTCCCAACTACTAGGAGATTCTAGAGTAGCTGTAGAAGGTATCACATTGCTGTGTGAGTGAAAACCCTAACTGGCCCATTACAGAAACAGTGATCTAACCAATTTCCTGTAAAATTATTATGTAGTAAAGTTTAAACTTAGACCACTCAGTAAAATTTAATCAGAAGCAACTCCGCTTTTTTTTTTCTGTAATTGTCAAAATATATCCAGTTTTCTTTGGTAGGAAGACAGCATCAGGTCATAGGGCCACAATAGCAAAAACTCCCCCTAGAGCCACACACAATCCTTTTGTGCCTTCTTTTTAGAGTCCCACATTTAGGTAGAAAATGTACTTAAAATCATTTAACACAAATTATAAGGCAAACTCTGAGTTTTTAGAGCCCTCAGGGAATCATTCGTTTGATTCATTGGCTGTAAAACAGATGTCCTCACATTAGGACTTCAGGGTCCATAAAATGTGCTAAGATGTAGGGATGCATCTAAAAGAGAGATCATAAAGATAGTCTGTCATCACATGAATTTCTCTGTCAGCGCTTCACCAACTAATAGGACTATATTTTGCCTCTTTTCCTTCACATATTTTTGATCAAGTTTTCAATGATATAGTACTGATCATTTATTTCTAATACTTACCTACAAAGATAAGCAATCCCCAACTCATTTACTTTAGAAACACTGCTACAATTCAAAACCATCTACCACTAAAAATAGAATACATCTCCATGTAAGATGGATTTTTTTTTTTTTTTTTTTTTTTTTTTTTATTTAAAAAAAAAAAAATTGTTTGGGTTGGGTGGTTGGGGGGGGGGGGGGGGGGGGAGGAAAAAGAAAAAGAGGGGGGGGGGGGGGGGGGGGGGGGGGGGAGGAGCTGCAGGTGGGGGGAGAGGGAGAAGAAAGAGACACAAGGCCCGTGTGTGGGGGGGGGGGGGGGGGGGTCTTGCCTGGGGGGGGGGGGGGGGGGATAAAACTCGAAGGGGGGGGGGGGGGTTTTTTTTTTTTTTTTTTTAAGGGTGTTTTTAATATTTTAAAAGGTGGTGGGGGGGGGGGGGGGGGTGAGAGGGGAGGGGTTAGAAAGAGGGGGGGGGGTATTTTAATAATAAATGTTTGTGTGTGTTTTTTTTTTTGTTGGATTGCCGGGGGGGGGGGGGGGGGGGTGGGGGGGGCGGCCCCGCCCCTGCTATTTCAACAGATGGAAGATAGAGGTTCCTAATCCATGACTACTACAAGTGAAAAGAGATTATGTGTGAATCCATGACTTCTTAACTGCAAACATCAGACTCTTATTGACAGGTTCATTCCCGCTATTTTCTCTTGCTTTATCTCCACTTACAAGGATTCTTGCTGCTTGACTCTGGGCTCTATAGTCTATGTGCCATTGAGATGAGGGAAGTTTCCTTTTCAAGGTCTCAAGGAGTCTTTCAAGGAACACTTACTTAAAGTTTAAGGTTAAACAGGGAAGAAATGTTTTACTGCTAGAAAGAAAGCAACAGTTTATATATAAATCATATTTGTTTTAGTTCATATGTAATTTTAGGATATTATCTCTAGGATACCTGATACAGGAACACTCCTATGATTTTCATTTTTATTCTCTGGGAAAAGTCAGCATAATACATTCTCCTTCTTCTTCCCCTCCTTTTCTTCATCCTCCTTTGCTAGGTTAGGAGCAATCTAAGTCCTTGAATATTTCTGAACTACAACTCCCATGTACAAAATATTTCGTTTGAAATCCTCAATATTGAAATAATTTCTTTTCCCAAGTACAATCAGAATCAGTGGTCTTAGAATATGACACAGTTTTTGTTAATCTAGTAGGAAATATACTTCTCATTTTTCCTTCATGTGGTGAGGGATATGTTTGCTTCATAAATTTTCATATGTGAAACAAATATGGGTGTATGTAATTACCAACAGAGAATCAAGGTAAGGTTTTCTTTTATGTTATGTTAATATAATTCTTGATTTAAACTCCGGAATCAGTAAAGAATCATTTTCTCATATTGTATTCCTTAACTTAATAGGTTGAATTTAAGCAGTGACTATATTTTGAGGCTTCTTTGTCCTGTCCAATTCTGCAGTCACTTCCAAATAATCATTCAAATATATAATGTGCACACACACACACAATATATGTATATATATATATATATATATATATATATATATATATATATATTGCTTGGACGATGGCTCAAGTTTATTATTATCTAGCTCTTATATTTTATCAACCCATATATTTATCTGTTATTTGCCACATGTTTTGTCGCTTGTTACCTTATTTTTAACATGTCTTGCTTCCTCAGTGGCTGGCTGGCTGGCATCTACCAGACTCTGTACTTGTTTTTCTGTATCTCTGCTAGGATTTCCTATATGGCTCTATCCTGCCTTGCCTTAGGCCAAAGTAGTTTTATTTATCAATAAATAAGAATAACATATTCACAGTGTACAAAAAAAGACCATCCCTAAGCAAGTGGCTTTGCAGATCGCATGGGTTATTGTTTGGGATGTCAAGTTTTCCCTTGACTCTATAGACATATACAGAAGATAAATGTTGCTTTTGATTTCACTATCAACTTAAACTTTGAGCTTGTGTCTGTGGTCTTGATAAACGACCAGGATCTGTGTTCATTCCTTTTAATGGCTTGTTCAGAAAAGACCAAAAAAATAGGAAGTAGAGAAAAAGAAGATATAGACAAAATTCAGCATTCCTTCTAGGTGGGAAATGTAGTTTACTACAGTAGAGGAAAATGTGACATTTTCCCATTAACAATTATCTGTATAGTTATGTGTCTTAATGACTAGATTGTGTGTAAAAATGGCAAATATATCCATCAGGGACTATATGCATAGTTAAATATGTCAGAAATAATAAATGCATGATTTCCACAGGATAAGGTAAACAGGCAATTAAAATAAGATATGATATACACTTTTTATACTCATTAGTCAAAGCATAAAATGCTTTAACATTGCCTAAATAATTTACTTCCGTTAAAATAAAGGGAAATGCTTAAAACATTAATAGGGTACTTTAAAATCTTGAATTCAATAAGTTGTTATATGATGGTTATGTAAATAATTTATGACTCGATCAGCAAAAAAGGACTAAAGCTTTTCTGCACAGAGAAATACTTCATGTTTGTCACACATTTCTCCACTGGACCAAGCTATCTCCAACAGGTTCTCACAAATGAAGCCTGTAGGGCTTTTGGTGCCAAAGTTCTATTCTCATTTTATTTGGTGGAAATATTATTGTGTGCTTTTATTGATGACTCCTATGATTGCTGGATTGTTCCAAGTGCTACAAAAGGGTTTGAAGCTGAATAGAAGAACCAGATATTAATCCACACTCCTTCGAACACCTGATTTTTGACAAAGAAGAAAAAATATCAAATGGAAAAAAAGAAAGCATATTTAACAAATGGTGCTGGCATAACTGGATATCAACATGTAGAATAATGAATATAGACCCTTATCTATCACTATTCACAAAACTCAAGTACAAATGGATCAAAAGCCTCAATATTGCTGGCTGCACTGAACCTTATAGAAGAGAAAGTGGGAAGTACACTTGAACTCATTGGCACAGGAGACCACTTTGTAAATATAACCCCAGCAGCACAGACACTGAGAGAAACAGCAGGGAATCCGGACTGCTCTTCTGACTCGAGAGGGAGGGGGAATGGAGTGAGGGGAAAGGGAGCGGAGTGGGGAGAGGGGAGAGGAGGGGGAAAGGACTAGGTGGAGGGGGAGAGGAGGGGGAGGAGGGGAGGGAAATGGGAGGCGAGGAGGAGGCAGAAATGTTTTCAACAAAAATAAATAGATAAATAAATAAATAAATTAAAAAAAAAAAAGAAATGGGACCTCCTGAAACTGAAAAGCTTCTGTAAAGATATCAATGCTAAGAAGAAGAACATTGAGTATATGACCTCTTAGACATTAGAAGAGTGCAAACTGGTACAACTGCGTTAGAAATCAGCCCAGCAGCACAGACACTGAGAGAAACAATAAATGGGACCTGCTGAAACTGAAAAGCTTCTGTAAAACAAAGAACATGGTCAACAAGACAAAACAACAGCCTACAGAATGGGAAAAGATCTCCACTAACCCCACATCAGACAGAGGTCTGATCTCAAAATATACAAAGAACTCAAGAAATTGATCATCAAAAGAACAAACAATCCAATAAAAAATGGAGTACAGACCTAAACAGAGAACTCCCAACTGAGGAATCTAAAATGGCTGAAAGACACTTAAGGAAATGGTCAACATCCTTAGTCATCAAATAAATGCAAACCAAAACAACTCTGAGATTCCATCTTATACCTGTAAGAATGGCCAAGATTAAAAAACACTGGTGACAACTTATACTGGAAAGGTTGTGGGGAAAAAGGAACACTGCTGCGTTGCTGGTGGAAATATAATCTGGTATAATCCTTTTGTATGCCAGTGTGGAGATTTCTCAGAAAATTAGGAAATAACTTTCTCATGATCCACTAATACCACTTTTGGGTATATATCCAAAGGATGCTCAATCGTGCCACAAGGACATGTGCCCAGTTATATACATAGCAGCACTGTTTGTCATAGCCAGAACCTAGAAACAACCTAAATGACCCTTGACCAAAGAATGGATAAGGAAAATGTGGTACATTTACATAGTGGAGTATCACACAGCAGAAAAAATAACGACATCTTGAATTTTGCAGGAAAATGGATAGAACTAAAAAACATTATTTTGAGTGAGGGAACACAGACACAGAAACAATTATCACACTCATAGGTGGTTTTTAAACATAAAGAAAAGAAAACCAGCTTACAAATCACAATCCCAGAGAACTTCGAGAACAATGAGGACACTAAGAGAGACTTACATAGATCTATCTACATGGAAAGTAGAAAAAGACAAGATTTCCTAAGTAAATTCAGAGGATGAGGTCATTGGGGGAGCGTTTAAAGGAAGAGGGGAGAAGCAGGATCGAGAGCAGAGAAAAATGTAGAGCTCAATAAAAATCAATAAAAAATAAAATAAAAAATGTTAACGATGGGGAAAAATATTTTGGAGTCACTCCTAGCTTTCCAGTGAGATAGAAAATGAAACAAGCAAAATATACTCATGCACCTGCAATCTGAATGTGTAAATATAACATACCCATGCAACTGTAATTTGAATGTGTAAATATAACATACCTACACACCCGTAATTTGACAATATAACATAAAAATATGGAAATATTTTTCAAAAACATATAAAAACAGAAATACCATGAATTCCAGTCAAAACTCTTCTCTGGGTGTATAACCAAAAGCACTCTAAGTCCTACCATGAGCAGAGTTGCTTATCTATGTACATTGTTCTATGGCACTATTCACAAATGCTAAGAAGTACATCCAAACCCATTGTCCATCAACAGACAAATGTATACAGAAAATGTTGCACAAAGATGAATCATTACACTATGTGAAATAAGCTACACTGAGTAGAAACACTATATTTTCTCTATACATAAAACCTCTCTCTCTCTCTCTCTCTCATATATACATACATGCTCATATGTTAATATCCTCATTGCTAGAATGACTGAATGGGACACTTAAGGGTGGAAGAAACTTATTTTAGTTCACAGTTTCAAGTGATGTCAATCCACCATATCCCAATAGGGTTTGGTGCTGTTTATGGGAGGCAGAAGCCTTAAACTAAGGCTCCACTGTACATGGGAACAAGAGGCAGAGAATGTAGCTAGAATCAGAAGGGGGTCTTGCCTTCAAAGGACCACCATTTATGTACTATAACTAAATTTTAAGCCTTATTTGTCAAAGTCTACACAACTACCAGAAGAAACAAAAAACACCAAATACATGAACCTTGTAGGGGACAGTTCAGAATCTGACTGTAACTACATAGTTCAAATATATATCTCACTTAGGACTGAGCTACCCAGAACGTGACAAAGTAGTTATGACTCCCTTTAATAGAAACCTTAGTCTCAATGAGTTGGTTTGCAAAAATTTCAATTTGCTACCCATCTTAACTATTTGTTTTCAGGTGAATCTTCCTACACATTTAATTTTTGCAATTGCTTCATCCACAAGTGTCAACATTTCTCCAAATGTTTGAATAAAATAGACTACCTAAACAACAGAAATGATTAAAATACATAAAAAGTTGTTGATATGCTAGAATTTGCTATTTTCTGTTAATAATTCAGATATTACAAAGTAGTGATCTCCAGGATGCATAGAGTGCCCATGTGTGTTCTTTGATAACTCTACGAAAACATGAAAGACTTCATTACCAAATAATCCTGTAATCTCCTTGCAAATTTAATTTTACTCTGATGCTTCAGGTGTTCTGGTATCTACTTGGCATGTATATTGCTACACTGTGTCCAATAGAATTCTTTGAGTATTTCATAATGTTAATTTGGTTATATGAGAAGAAGTGAAAGATCAAAATTATTTTCATCACAGTTTAACCAATGTTGTCTTCTTCCATTCAAACTATTCCACTTAAATGTGCATGAAGATGCAGTTGAGATATTAAAATATGTTGATAGAAATCCTTCCATTTTTCTTGAAAATTTTACCTTCAATATGCTACATGTAGATACCATGGATAAGGTTCATTCAGCCATTTTCTGATGTTTCTAACACCCTGAAATATACAGTTATCAGTAACTATGAACACCTATAAACATTCACACATGATAAGCTAAACACAACCTTTCTAGTGCTGTATTCTTGTTAGTTTGTGGTAGCCAAAAATAATAGGGCTGTGCAGATGGCTCAGAAAGAAGTACACATTGAGCAAGCATGATGATTTAATTCAGATCCCCATAATCATTTCCCATTTTGAAAGTCTAGTGTGGCTGGGAATGCAGGTAATTCAAATACCATGGGGTGAGAGTCAACATGGGCTGAGATTTGCTAGTTGCAAACCTAGGTTCATTGAAAAATCATGTCGCAGTAGAGAAAGGTAGAATATATGACAGCCTAATCCTATTCTGCCCTCCACACACATGTGTACATTTATATACACCTTCACATGTGCATGTACTTTCACATGTGTGTCACATACACACTCCCACATATAGTATAACAGAAGATAGCTATCGACACTGATATATAATACATATTGTTGACTATAAAGACCATCAGAGAAACAGCTGATGTTGTAATACTCCAGTGCCCGAGGGCAGATGGGGTTAGGAACATGAGTTATCAGATTGGGAGGGGGCAGAATCCATAAGGATGCCACTAGCTAAGACTCCCAGAAATAGCTCATGTGTAGCCTGCAACCAGATTGTTGCTTGTTCCAATTATCTTCAGAGAGGCTTCATCCAGCAACTGATGGAAACAGATGCAGACTCATAGCCAAATAGAAGGCTGAGTTCAGGGAATCTCACAGATGAAAGGGAAGAAAAAAATGTAGGACTCAGAGGAGTCAAGGACACCACAAGAAAATGCACAACATCAACTATCCTGGGCTTAGAGGGGCCCACGAGACTGAATGACAATCATGAAGTCACCATGGGACTGATCTAGGCAATCCGCATATATGTCACTGTTGTGTAGCTTGTTCCTCTTGCAAGACTCATAATAGTGGAAACAGGAGCTGTCTCTGACTCTGTTACTAGCTTTTGGGGCACTACTGCTCATACTAGTTCACCATGTCCAGCATTAATACATGAAAAGTTGCTTAGTCTTACTGCAACTTGACGGGTCATACTTTGATAATATCATGGGAAACCTGCCTTTTGCTAAACAGAAACAGAGGAGGAATAGATGAGGCACAGGGAGGGGCCAGTGGAAAGAGGGGAAAGAATGGGAAGAGAGTAGGGTGGAGAAACTGCAGCTTGGAGTTTACAATTTTTATTTATTTATTTATTTATTTTTTTGGTTTTTCGAGACAGGGTTTCTCTGTGGTTTTGGAGCCTGTCCTGGAACTAGCTCTTGTAGACCAGGCTGGTCTCGAACTCACAGAGATCTGCCTGCCTCTGGCAGCTGGGAGTTTAAATAAATAAATTATTAAAAGAAACCTTAAGTGCAATAAAAGATACCACAGAATTCACAAGGCAGAATTTTAATTCTCCATCAATATAGGAAATTAAACATTTTAGGATATGAAAGAATTACCAGCTAACAACTCTATGTCAACATATACCTTTAAACACTGTATGTTTAAGAGCTAATTATTTAGATGTATTCATGGCTTTTGTTGTCTTTATTTTCTGTGCCTTTATCTCACAAATAAAGCACAATATTCTATTCCAAAAATGTTTTAATTTTTTCATTTGTTTGGATTTCAGGCAAACAAAAATTAATATACTGCTTAATTTAATCCTTATCCTCTTTCTCAACATCTTATTCATGCCTGGTGCACCTTTTAACTGATGACTTCAAAGGCATAAGTCCTCATTATGATGTGAATAGTACAATTTTGTCAGAGTGAAATAGCTCAGGTTCCTGATTTTTTAAAAACATTTGTGTTTGTTAGAAATGATGTCTTAATGAACTGTGCATGATCACTATATGTGTTTTGAAGATATGAAACACATATGAGGACATTAATATAATTAAAATGTGACCCTAAACATGTGTATTTGTGGTATATTATCCACTTAAAGCTTAGAATTTTCAATTGATTTTTGTCTTTTTGGCGTCATAACTTTTTCAATATAAAATCGCTGTTGTTTTCTTAGCACCAGAGAGATGATATCCCAAATTAACATTGCTGCAATTGAGGGCACAGCCGATTCAGAAAGTAATTTTCCTACCACCCTCTGTCTTTTCTTGTATATGGCATTAAAACAACACCCTATTAAAAAGCTTTATAAAGTTGTAATAGGTAAGACGATCTTAAAGTCAAGTGTGTCATCTAATAAACCCACAGAGCTGTTACATCAACGCTCTTGTCTAGTCATTCAGGTTGTACTCTACCAAAGTGAAGCTTATAAGAGTAAGAAAAAAACATTTTAGACATCCATCCTAAAACACATTAGATGCACTCAATTTGAAGAGGGAAAGAAATAGAGTTTATTTTTTATTTTTCTTTATGTCACCTAGAATGAGATTGGATGTGGTATGGTTTAAGGGCCATAGAGGTAGGGTGATAGGGGTGTGGAGAGGTGTGCCATGTAATACAAACAGCCATGTCTTCCAAATAATAGTCATTTCCCACATGAGGCCAAAGAAAAAATATTAAATAGGTGGATAAAATTAAGGTAATTAAGATGATTACTTAACAAAATTAAATAAACTTTAAAAATTAAATTTCACATAATCAAATTTACATAAAGTTTAAAATTTAAGCTGCTCATTTGCACCAGTGACATTTTGAGTGTTCAATAGACAAATATGGCTTGTGCCCATTGAATTGGATAGGATATAATGGGACATGTCCATCATTATAGAAAGAGCTTCAAGCACAATCCTGAATTGAGCAAAGCAACCATACATATTAAAATATCATTTTTTACATATCTAAAACTTATTGTAAATCTAGAAAGGCTGGTGATTTTAGTTTGGGGAATAAAGGTTTCTATATTTATTTACTTATTTTAACATACACCAATTAATGTAACTATGTGTATGTATGTATATACGTATGTATGTATATATAATAAATGAGAAAAAACACAGATCTACGTGAATCTCTGACAACTTAGGTTGAAGATTCATTAATATAACCAATACCTCAATGATGCTGGTGTCTTCTTAATAATTATAGTTCTTGCTACCAACATCGATTGTCCCAGCTAGTTTCCCACAGAAACTCTAAGCTAGGTCTTCATTGCCTACATTTCTTTCAGTATTTATACATATCTTCCAAGATTTCATAACAGTCCATTAAATTCTGAGCACTCAATGACTTACCTATGTCAAAGTTACAAAGTCTTTCCACAATCCTTGCTTAAATTACATGTTCAAATTTGTCACAGTAATATCCCATGGACTGGGTACAAATTTCTGAACTGGTTGCTTTTTTTCTATTGCTGTAATTAAGACATCATGAACAAAAGCAACTTGGGGGGAAAAGTTTATTTGAAAGACACATTCACATCACAGTCCATAGTCATAGAATGTTTTGGCAAAATCAGCAGCAGAATTCATGGAGGAATACTGTTTACTGGCTTTCTCAGCTTGGATTTATTTATTATTTTTACTTTTTTATTGATTTTTATTGAGCTCTACATTTTTCTCTGGTCCCCTTCCTACCTCTCCCCTCCCCTTAAACCTTCTTCCAAGGTCCCCATGCTCCCAATTTACTCAGGAGAGCTTGTCTTTTTCTACTTCCCATGTAGATTAGATCTATGTGCGTCTCTCTTAGGGTCTTCATTATGTCTAGGTTCTCTGGGATTGTGATTTGTGGGCTGATTTTCTCTGATTTATGTTTAGAAACCACTAATGAGTGAGTACATGTGGTAATTGTCTTTCTGGGTCTGGGTTACTGCACTCAAAATGGTGTTTTATGGCTCCATTTGTTTCCTGCAAATTTCAAGTTATCATTTTTTTCTGCTGTGTAGTACTCCATTATATAAATGTACCACATTTTCCTTATCCATTCTTTGGTCAAGGGGCATTTAGGTTGTTTCCAGGTTCTGTCAGTCTGTTTTCTTATACAACATTCAAGACCACATGCATATAGATGGCAACACATGAGTGAAGTAGACCTTTCCACATAAATCATTAATCAAGACAGGGCCCTACAGAGCTTGCCTACAGGTCAATCTTAAGCAGGAAATTTCTTAATTAAGATTTTCCCTTCCCAGATCTGTCCATGTGTGTGACTGTTGTCAAAAAGTAACAAGGACACCAGATAGATATCTGAAAAAAACAAAAACAAAAACTTTCTTACTATCATTATCACTCTGCCTTGTGACAGAAAATATGGTTGGAGAAACTACACAGATACAGTGCAGCATTATATTAAATCTGCCAAGCAGCACTCAGGATGGGACAAAAGTACAAACTTTAGGGAAGTAACAGGCTTTACAGGGAACAAATTGGATGGAAAATGTGAACAGTGAACATCAACACATCTCTACATCTATGTTTACTTGATTTTAACAGTTAACTGTATTACTTATGTTAATTTAGAATCTCAGGCTTTCTGTTAACACTTTCATATGCTCCTTTACTATGATTTTTAACAAAATACCTCAAAGTGTTTCCTTGGAAATAAAACATATACCGAGGTTTTGTTTTGTTTTAATGAATAAAGAAAAATGTCAATGAATATATGATACCATATAACAAAAAAGGGGATAGGCCCAGAATTAATGGATGGAAACTAATAAAAATGGGGTGGAAATTAAATAAAACAAAAGAAGAAAAAAGAGAAAAGCAACCACTGTCTCATCCTGACAGCCAGTTCAGCACCAAAATGTTTAAGTAAGAGGGATTTGGGATTGGTATGTAAAATAAGGTTGTTTTTAAAATAAAATAAAATGGTGATAGTTAAGATATTTATCAGTTTGACTACAGAGCAATGTCAGTTCAGGCACCCTCTCCTCTGCTGTTTAAGGTTTTAACTGAGATCATCCTTGTAGATTCATGGGAATTGATCTAGTATCAGGTTTCTTGCAAGCCCCATAAAAGGTCCCTCAATCAAACTATCTCTTTCCTTGCTCTCACCTCTGTCCTTCCTCCATCTTGACTATACCATTCCCTCAAGTTCTCTTCCACCCTCCCCTTGTCTTCCCCTTCTGCCCTGTTCTCCCCACCCTCTAGCTCTTACATCTAGAATTAACCCTTTCCATTATTTTATATTTTACCCTAAAGTTCATGACCTACCAGCAAGGTTCTGATTGTTGCATCTTTCTCCTCTAATGGCTGCATGGCTTCACTCTGACTCTGCTTACTCTCTCTATTTATCTTTTCCAGCCTGGTTACACTCTGTTAATCCATTGGCTGGAAGTAACTTCTTTATCCGTTAACCAATAAAAGCAACACATATACAGAAGGACACCCCACATCATTTCTTATTTTCTGTTTAAGTGAAAAGGAAGATTTTATGTTTAACATAGTAAAATTACATATAACAATACAGGTTTCAAGCCAGAATTAAAGTTACAACATTTATATATACTTTATCTTTTATTATAACTAAGAAAAACTATAATTTTAACTATCTAATTCTTCAACTCCATCAAAGATTCCAGAAGAATATATTGCCTAAGTTAACAGGAAGTGCATTAAGCAACTTCAAAAATTCTAGAATTGACAGATACATCTCACTGCCTAGACACTCACCCAAAGTTTTTTCTTTATTGTCAGAGCAATTACCTTCAGCCTAAAGGCCCATAGTATCTAGCAGACTTTTCCATTAAGCAGGAAATTACAAAGAGAGCTCTGCCTATATTGGCAGTTTGTCAGTCACTTTTTTCTCTGTCCTGAAAAATGTCTGGCAGACTTTTTCATAAAGCAGGGAAATCAAAGGATGGTCTCACCCTTAGGTGATGGAGGAAGGTCATTGGATAATTATAATAAAGAAACTGCTTGGCCCTCATAGGTTAAAACGTAGGTGGGAGGAGTAAACATAACAGAATGCTGGGAGGAAGAGGAAGTGAGCTCAGAGGCCATGCTTCCCTGTCCCTGGCAGACGCGATGAAGCAAACCACCAGGTCAGACATGCTGAATCTTTCCCGGAAAGACCGGTGCTTATTAGAGATGGGTTGATCGGGATATCAGAATTAGCCAGTAAGGGCTAGAGCTAATAGGCCAAGCAGTGTTTAAAAGAATACAATTTGTGTGTTGTTATATCAGGGTATAAGCTAGTTAGGGCCAGGAGCCAGGTTGTGGGAAGAGGCCCACAGCTCCTACTACAGAATGGCGCCCAGATGTGTGGACAACTGAATCCACTGAAAGCCTTAGAAAGCCTGGGAAAGAGTAAAGCATGTTTTCTTGGTAGCAACAATTTTTCAGGTCTACTCTGCTTGCTAGAGGCAAGCAAGTGCTCTCATCTAAGAGAGGCTTCCTGACTCAGCTTTAGCTGCAAAACCCTGCAGCTCATTAAGAGGTTCTGCCACAAAACACTTAAATGGTATTGAAAAGCTGACTGCATGCTTGTTTTCAGCCATAGCAGGAGAAAGTTGTGCTGTTTTAAAATGCAGGTTTTCTGAGCCATCCTGCCAGGGCAAACTCTGACTGTTTGATGCAGTAGGGCCAACTACAGAGAGAGGACTCGAGTGTTGTCTGTGGACATAATGCTGCAACTTACTTGCTGGCAGGGACCTTGAAACGCCATAGACTTGTGGCAATAAACATGGCTACAGCTGGTACATCCTCCATGAGGCTGGAAAGCTAAGGAATGGGCTGGATCTAGCTGCCAAAGCCATGGCTTTAATCCTACCCATATTACTTCATAATTTAAAGACTCATTTGGTCACAAAAAGAGAGATATATAGTAAAGGGAGGTTCAAAGACAGAGAAAATTTCTAAATGATATACAGTGTGTTAAAAATATATGCAGGCCAAAAGTTAAAGTTCTTAAAGTAAAAAAAAAAGGAAGAAAGAGAGTAGTTGGGTGTGGTAGGACACACCTTTAATCCCAGCACTTGGAAAGCAGAGGGAGATTGACCTCTGTGACCTCAAGGTGTGGTAGCAAAGGCCTTTAATGCCAATGCCTGGGAGGCAGAGACAGAGGGATCTCTGAGAGTTCCAGGACAGCCTGGTCCACAGAGTTATTCCAGGTCAAAGATACACAGAGAACCTGTCTCAAAAAGCAAAAAGTTAAAAGTAAAAATAAACAAAATAGAGTTGAAATAAAGCTGCACAAAGGTAAAAAATACACAGAGAATATTGATACTGTATGCTATTATGCACTCTTTGAATTGTTTAAATGCTGAGGAAAGAGCAACAGCTGCTAAAAGATATTTGTTTATAAATGCTGCTGAACTAATCCAACATAGATATTTTGAAAATGCCTTGACTTTGAAATTTGGATCTAAGGACATGATGCTTTGGAAAGGAGTTTCTTATTTTGTTTTCACAGAGGGTGAGAGTCTGTGGATTGCTTCTATCCCAATATGGTATGATGGACCACACCCTCCTGAAGGGTTGCTGTGAACACCTTCAGAAAATTGCTTCGCTCAACTGCCAACTAAGATGAAACTAGCACACAGGTTAGACCATGAAAGACCTAATTAACGACGCCTCCATTCAGCAGGAAGCAGTTTGGATAGAAAAAACTGTGCCCATATTCTTAAATATTGTTTATAAATGTTCTTTTACTTTTAAAGGGGGAGATGATATACATGTGAATAATTTGCATTGATATGAATCTTGGTTTACTGATATTAATTTAAGGTCTATTTTATATGTATATGTATTTCTGATATTGATTAAGATATTGTGATTGTGTAGTACATTTAAAAATGTAATGTATATAGGCTGTTAACAGATAATCATAATAGTCAAGTTTGTAGTCATGTCAGTTAGATTTTCTAGATGTACATAGATAAATTTTAGATAGACATTCTTCACATATTTCAACGATTACAGAATAGGACATTTAATGTTTTAATAACTGAGGGCTTTTCATGACAATGAGACACTCTGCTCCTGGCAGCACCAATCTACTTCAAAAGGAAGATGGGCATTGAAGAGGATCTTTATGGAGTTTGATAGCCATTTGGGCAAGAAACTGCTTCTGCCTGGACTATTGCATAAACTGGACACAGAGAACCTGCAGAGAGAGGACTGCTGAACTTGCCTAAAGGTGAGATGATCTTTCGGAGTTCCTGATTCATGAAAGAGTCTGCGAGACATTCTGCAGGACACAGAAGATAGTGACTGAACTGCCTTTGAAATTTCCTGCTTCACAGAAATGTCTCTGGATACTATGGGCCTGTAGGCCGAAGATGGATGCCCCAGCAGTACAAAAGAACTTTGGGTGACTGTCCAGGCAGCGAGATGTCTCTGTCATTTCTAGAGTTTGGAAGTTGCTTATTTCTTGTTTGCTTAGGTAATATTGTATCTTTCTGGAGTCTTTGATGGAGTTGAAGAATAGTTAGTTATAGTCATAGTTTTTCTTAGTTATGATAAAGATTATTGTAATTTTTACTTGATGACTGTTTTGTTATATGTAATTTTGCTATGTTAAGTTAAAGTTTTCCTTTTTTTTGTTTAAACAGAAAAAGGGGGAAGGTCATTGGTTAATTATAATAAAGAAACTGCTTGGCCCTCATAGGTTAAAACATAGGTGGGAGGAGTAAACATAACAGAATGCTGGGAGGAAGAGGAAGTGAGCTCAGAGGCCATGCTACCCTCTCCCGGACAGATGCGATGAAGCAAGCCACCAGGTCAGACATGCTGAATCTTTCCCAGTAAGACCGGTGCTTATTAGAGATGGGTTGATCGAGATTCAGAATTAGCCAGTAAGGGCTCGAGCTAATGGGCCAAGCAGTGTTTAAAAGAATACAATTTGTGTGTTGTTATATCGGGGTATAAGCTAGCCAGTGGCCAGGAGCCAGGCTGTGGGAAGAGGCCCACAGCTCCTACGACACTTAGGCAAGTTCAACAGCCATCTCTCTGTGTGTCCTGCATATCCAGTTTATACAATGTAAGATCAAGCAGTCCAGGCAAGAGCAGTTTCTTGTCCAAATGGCTAGCCCATTCCATGAAGAGCTTCTTTGATGCCCATCTTCCTCTTGAAGTAATTGGTGCTACCAGAAGCAAATGTGTCTCATTGTCATAAAAAGTGCTAAGTTTTTAAAAGGTTTTCAATGTCATATTCTGTAGTCATGGAATATTTGAGGAATACTTATCTAACTGAATATATATATCAATATATTTAGAAAACCTAACTAACATAACTACAATCTTGACTATTATAGATGTTTATCTATTAACGTATATTTCTGAATTATACATTACATTTTTAAATGAGTTGCACAAACTCAATACCTTAATCGAGAGCAGAAATATACATATAACAAAATTAACCATAAATTTGTATTAGTAAACTAAGATCCATACCAATGCAAATCTCTATAGCATATCCCTTTTTAAATGTAAACAATCATTTATAGACAATACTTGGGAATTTGGGTGTGGTTTCCTCCAAACTGCTTTCTGCTTTTGGTTGGGTGTTGTATTTTTGGGGGGTGTTCATGGTGACCTTTCAGAGGGTCTTTATCCATCAAGTCACATTAGTCAGGAATTGATACACAGGTTTTTAGCTTCTATGGAAACAAAAGTAAAAACTCTTTTCCAAAGCAACAAATCCCTAGACTCAAATTTTGAAATCAATACCTTTAAATATATATATATATATATATATATATATATATATATATATATGTGTGTGTGTGTGTGTGTGTGTGTGTGTGTGTGTGTGTGTGTGTGTGTGTCTGTGTGTACTCAAAGAAAACAACATAATACAGATAATCAGACGGTCTTGGTTATTACGTGGGTTATTTTTCTTACTCTACTACTTTTTCTAAAACTTTAATAATTATTTTATTATCTTTACTCCTTTAATCTATGACTGTCTGAACTCTTTTATATTACAAATCTGGTCTCTTTACTATTTCTTTTCTCTTCCAAGTTTATGTACATTTTTAAAAACATGCTGTGGCCCATCTAGAGGTCTTTTTCATCTGAATTTTATTATTGTGCATATGTAGTCCTTTTTTGACCAGGACAGCTTCTTAAAATGTTAAACAGCTTGGCTTAGTACTAAGACTGCTTTACCTTTTGGCTCTGCCCATTTGGACATGGCAGAAGTCCATTCACTGCCTCTGAGACTGCAGGGTGGGAGACGTCCTCACCATGTCAACACCACTGCCACAAAGTAACTTGTAACACACTGTCCACAAACCCCATTCAAGTGCTCAGCATCCTGAAAGAGCCAGAGTTAGTGCTGCCAGCATGGCCCAGGAAGCCGTCGTTTTGAAACCGCATGGTTTTTTGTTTGTTTATTTGTTTGATTGTGTGTGTGTGTGTGTGTGTGTGTGTGTGTGTGTGTGTGTGTGTGCATAGTTGCAAATTTGAGGTTAGCTCATTAGGACCTAATTGGCTGTGAACTGAATGATTTCTAAGGACAGGCAGGACTGATAGCCATCTTATATGGATCTAATGTAAAGTTAAAACTGGAAAGTTATGACTTCGGAAGATATTAGGTTTCATATACCTAGGAGAGGAGTCGTAATTGGAGAGATAGAAACCCATCACAGTAGTGTAAGAAATGTGTTGGTAGACTGAGACTGAGACAAAATGCTATCAACTTTCTTTTGTTACTTATTTTTATTTTTCATTATCCCTGCCTAAATATTTGGCCCAAGTAGTTCAACAAGTGACTCCAAAGACAACATAGTGTATTGTTGTTGTTCTTTGTAACCTCTCAGAAGTTTAAGAAAAGGCCCTGTTGCTGAAGACATGAACCACTTGGGACAGCAGCACTCAGATGACTCAATCTGGATCTAATCTGGAAACCTTCCTGCAGTCTAGCTTCCATGGCTTTCCATAAAAGTAGCCAATGGAGGGAAGCAATTAGTAGTCCTACCCTGCTGCAAAACCTATGAATCACAACAGTGAGCAACATAGACAGATGTCTGTAAAGTTACAATAAGTGGTACTCACTTGTTTTTGGTAACCTATTGCTATTTAAAAGAACTTAGGGTCTACTCAAGAGGCATGGAATCATGCCTGGAACATGTATATCAAACTATCTGAGGGTAGAAAAGTTGCAAATCTAGAGAAAATTTACTACCATCCATTTGCTTAAGAAGTATAATTTCTAACTACTTAGTGAATCTTATCCATAAATCCACAGATAAATGCATGTATCACCAGTCATCAAAGACTACCCCCCCTCTTTTTCGATAATGGAGACGATTACAGAAAACCAGAACTGGATACAATGCAGAAATTAACAACAGATAATGGGAAGCCTTGCCCCAACTGATAAATCTGTATTACAGCTCCTGCATCTATGGCTTAGATAACACAATAGATATAGGGGCATGGATATTTTAAGAACCAGAATACCTGGAAATCTGCTGTGAAACAGTCTTGCCATAAAATGGCTGTGTAAACAATAACTGAACAATACCATTATAAACAGGCATGCTTAGAAAGGAGGAAATTTCACTGGTTCTCACCATAGGCAAAGAACTACAGGTAGCTAATGCCTGCTGAATGAGGGAAAATTAACCTTTCCCAGGAATAAGCTCCCTTAATTGATTATCCATAACAAATTAGCTATCCTTGAAACTATATAAACAAAAATATACTCATTAGGTTGTATATTTATATTTGTGTACATATGCATATGTGTGTATAGTAATAGTGAGAAAAGAAGCTCTCAGTTTGAGATTAGAGGCAATAGAGAAGGTGTTTGAAGAAGGGGACTTAGACGAAATGGGGAGAAAGCAATGTAATTAAAAATTTGAAAGAATGGAACTTAATCTCCTAAATTGATATCTATTGGTTATTATAAATTTAAACTGCTATACAGTATGATTTTGTTATTATTTCATTCTGTCTCTGGCCTTTCTCGTTAGTATAGATTTGACAAGCACACTTCTACATTTGAAAACACAAGAATGAATCCTTATCCTCAAAAAAATAATTGAATGGACTAAATAAGACATCTATAATTCAGCCCGTGTACAAATCAACATAGCAACTGCAACAAATGCTTACTTTCAGAAAGCATAATATATATAATAGAAAAGAATCCAACACTGACCGTCTCTGCCCTAGAGCCCACTGCTTGAAAATCATAGAAGCAAGTTTTGAACTCAGGGTTACTCTTTTCTACTGATCTTTCTGGATCTCTATTTATCTGCTCTCTCTCTCTCTCTCTCTCTCTCTCTCTCTCTCTCTCTCTCTCTCTCTCTCTCTCTCTCTCTCTCGTCTCTCTCTCTGAACATTTTGGTAGCTATTGGTTTAATTACTATTCATCCAGCAAGGGTAAAGTCTTTCTTTCCCTTTTTTTCAGAGAGAGCAAAATTGGCAGCATTGAAAGGTCACTTGTTATTTTGAGATATGCCTCGTGCAGACAACGGCAACTTTGAAGTTTGTATGTGGGACTTAAATTGTAAGGCATGGCCCTGGAAGCAACTATTGAATGTTAACAGCAATGCTAATGCAATGTAAATCTCATTCAGTTAAGATGACATCAGAAAGTCTTTCCAGCTATATGCAAAGACACCTCAGACAGAAAGATATACTCATGAATGTTTTGGAGACCTAACATCCTAATAGAAAAAGATACTGTTAACTTTCAACACTGAATGGCGATCTAGCCAAGAAAAACACAGGAATCATCAAAGGTGACAGCTAACAAAACAAAACAGACACTATGAGCAATCGTAAAATCTTCTGGAAAGAACATTGAAAGGATTCAGACATAGGGTTCCAGAGGGACTTTAAGGAGGATTGTCCTCCTTGGTAAGACATGAATTAGATGAGTTATTAGCACCCTAGTCACACAGACACACAGGCACACAGCAGAATATCTGGGACTCTGAGGAGAATTCAGGCCTGCAAGACAGAGTAGAGAGCCTTTCTTCCATGTCTCGGAGGAATGAAATTTCATGCAACTTGGATGGTGAGTAATTCATAGCACTGGCTTACAGTCTAGGTTTCCTAATTTGCTGGGTAGCTGCAGCAGAAAGTCAGGAATTCTGGGGAAGAAATATATGACTCCCAATATTTAGAAGGAAAGGGAGAGAGCTGGTTGAGAAAGACCTGTTGTAGTTGTAGCCCTCTAGTGGCCTGGAGCTTGAGAGCCTGAGACTCGAAATTTCCTTCTGGCGATGAGAATGGTCACTTGTTGTTTTTCTGGAATCCAGTGTAATCTCTTATGGGTTAGACACTCAGAAATAGGCTCGCAGTACGGTACTTCCCATTTTCTCTACAATGACTATAATAAACAGGCCTCCATGTGTGGGCTTAGCTTGACATATACTACTTTGACATATGCTAACATGGCTCTTTTCTTTACATTTTCCTAATCTATGACCTACAATCTAGTATGTGTTCTACTCTAGCAATACATCCAATAGATAAAGTTCTCATTTGCAATAAAACAACATTTTTTGAGTGCTCAAAATCAAATAACAAGAAAAGCAAAACACTGCTGTTAAAGAATTGATAGCTACACTCCAGGAACAGGCAATTTATAATACAGCTTGCTGTAAATATGCATCAGTAAACAAATTAACAAGTATTATTTTTACATGTTTTCATGGCTTTAATTTTCATGACCGAGAAAGAAGTTTCAGCATTGGGAGAGTAAATGTTCTTCAGTCCTTGCTAGATCCATCAGCCAAAATAAAAACACTGTGGATATACACCAGTGTCAAGAAGACAATAAAAGTGAATGTAGTAGGCATTATCTCGTTGTTAAAGAAAATCCTAAGTGACAAAACAAAGCATATTCAGAGGTAATAACATCAGTGATGTCAGTTTGAATTCCAAACCTCATAGTATCTGAGACATTTTTTGTAAAATAAACAATATTCTCACCATCCTTTCTTACTTTCAAATGCATCTGACAAAAATAAATTCCAGAACTTTAGCAGTTTTGCAGTTGTTATTAAACATTTTATTGTACAAAGTTATTATTCTCAAATATCAATAGATATCTTATGTATTAAGAGAAATGCATGTCATAGAATAGCTGGCGTGGGATGATAGGTTAAAACATGCAATTAAATATCAACAACTGAATGCATCGTCATTCACAATACCAAAGCAGTTCAAAATCTTTATCATTTAAGATTTTAGCAGCTTTTGGCTGTCAGAGTCAATGCTCTCTATTTGGGGATATTTCTGCTTCCTTTGAGACATTTTCTGCCAGCCGATGACAAGGATGCTGTTCCAAAATGAAATTAGGATCCCATTTTAAATTCAATCTCACCCTCTAGAGTGAGCAATAGATGGAAGCTGCCTATTAAATCATCAACTTTTAATTAAATCCTTTGCAGTTGTAAGATCCCTATTCTCAACGAGGTGATAAGTGCATTGTGTTTTAATTAAGTTATTTATGTGCAAAACTCAGAAGTTACCAAGATTTGCCCAACAATGGCTTCTGACTATATCAAAATCTTTATGAACATTGGTGTTAACATGTAGGCTCAGATATTGATTGCATAAAGTATTGGTTTTCTTACCTTAGAAATGTCTGATGACGATTTTGAACTTGAGTATTTTAGGTAGACTAACTCACTGGCTGGGGTCTCCATCCAACCTAAATTTTGTCTCTTGCCTAATTGTAGCAAGCATATTGTTTATAGTTTTGACCTTAAGACCAAGGCAAGATTTTTCTCATGGGGAAGAGAAGCTGAGGTAGTAATGCAGATATAATATCAGTATTCAAACAAGTTGTTCATAATATGGTTTCATAATACAGAAATTAGAATTATAAATATTAAAAAAATTACTAGTAGTAAAGAGCTTATCTGAGATATTCTAGTGAGCCTAGTGTGGACATGCTTGCAAATCCATGTTTATTGTGACACTTTACAATAACCAAGACATGGAACAAGCCTAGAGGTTATCAGATGAATGGATAAAGAATATGGGATGTTTTTATCAGCTGCAATGAAATGAAATTTTATATCACCTTCAAGGAAAGTGATCTTTGTAACAGTTGAATGAAAATGGGTGGATCTAGATCCCACAGTATATGAAGCAAGAAAACATTTTGTTCATGTCTTTAAATTTTAGGAGGCTCCACACGGAGAACTGAATGAAAGGTGTAAAAGAACGCATTCTTATAGGAAAGAGTTAAATGGGCACTGACTATCAAACCAATTCCAGGGGTCTAAGATAGTCTTGATAGGAATTAGCAGTTTATAATTTAAAGTTATGAGGTTCTCAGTGCGAAGAGTCCCAAAGAACTTACCACACAGAATATCTTACAACTTTCCCAAGTACTTTGGTTAACCCACACTTGATTTGTTGACAATTCAGTGTCCTCAGCAGCCAGTTAAATTTCTAAGTGATTTGTAGCATGCAATGCAAGTACATGATCTCTGTTTTACTCTGCAGGGCTCTAATATTCCACTTCTTAAGCTCACTGAGCTTTTAAGCTTATTAATAGTTATTGGCGTTGTAGTACTCCATAGTTTCCCATTGCTCAAAACTACCCTGGGAGATAGTTTCCTAATTCTCATTCTCTTTGGAGTCCAAATCTAAATCCTCTTTGCTTCCAGCCTCTGCACTGGTAGCTAATGATCTTGGCTAAAAAGAAGTTATTCTCAGAGCTCTGCTTTTATGCCATTGTTAAGAGAAAGTACTTCAAAAGGGGCAACTGCAGTCCACATTGATCTACCACTTTCAGATCTAACTGATGTGGTATCCTCAAGGGAACTGTGAATTTGTTACTCCAAAATTTTTCAACAAGGAATGTTTTCCCATTTCTTTCCCCAATGTTAACGTATATATACATATACTGTAATATACACAAATACATGTGTATTTTGTATCATATCATACATCACAGATCATACATATCATACATCATACATCTCTCTATATATATCTATATAATATATATGATAAAGATATATACATACATATAATATACATCTGCATATGTGTATCTATAAAACCCAAAATTAAACTCCATGTTTTAGAAATATGACCAGTCACAGAACATGCAGATGTTTTGTTACCAAAAGTAGTATTTTCTATTTCATTTGTGTCTCTATAAACTTTTCCAGTCCCAGAAGAAAAGAACTAAATGAACCAACATGTGTGAAGTCTTTTGGACTAACACTTAATGGAGACTTTGAAATTCCTGGGAGTAAAGTATCACAAAGTGGTAACATCATTATCTTCATAATAAATGACTTTTCCATTTTCTTTCCCTTGTGACACTTTCATTTTTTTTATTTTTCTACTTCTCTTGAATTTAATTTTAATGAAAAATAATGAGTATTATAGACTTGCCTTTTACAAATTTGAGAAACACTTGAGCACTTTATATCCATTAATCAGCTGCATTTAGAAGAGAAACATAATACTAGACTTTCATTAATTGGCACGGACGAAAGTACAATTCATCTCAACTTATTTCTATGTCAGTAACAGATGGATTAATGCTGATGCTTCTTAAAGAGCTTGAAGACACTTTTATGACCGTGTAGCTTAGTCAAGCACTGCTTTTAAAATATGTCTCATCAATTTATAAACTTACATTAAAAAGTATATTACACAGATAATTCTGCCACTGAATGAAGAGAAAGCATTTGAAAATTATGTCCTACTTAAAAAGGAGTTGTAATTGTGTCAGTAACTCATAAGGAGACTAACTCCTTGATTGTAAGTTCTAACACAAACAATGAGTCAGATAAGTTTGCAAAATGTTTAATGGCATGTATGAGATGAATATGGCATAAAATACTCTCACTAATAAAAAAAGCTATTATTTGTCAAGCATAATTTTCTAATTTCACCAAATATGACACAAAAAATGGTATTTTATTTATTTATTATTGAAATTTTTCACCTCCTCCCCTCCTCCCACTTTCCTCCCCTCCTCCTACCCCTCCCTCTCTAGTCCAAGGAGTGTAGGGGAGACCCAGTCAATCACCTTGCTTGTAGGGCGGGGTCCCTGAGGATATTTCTTACTTATAAAGATTGTGGGCGTGCTCCCCGCCTTCCCTTCTGCTTTCCTGTTCTCCTCTGGAACTCCTGGTTCTGTAATAATGGTATGTCAGTTATGTTAGGCCTTAGCCAAAGTTGGTTGACTCAACATTACAAACAAGACTTTGGGTGATTGCCCAGGTAGTCAGTTGTCTCTGTCATTTGTTGCACATTTTGGATATCTCTCGTTTGTTAAGTAATATTAATTCCCTTCTCAGATCTTTGGTGGAGTTGAAGATTAGATAATTGTTGTTACTATCTACATTACTTAGACTCCTTGGAATAAAATGTTTAGTGTATTTATTATTTGTTCCTATTGTATATAGTTGTATTTGGTTTGGCTCTATCTTATTTAGACAAAAAGGGGAGATGTAGAGGAGACCCAGCCAATCACCTTGCTTGTAGGATGGGGTCCCCCAAGGATATTTTTTACTTACGAAGTTTGCAGGCTTGCTCCCCGCCTTCCCTTCTGCTCTCCTGTTCTCCACTGGAACTTCTGGTTCTGTAAGTCTATTTCCCAATTAAAGCTGTATATATTATTACAATTTTCTGTCTGACTTCATTTAAGCCACTACAAAGGAGCAGTCAGGGTTCCCTACCCTATGGGAAGTCCAAGGTCCTCCCTGTTCCCCCCCAGGTCCAGGAAGATGAGCATCCAAACAAACTAGGCTCCCACAAAGCCCATCCATGCAGTAAATTCAAAACCCAGTGCCGGTAGATTTGCTGAAGCAGGCAGAAGCAGATGAATCTGGAGTTTGAGGCCAGCTTGAAAGGAATTTTTATAATTGCTGTAAGGGATAGTAAACCAAAACAACTTTGTGCTATGCAAACATCTTGCTCAGAAGCAGGATTTGTGCAGTGTGACAGGTAGCAGAAATCCAAAGGATGCAGAACCTTCTCCTTCTGACTTTCACAGCTGTGCATGCTGTAAAATAGAACATATTAAGAATAAAAAATGTACAGTTACAGTCACTACAATGCCAGTGATACAGGACCCTTCAAAATGCAGCAACACCACCACCAAAAGAAAGCTGTGCTTTTCAGGACGATCCTGTGTAAGTAGGACTGGATGTAAATAGAATCCGATGGTAGTGATGGCAGAGACTTATAAGACCTGTTTGTGGAGGTCGTATGGTGTCTATTGGGTGGCATTTCTTTCTATTGGATTCCAAGAAGATTATCAGTTACCAGAGGCTTCTTAGCAGAGACTTTCCAGTATACCTTACTCCAACTTTTGCCTTGTTTCAGGAAGCTTAAAAAAACATTGAGGGAGTCTTCCATCTCCTGCTGTTCAATACATGGCAACTAACCATGTTTCAACTAATATATATTGTGTTTGTCTTGCATATTGAGTTTGCTTTCTACAAAGAAAAATGAAATAGAGTTATGGCTGGAACCCAGAGAGTTCCAGTGTTTGTTCAGTGATTGCCAAGCATGCATAGAGCTGTGGGCCCTATCTCCAGCACTGTGTAAACTAGGAAAAATGGTGCTAGCCTGTGAACCTAGTTCTTAAGAGTTGTAAACAGAAGTTCCATGACTTCAGAGTCATTTTCCATTACACAGGGAGTTTGATGCCAGTCTGAGCTGTGTGACATGCTTCTTAAGAATAAGCTGAAATAAGATAATCAAACCAGATTTTAAAAAATTAACCAAGAATCCAGTAAACAAAACATGAAGATAATTCCCTGTTTCTTCTATCTAGGGATCTGTTTACTCTTGCTTTGTAGATCCACAATATGACTATTGTCAAGTCTTTTTAGCCTTGGTCTCCTTAAGGCTTGATGTTTCATTTACTAAAACACTGCCCAGTAACCACTTCACTGTCTTGTTCTGAGGCCACTTATTCCCTCATTGTCCATCCTGCATTCATAACCGAGCCTGTCTCTTCCTACCTCCTAAAGTCTGATATTTAAAACATTTTGTCAATTCCTTGATAATTACAAACAATGTATCTTGATTATATTCACCCTGTCCTCCCCAACTCCTCCCAAATTCATCTCCACTTTCTTACTCTACAATCCCAACTTTGCTTTCTCTATTTCAGATGTTTCATTTTATTCTACATGTAGGGGCAATTTCTCTCTCTGTCTCTGTCTTTGTCTCTGTCTCTGTCTCTCTGTCTGTCTCTCTCTCTCTCTCTCTCTCTCTCTCTCTCTCTCTCTCTGTGTGTGTGTGTGTGTGTGTGCTTGTTTGTCTGTGAACTACTAAACAAGGCCTGGTGTCCACCATGGCCAGAAGAAAGTGCTAGATGCCCTGGAATTGAGGCTACAGATGATTGAGAACTGTAATGTGTGTGCTAGAACTGAGCTGGTTGCTTCAGAATAGCAGACAGTATTCATAACTGTTGTGCCAGCTCTGCATTTCATCCTTTTTTTAAAAACTAATCTAGTGCAATTTGTGTTAACCAAATACTCTTGGGTTGAAGCCTATGTTGAAGAAGAGTCAACCTTCCACAGATCACAATTCTTAAGAAAACTGACTCTCCTGTCAAGTTTTCATTAGTTTTTACACCTGGGGTAGATATCCTTGCCCATTTCCCCATATTTAAGAGGGGTTTTGTCTCATTTGAATTTGCTCAGGTTTTATGTATGCTGTCATGTTTGATTTTATCTTGCATCAATTACTGTCTAGTTATAGCTTTATTATTTTTTATTGAAAAAATTTTACCTCCTCCTCACCTCCCATTTCCCTCCCCCTCCCCCCACTCCTCTCCCCCTCCCTCTCCAGTCCAAAGAGCAGTCAGGGTTCTCTGCCCTATGGGCAGTCCAAGGTCCTCCTCCCTCCATGCAGGTCTAGGAAGGTGAGCATCCAAACAGGCTAGGCTCCCACAAAGCCAGTACATGCAGTAGGATCAAAACCCAGTGCCATTGTCCTTGGCTTCTCATCAGCCCTCATTGTCCTCCATGTTCAGAGAGTGCGGTTTTATCCCATGCTTTTTCAGTCACAGTCCAGCTGGCCTTGGTGAGCTCCCTATAGATCAGCCTCACTGTCTCAGTGGGTGGGTGCACCCTTCGCGGTCCTGACTTCCTTGCTCATGTTCTCCCTCCTTCTGCTCCTCATTTGGACCTTGGGAACTCAGTCCATTGCTCCAATATGGGTCTTTGTCTGTATCTCCATCCATCGCCAGATGAAGGTTCTATGGCGATATCCAAGATATTCATCAGTACAGCTATAGGATAGGGCCATTTCAGGTTCCCTCTCCTCAGCTGCCCAAGGACCTAGCTGCGGACATCTCCCTGGACAGCTGGGAGGCCCCCTAGAGTCAAGTATCTTGCCAACCCTAAGATGGCTCCCTTAATTAAGATATATACTTCCCTGCTCCCATATCCACCCTTCCTTTATCCCAACCATCCCATTCCCCTAAGCTCTCCCCATCCTCCCCTTCTCACTTTTCTCTCCCCATTTCCTCTTACCACCATCCCACCCCACCCCCAAGATCCCAATTTTTGCCAGGCAATCTTGTCTACTCCAATATCCAGGAAGATAACTATATGTTTTTCTTTGGGTTCACCTTCTTATTTAGTTTCTCTAGGATCACAAATTATAGCCTCAATGTCCTTTATTTATGGCTAGAAACCAATTATGAGTGAGTATATCCCATGTTCATCTTTTTGGGTCTGAGTTACCTAACTCAGGATAGTGTCTTCTATTTCCATCCATTTGCATGCAAAATTCAAGATCCCATTGTTTTTTACCGCTGATTAGTACTCTAATATGTATATATTCCACACTTTCTTCATCCATTCTTCCATTGAAGGGCATCTAGGTTGTTTCCAGGTAGTGCAGGAGAATTGTTTGTAATCTGTCAATCATGTGTTAAATAAACACTGATGGGCCAGGCAGGAAATATAAGTGGGAAAACCAGACAGAAAATAGAAATGATGTAATGAGAACAGGAGAATTCTGGGAAGGAGAAAGTTGATTCCTCCCACTCCTGCCCAGACCACCAAAGCAGCAGGATGGGAGCTGCCCCACTGAAAAAAGGTATGGAGCCACATGGCTAACATAGATCAGAAAAATGGGTTAATCAAGATGTGAGAGTTAGCCAGTGAGAGGCTAGGGCTAATGGGTCAATCAGCTTATAATTTACAGAGACCTATGTGTGATTTTCTTTGGGGCTAAACAGTTGTGGGGTACTGGGTGGGACAAAAACCTCACCAAACAAGCCAGGCCCGACCATGTTACATTCAGGTTTGGCTATTACAAATAATGCTGCTATGAACATAGTTGAACAAATGCTTTTGTAATATGATAGGGCATTGCTTGGGCATATTCCCAAGAGTGGTATTGCTGGGTCTTGGGGTAGGTTGTACCCAAATTTCCTGAGAAACCGCCACACTGATTTCCAAAGTGGTTGCACAAGTTTGCATTCCGACCAGCAATGGATGAGTCTACCCCTTACAGCACAACCTTTCCAACAAAGGCTATCACTGGTGTTTTTGATTTTAGCCATTCTGACAGATGTAAGATGGTATCTCAGAGTTGTTTTGATTTGCATTTCCCTGATTGCTAAGGAGGTTGACCATGACCTTAAGTGTCTTCTGGCCATTTGAACTTCTTCTGTTGAGAATTCTCTGTTCACTTCAGTGCCCCAAATGTATTAAAGACCTCAATATCAATCTGAACACACTGAACCTGATAGAAGAGAAAGTGGGAAGTTCTCTACCACATATGGGCACAGGAGATCACTTTCTACATATAACCCCAGCAGCACAGACATCAAGACCAACATTGAATAAATGGGACATCCTGAAACTGAAAAGCTTCTGTAAAGCAAAGGAAACTGTCACTAAAACAAAAAGGCAACCTACTGACTGGGAGAAGATCTTCACCAACCCCGCAATAGACAAAGATCTAATCTCCAAAATATATAAAGAACTCAAGAAACTAGACTTTAAAATGTTAATTAACTCAATTAAAAAATGGTGTACTGAACTAAATAGTTATAGCTTTCTTAGACAGTTCTGTCTTGATCAGAAACAAAACTTAAATGAAAATTTTAAGGAAAAAACGACTTATTTTAAAATTATGGCCTTTGCTGTACAATGTTTTATTTAGATAGTTGTATCACCTACACATGATTAAAAATATCTTATTCAGGATTGAAACGTGAGAAGGATATACTTTGTTCCAACAGTCTGCTGATTTTATGAGTAATTTAATTCTTTAAATTAAGCCTTTTGTTTTAGTTTCATTTCTAGTTCTAGCATGATCAAACACCATAAAGATAATGTGGGGAGCAAACAGCTTATTTCTTCTGACAATTTAAGAATTAAAGCCAGGCAGGAACTCAAAGTAGGAACCCAGAAGTAAAAACTAAAACAGAGAAAGGAGTGTTGCTTACTGGCTTCTTATTAATGACTCACTCAGCCTGCTTTCTTATATGATGCAGGACCACCTACCCATTGTATGTTGAGTCCTCCCACATCGATCATTAATCCTTAAGTGGCTTAGAGGCCAATCTGATGGAAGCATTTTCTCATCTTCTCAACTAAGTCTTCCTCTTCCTAGATTACCCTGGCTTGTTAACAAATTAAGTTAACAAGTCAAGTTAACAAATCACAAAATCAAACAGGTTAAGCAAACACCTAGCATACCTCTAAAGAAGAATATTGATCTCGGTAAATATTTTATAACTCCTTTAGTCTAGCAATGAGTTCTTGCCTACCCATGTGATTCTGCCCACAATTATTGTTTTTCAAATTAATCTCATTAACAAAAAAAATGGTTTCAATGACTAAAACAATGTCTCATTTGGAGATTGACAAACTTTATTAATATATTTTCTCATACACTTTTATATATATTCTGTTCTTTTTGAAAATGTTATTGTTGTGTTTACTGTTGTGAGACAGGGTTTGAGTGTCAACCTAGATTTTCCCAAAACTACTGAACTGCTAACTTCAATTCCAAAACCTGGGATTACTACCCTGTGCCATACTACTTCCAACTTTTGTTTAATGTTTTTTATTACTGTGTCAATACATTCAATCATTTGCTATTGTAGCATGATCAGCACTCTTAAAATTCCTAGAACATCTCATCTCTTTCATTTTGTTAATTCCTTTACCTTTTCAATAGTCTTTTATTCCTTATGCTATATTATGTATTGATTTAATTTTATGTCTGTATATATGCATGTGACATGTGTAAGTATTTCTGTGTGGGTGTAGTGCATGTCTATATACATGCCAGGGAACACATGTACATGTCAGAAAAACCAACTTGAGTGTAATTTAATGAATTTCACTTTTCTTCAGACTGGATGTCTTTGGTATTTCCCCACTATAAATTTTAGACTACTTGTCCTGTGATGTTGTGGAGATTCTTCTACATCTGCCACCTGTCTCACTACAGGAGCATTGGAACTACAGATTCACATTATTGCCTTCAGTTTTGTGTGTTTTACAGGTTTGACCTCAAGTCCTATGCTTTCAAAGCAAGGTGTTTACCCACTGAATGATGGTTTTCTCCAGTATTTGCCATGCCATATAAATCTTGGTTCAATTATTTCATTATAAAGAAAAATTATACAAAAGAGAGAGAAAATAGAATATTAACTTTCAAAATATACTAATAGTCTATGAAAACTGCCTCTCACTCCCCTGGCTATTTAATTAATAGTAGGTCATTTGATATTACTATGACCAAGTCCCTGAAATTGAAAAGCCATATAGGAATTAATAAAAATATATATATGACATGTATGAGAGGTTGCTGAAGTTGAGGATTATTATAATATTGTTGATCTCAAGAAGTCATTGTTAAGTTAGTATTTGGAACTATTAGTGTTTTAGCTAGTGAAATGTTTTTCGAAGATTTTTCCTCCAATGGACACCATTATCTTTCTCCATACCAATCTTGGAAATATACCCATGAGATGCCCAATCATACTACAAAAGCATTTGTTCAACTATGTTCATTGTAGCATTATTTTTAATAGCCAGAACCTGGAAACAACCTAAGTACCCCTCAAAGGAAGATTGGATAAAGAAAGTGTGGCACATCTACACCTTAGAGTACTACTCAGCAGTAAAAAGCAACGACATCTTGAACTGTGTATGCAAATGGATGGAAATAGGAAACACTATCCTGAGTGAGATAACCCAGACCCCAAAAATATAAATATGGTATGTACTTACTCACCCGTGGATTCTAACCATAAACAAAGGACATTGAGCCTGTAGTTTGTGATCCTAGAGAAGCTACGTAATAAGGTAAACCCAAAGAAAAACATATAGATCCTCCTGGAAATTGGAAGCAGACAAGTTTGCCAGGCAAAGGTTGGGAGCATGGGCGATGGAGTGGGGGAAAAGAAGAGAGAGAGAGAGAGGGGAGAAGGGGAGGGTTGGGGAGAGCTTGGGAAGTGAGATGGTTGAGATGGAGGAAGGGCTTATATGGGAGCAGGGAAGGAGTTATCTTAAAAGAGAAAACCATTTTGGGGTTGACAAGTCTTGGCTCTGGAGGGATCCCCAGGTGTCCATGGGAATAACCCCAGCTAGGACCCTGGGCAGTAGAGGAGAGGGTGCCTGAACTGGCCTTGTCCCTTAGTGAGACTGATGACTATTTTGAATATCACCATAGAAACTTTTTCTGGCAGTGGATGGAGATAGAGACAGAGACCCACATTGGCACAATGGACTGAGCTCCCAAGGTCCAGTTGAAGAGCAGAAGGTGGGAGAATATGAGCAAGGAAGTCAGGACCAAAAGGGGTTGGTCCATCTATTGAGACAGTGTGCCTGAGCTAATGGGAGCTCACCAAATCCAACTGGACTGGGACTGAATGAGCATGGGATTAAACTGGACCCTCTGAATGTGGCTATCAATTGGGGCAGACTGAAAAGCCAATGATAATGGCACTGGGATTTGTCTCTACTGCATGTACTGGCTTTTTGGTATCCTAGTCTATTTGGATGTATACTATCCTAAGCCTGGATGTGATGTGGTAGTGATTTCTTATCAATAAAGAAACTGCCTGGCCCATTCGATAGGTCCACCCTTAGGTGGGTGGAGAAAACAGAATAGGATTCTGGGAGAAGGAAGCTGAGAAGAAGTCGCCATTATGTTTCCATGCCAGACAGATGCAGGCTAGAATCTCCCCGGTAAGCACACCTCGGGGTGTTACACAACTTATAAGAAATGGGCTAGTCCAGGTGCGAGAGTTAGTCCAGAAGAGCTAGCCTATGGGAAAGGCAGTGTTTAAAAGAATACAGTTTCCATGTAATTATTTCGGGGCATAAGTAAGCCATGCGGGCAGCGGGGTGGCGGGACACAACAGCCCGGCTGCTGCTACCAATTACAACATGGATGTAGGGGAGAGGGCCTTGGACTTCCCACAGGGCAGGGTACCCTTCCTTCTCTCAGGACTGGAGGGGGAAGAGAAAGGGTGTGGGGGCAGAGCTAGAGGTAAGAGGGAGGAGGGGAGAAAGTGGAAATTTTGATTGTAAAAGAAATAAAAAGGGAAAAAATCCTAAAAATGTTCTTTGATGTCAGTTGCTAATTCACAGTAAGTATTCCAAGGTTCACTGGAACCACAAAGAACCTGAGAAGTCAAGATGAGAAAGAGTACAATAAAAGAATCATAATATCTTAATTGGCATAGTATTGACATTGAAAAAGTCATATAAACCAACTGAGCAGAATAAAGTTCACTGGAATAAAATTTCTTTACAATCATCTAAATCTAGAGAAAAGGAACTATAAACATGTAATGAAGATTTGAAAGCCACCACAGTAGGTGATTCTGAGTAAACAAAGTATCCACATATAAAAGAATGAAATGTGTCTGATCCCTCATCCCCATTTTTTTTTAAAAACGAATCACAAATCACATACCTAAATGTATTACTTGAAAACCATTTCCTAGTACATTGTATTTACCTCACTCAATATCTCCTTCTCCAATCTTCTAATTTTCCACTATCCTCTCTTCACTTTGTGGCCTCTACAACTATTGGTTTTATATACATACATACATATATGCACACACAACTCCCTAAGGAGTTCATTTAATGTTGCTTCTATGTACAGATATTTAGAGTTGTCCACTTGGGATTGTATAACTATAAGGGGTCTAACCCTGGTGAAAACTCATTATTTCTTTCAGCATCCATTGATTTCCTTAAGCTCTTTCTTCATCTAGGAGTGAGGCAATATGAGTTTTCCCTACCCAAGTTGGCGTTTAGACTGGTATGGTTATTATACTGGTTTTATTTATGTAACCATTTCAGTGTTATTTACTTGTCTAGAAAATACTATCTAGTTATAGGTTTCCTGATTCTTTGGCTTTTAAAATCTGTCTTTCCCCCTTTGCCAAATTATTTCATGTACATGACGCAGAGAATAAATGATCAAGGAATGCCTTGCCTCTATTAATACTTGGAACTCTTAAACAAAAGAAAAATAACATCAGAACATTCTTGGAGACATTGGTATAGTCAATTATTTTTTCTGGCTAGTATCTCAAAAACACAGGAAACAGAAGAAAACATTGATGATTTTTATCAAATCACAAAGATTCTGCTGAGAAACAGGAGCAAAGACAAAATAGACACTCACAGAATGGGAGAAAATGTGTGCCAGCCATTCATCCACCACAAGGTTAGTAACAAATAACAACCAATGCAAAAAACAATTTCAAGTAGTCAGTTTTCAAATTAGAAATTATACATCAGATCTCTTTTTGTACATGTGTGTACATGTATATACACACAGAAACACATTCAGGACTCTTATTGAAATTCAAATTAAATCACAATTAGACTAAATCATACATTAGATTGAATGGTTATCATGAAAAGAAAAAAGATTAAAGGTTGTAAATCAGATATTAAGAAATACAAACTGATCTCTTACACACTTAGTAAGAATGAAAATTAGTATAGCTATTGAGAAAATCAGTATCCTTTCTTGTCAAAACTTCAAAAATACTAAAGAAAAGAAAACAAGACAAAACAAATAAAAACCAAAATAATAAGAGAAGGTTGGCAAGATGGTTTCAGTGAATAAATACTCTTGTTTCCGATCCTGGTGACTTTAATGTGGTCTCCTAGACCCATAAGTGTTATGGTGTAGAAAATCAGAAGCTAACACAGAGATGTTGAAAGGTAAAAATGTACTTCTTTACTGCTGGCTAAATCATTATTTTTTACACCCTACCAAAGGCAGGGGTGCTTTTTAATTGTAAATGAGCAGGTGATTAGAAGAAGTGGGAAATTTTCCAGTTAACTTTATGTTCATGGGAAAAATACATGTTGTGGGTTTAGAGTCAGACAGTTACTGGAACATACCTTGACAAGGAAAAAATTTACAATGTGTAAATCACGAGATTATAAAGACAAATTCAAAAACTAAAACAAGATGAGCTTTAGTTGAGGATGTGATTAGAGAGGAAAATGACACCAGAAGGAAAAATATAGAAATAATTTAAAGTCTAACATTTTCCAATAACAACAACCAACATTGGGGGAGATTGTAATCAGCTGGCCCTTAATAATAAAGTTAAAGGAAAGAACCAATTTCCACTAGTAGGCCTCTGCCCTCCTAAAGTTCATGTTTGTATGTGTACACCAAGCCCTCCCTTCCAAACAAATATAAACATTTTTAAAATATTAAAAAAATACTTTTAGTATATAATTCAGCTATCCTCACGTGGGGTACATATCTGACATATATTATCAAAAAAACAAAAGATTTCTGAATTCCTGTTGTCTTGTAATACTCGTCTCCAAAACACCAAAGGCAGTCAATCAGCCCATGTGGTCTTTAGCAGACGAATAAAGAAAATGACATACATATATGCTTGTGAGTGTACTCACACCTATGCACCCACACACAAACATATATGTAATGATTAAGGAAGAATGAAATTCCATCATTTACAATGAAAGAAACTGGAAGTTCTTTTCTTAAGTAAGCCATACACAGATAGACAAGTACCACAAGAATCTCTTTCGTATGTAAACACAGAAAATTTAAACCTGACTATAGAATAGAAGAAGGTGTGTGTGTGTGTGTGTGTGTGTGTGTGTGTGTTAGGGCTGTAGAATAGGATAAGTGTTATTGAATTTGATCAGTTTATGCCAATGTTCACCTAGAATCTTATTAATTTGTACTATTAACATGTGTCAAGAAATTCTAAAAGAATTTTAATCCAGACTACCCATAGCTTAAAACACATGGTTTTCTTTCCTTTTGATAAATTTAGTATGATATCCTGAACAAGAGGACTTCAATAGCAGATTTGAACATAAACTATATGCTATAGGTCAAACCATAATAATATCTCTCACCTTAAGAACCATGTTAGAGGAGGGGCTGAGGAATAATACTATAACTTCTCTGTAGGAGATTAATTCATGTCCAGATTCAATACTGTGTTGTTCACAGGCAAAAGAATGTGAGCCTTCACCTAACCCGGCAAATGTAATGAAATGTTCTATGAAACACTTTACTATTTTTGTGAAGTGTGATAACTAACATACATTTAAATGAGATTTTCATCAAACTGAATTTAAAACTAGCTGACCTTTTAAAACGTCTTTATTCTCAGATTTTTTTGAATCTGTCATTAAATTTCTAAATGAGCTGTAGAAGTGTTTGAGAGTGTAGGATTTAGACTGTGTGGGTTCAGGTATTAGCTCCATTACAGTTTAGGGCACTAGAAAAAGGGAGCTAACTTCTGTGCTTTCATTTCTTACCTCTGAAAGAAAGTTATAGTACTGTTCTCTTAGTGCTTTGGAGAGAAAACACAATTATTAATTTCGCAGGAGCTAAGCATTTGAATGTAAATAATAAGACTCATTTTGACATTTTATCACCATTGGAAATATTCCAGCTGGGATGAAGTAGAACTATGAAGAGGTGATGGGAACACAAGGACTGTGGCCTCTTGTAGGGATTAATCCACTCCAGGCTTAGGAATTCGTGGATACTAGACACCATAGCACTGCCTTTGTTACAGGGACAACTCTCTGCAGCCTGCTTGCCCTCTTTTGCCATGTGCTGTGTGCTCTTTTTAGTTTTTACAACATTCACACCTAACTTGTGCATACTGTGATAGGAGATGAAAGAGCCAAGAGCAGGGGTACTTGCTATATGCACAAAGATGACTTTCTCTGTCTATAGCCCTATAAGAAATTATTTGTGACCTTCTAGAAATTAAGGCCTTGAGCTCAGGACAAGTCTCAGATTTGCATTCAGAAAGCTATTTCTTATCAACTGAACAAAGGAGCTATGCAGAGTAAAACCTCTGTTCTAACCTCTGTTAGAAAAAATAATTGTGACTTTGGGCTACCAGGCGGCCCTGCCTAGGTGCTTTGGAGTTCCATCTGGACAGGTGAGTGTCTCCTATTCAGGGGCAGTGTGTCCCAGAAGCGAGCACAAACTCCCCTCCCCCAGCTCCTTCTGCAGGGCTGTCTTCCTTAGGCACGACCCAACCCCCCAGCACACCACCCCACAACCCTAGCCTGCCATTTGCTCGGTGTTGAAATAGGGGTGACGGGGCTGCGTCCCCAACACCCCAGCCGCTCCCACGTGGCTAGCTTATGCCCGAAATAACAACACACATACTATATTCATTTAAGTACTGCTTGGCCCATTAGCTTCAACCTCTTAACCCATTTCTAATCATGAGAGTAAGCACCCCAAGATGTGCTTACCGGGAAGATTCTAGCCAACATTCATCTTGGGCCGGAGTTTCATCGTATGTCTCAGAGAGCAGAGCTATCCTGTCTGCCCGCGAGACAGGAGCGTGGAGTCTCTCTCTGAGGCGAATGGCTCTGAGCGGAGCTGCATGCTTTCTGACCTCACTTCCTCTTCCTCTCAGCATTTTCTTCTGTTTACTCCACCCACCTATGTTCTAACCAATGGGGCCAAGCAGTTTATTTATTGCTTAGCCAATGAAATCAACAGATTGATATATGACACTCCCACATCACTTCCCCTTTTTCTGTTTAAACAAAAAAGGAAAGGCTTTAACTTTAACATAGCAAATACAATATTACCTAAGCAAATAAAAAGTGAGCAATTTTCAAAACTCTAGAAATGACAGAGACATCTCCCTGCCTGGACAGTCACCCAAAGTTCCTCTGTACCGTTGGGGCATCCATCTTCGGCCTACAGGCCCATAGTTTTCAGCAGACATTCCACAAAGCAGGAAATTTCAAAGGCAGTCACTATCTGCTTGTCCTGAAGAATGTCTTGCAGACTCTTTCATGAATCAGGAACCCCGAAAGATCATCTCACCTTTAGGCAAGTTCAGTAGTCCTCTCTCTGCGGGTTCTCTGTGTCCAGTTTATGCAATAGTCCAGGCAAGAGCAGTTTCTTGCCCAAATGGCTATCAAACTCCATAAGAATCCTCTTCAATGCCCATCTCCCTCTTGAATTAGATTGGTGCTGCCAGGAGCAGAGTGTCTCATTGTCATGAAAAGTCCTAAGTTATTAAAACATTTAAAATGCCATATTCTCTAGCCTTTGAGAGATATGAAGAATGCCTATCAGAAATATATCCGTGCACATCTAGAAAATCTAACATGACTACAAACTTGACTATTATAGATGATTATTAACAGCCTATATGCATTACATTTTTAAGTGAACTACACAATCACAATACCTTAATCAAGATCAGAAATACATATACGTATAACAAAATTGACCTTAAATTTAAATCACTAAAGCAAAATCCATATCAATGCAAATTATTCATATCTCTATCATATCCCCCTTTAAATGTAAAAGAACGTTTATAAACCATATTTGGGAACATGGGCGCAGTTATTTCTCTCCAAACTGCTTCCTGCTGAATGGGGGCGTCGTTAATTCGGTCTTTCATGGTATAACCTGTGTGCTAGTTTCATCTCAGTTGGCAGTTGAATGAAGCAATTTTCTGAAGATGTTCACAGCAACCGTTCAGGAGGGCGTGGTCCATCATACCATATTCGGATAGAAGAAATGAACAGGGTCTCATCCTCTGTGAAAACAAAACAAGAAACTCCTTTCCAAAGTATCATGTCCTTAGATCCAAATTGCAAAGTCAAGGCATTTCCAAAATATCTATGTTGAATTAGTTCAGCAGCATTTATAAACAAATATCTTTTAGTAGCTTTTGCTCCTTCTTCAGCATTCAAACAATTCAAAGAAAGCACAATAGCATACAATATCAAGATTCTCTGTGTATTTTCCATCTTTGTATAGCTTTATTTTAACTCTACTTCGTTTATTTTTACTTTTATTTTATATTCTCTGTATCTTTGTCCTGGATTAACTCTGTAGACCAGGCTGTCTTTGAACTCTCAGAGATCCGCCTGTCTCTGCCTCCCAGGCATTGGGATTAAAGGTGTTCCCTACAACACCTTAAACTCACAGAGATCTGTTTGTCTCTGCCTTCTAGGCACTGGGATTAAAGTCGTATACTACCACACCCAACAACTCTCTTTCTTTTTTAATTGTTTTTTACTTTAAGAACTTCAACTTTTAGTCTGCATATATTTTCAACACACTGCAAATCATTTAGAAATTTTCTTTATCTTTGAATCTCTCTTTACTGTATATCTCTCTTTTTCTGAATACATAAGTCTTCAATTTACCAAGCAATCTCATTAGGACTAAAGCCGTGGCTTTGCCAGCTAGATCCAGTCCATTCCTTAGCTTTCTGCCATTCCGACCTTGTGGCTGAGGTACCGGCCAGAGCCGCCTTCAGTGCCACAACTCTACAGTGTTTCAAGGTCCTTGTCAGCAAGCGAGCTTCAGCAGCCTGTGCTTGCAAAAAGCACAAACCGCCTGCATAAAAGACTCAGAGTTTTCCCTGGCAGGACAGCCCAGAAAGCCGGCATTTTTAAATGGCGCAGCTTTTTTCCTGCTATGGCTGAAAACCGAAAACCATGCGTTCAGCTTTTCATCAACACAGTTTAAGTGTTTTGTGGCAGGACCTCTTAATGAGCTGCAGGGTTTTGCAGCTGAAGCTGAGTCAGGGAGCCTCTCTCAGATGAGAGCGCTTGCTTGACTCTAGCAAGCAGGGCAGACTCGAGAAATCGCTGCTACCAAGAAAACATGCTTTACTCTTTCCCAAGCTTTTTCAGGCTTTTAGTGGATTCAGTTATCCTCACGTTGGGCAGCCATCTGTTGAAATAGGGGTGACGGAGCTGCGTCCCCAACACCCCAGCCGCTCCCACGTGGCTAGCTTATGCCCGAAATAACAACACACATACTATATTCATTTAAGTACTGCTTGGCCCATTAGCTTCAACCTCTTAACCCATTTCTAATCATGAGAGTAAGCACCCCAAGATGTGCTTACCGGGAAGATTCTAGCCAACATTCATCTTGGGCCGGAGTTTCATCGTATGTCTCAGAGAGCAGAGCTATCCCGTCTGCCCACGAGACAGGAGCGTGGAGTCTCTCTCTGAGGCGAATGGCTCTGAGCGGAGCTGCATGCTTTCTGACCTCACTTCCTCTTCCTCTCAGCATTTTCTTCTGTTTACTCCACCCACCTATGTTCTAACCAATGGGGCCAAGCAGTTTATTTATTGCTTAGCCAATGAAATCAACAGATTGATATATGACACTCCCACATCAGCTCGGACCAGTGCTGAAACCGGTTTTAAGCTCCCACACTAAGGCTACCCATCCAGAGCAAGTAGGGAGTGCCTGCCTTCCAGGCAGGTCTCAAGGTTCCCTGTAAGGGAGCTCGGGCACCTACAGCTGGTGCTCCAGCCCCCCCCTGTGGTCTCCTGGACCCAGCGCTGCCTCCCACGTCCTTCCTCTCGTCTCCGGATCTCTGGGCTACCAAGCGGCCCTGCTTAGGTGCTGAGAAGTTCCATCTGGACTGGTGCTGAGGAGTTCCATCTGGACGGACTACCACCCAGAGTGGCGTCCGAGTTGTGGTGCTGAGGAGTTCCATCTGGACGGGTGAGTTCCTGCTTCTACACTGAAGAGATACACTCAGAGAGTCAGTCACAGCAAAGACTGGACCAAGACACCAGGCCTCTCCAGGCTCCATTTGAAGGAAGAGATGGGAAGGCGCCAATGCAAGAATTCCCCCAACAACCTGAAAGGCAACATGTCATCACCAGAATCCAGGGATCCCGAAATAAGAAGAATTGTACACCCTACTGCAGAAGAATTAGAAGAAATCGACTCAAAAGTGAATTATATGAAAATAATAGAAGACCTTAAACAGGAGGTGAAAAACTGCCTGTTTTCATTAGAGATGACAAACAAAAAGGTAGAGGAAATGAATAAATCACTCAAAGATACCCAAGAAAACAAAGAGAAACAAGAAAAAGCAATCAAACAGGAAAGAGAAACGGTTCAAGACTTGAAGAATGAAATGGAACTAATGAAGAAAACACAAACCGAGGGAAGGATGGAGATGGAAAATCTGGGTAAACAAATGGGAACTACAGAGACAAGTACTACCAACAGAATACAAGATATTGAAGAAAGAATCTCAGACGCTGAAGATACCTTAGAGAAAATAAACGCACTGATCAAAGAAAACAGAAAATACAACAAGCTCTCATCACAAAACATTCAGGAAATCTGGGACACAATAAAAAGACCAAACCTAAGAATAATTGGAGTCGAAGAAGGAGAAGAAGTGCAGCTCAACGGTCCAGAAAATATATTTAATAAAATTATAGGAGAAAACTTTCCCAACGTAAAGAAAGATATACCTATGAAGATTCAAGAACCATACAGAACACCAAATAGGCTGGATCAAAAAAGAACATCCCCTCGCCATATAATAATCAAAACACAAAGCATACACAATAAAGAAAGAATATTAAGGGCTGCAAAGGAAAAAGGCCAAGTTACTTATAAAGGTAAACCTATCAGACTTACACCTGACTTCTCTATGGAAACCATGAAAGCCAGAAGGTCCTGGATAGATGTACTGTAGAAGCGAAGAGATAATGGATGCAAGCCCAGACTACTATACCCAGCCAAGCTTTCATTCACTATAAATGGAGAAAACAAAATTTTCCAGGATAAAAACAAATTTAAACAATATGTAGCCACAAACCCAGCCTTACAGAAAGTATTAGAAGAAAAATCAAAAACCAAGGATCCCAATAATGACCACAATAACTCAAACATCTAGAGTCCCTTCACCAGTGCAACTCAAAGAAGGCAAACAAACTCTATGACTAAAAATCTGACCGGAGTTAACAACCACTGGTCATTAATATCCCTTAATGTCAATGGACTCAACTCACCTATAAAAAGGAACAGGCTAAGAGATTGGATACGCAAACAGGATCCAACATTCTGCTGTTTACAAGAAACACACCTCAACCACAAAGACAGGCACCTACTTAGAGTAAAGCGATGGGAAAAGGTTTATCAAGCAAATGGTCCTAAGAAACAAGCGGGTGTGGCCATACTAATTTCTAACAAAGTTGACTTCAAACTTAAATCAATCAGAAGAGATGGAGAGGGACATTTTATACTCATCACAGGAACAATTCATCAGGATGAAGTCTCAATCCTGAATATCTATGCCCCTAATATAAAAGCACCCACGTACATAAAAGAAACATTACTACAATTCAAGGATGCCATCAAACCGCACACACTAATAGTAGGAGATTTCAACACTCCTATTTCACCAATGGACAGGTCAATCAGACAGAAACCTAACAGAGAAATAAGAGAATTAATGGAGGTAATGAATCAAATGGACTTAACAGACATCTATAGATCATTCCACCCAAATAGGAAAGAATATACCTTCTTCTCTGCAGCTCATGGAACCTTCTCGAAAATTGACCACATCCTCGGTAACAAAGCAAACTTACACAGTTACAAAAAAAATATTGGTTACCTCCTGTGTCTTATCAGATCACCATGGACTAAAGTTAGAATTCAACAACAATGCTACCCCCAGAAAGCCTACAAACTCATGGAAACTGAACAGTCAACTATTGACCCACACCTGGATCAAAGAAGAAGTAAAGAAAGAAACTAAAGTCTTTCTTGAATTCAATGAAAATAAAGAAACAACCTACTTAAACTCATGAGACACTATGAAAGCAGTCCTAAGGGGAAAGTTCATAGCCCTAAGTGCCCACTTAAAGAAAACAGAGAAAGCACACATTGGAGACTTAACAGCCCACCAGAAAGCTCTAAGAAAAAGAAGCAGACTCACCTAGGAGGAGTAGAAGACTGGAAATAGTCAAACTGAGGGCAGAAATCAACAAAATAGAAACACATAAAACAATCCAAAGAATCAATGAAACAAAAAGCTGGTTCCTGGAGAAAATCAACAAAATTGATAAACCCCTATCCAAACTAATCAAACGGCAGAGAGAGAATATGCAAATTAATAAGATCAGAAATGAAAAGGGGGACATAACCATAGACATAGAGGAAATTCAGAGAATCATTAGATCTTACTACAAAAGCCTGTATGCCACAAAACTGGAAAATGTAAAAGAAATGGACACTTTTTTAGATAAATACCATATACCAAAGCTAAATCAGGACCAGGTGAACAATCTAAATAGACCTGTGAGTCGCGAAGAATTAGAAGCTGTTATCAAAAACCTCCCTACCAAAAAAAGTCAAGGACCAGATGGTTTCAATGCGGAATTCTACCAGAACTTCCAAGAAGACCTAATACCTATACTCCTTAATGTATTTCACAATATAGAAACAGAAGAGTCATTGCCAAATTCCTTTTATGAAGCTACAGTCACTCTGATACCAAAACCACACAAAGACTCAACAAAGAAAGAGAATTACAGGCCAATCTCACTCATGAACATCGATGCAAAAATCCTCAACAAAATACTGGCAAACCGTATCCAAGAACACATTAGAAAAATTATCCATTATGATCAAGTAGGCTTCATCCAAGAGATGCAAGCCTGGTTCAACATACGAAAATCTATCAATGTAATCCACCATATAAATAAACTGAAAGAAAAAAGCCATATGATCATTTCATTAGATGCTGAAAAAGCTTTTGACAAAATTCAACATCCCTTTATGATAAAAGTCTTGGAGAGATTAGCGTTACAAGGGTCATACCTAAATATAATAAAAGCTATTTACAGCAAACCGACAGCTAACATCAAACTAAACAGAGAGAAACTGAAAGCCATCCCGCTAAAATCAGGAACACGACAAGGCTGCCCACTCTCTCCATACCTCTTCAATATAGTGCTTGAAGTTTTAGCTATAGCAATAAGACAACATAAGGGGATCAAGGGGATTCGAATTGGAAAGGAAGAAGTTAAACTTTCGTTATTTGCAGATGATATGATAGTGTACATAAGCGACACCAAAAACTCCACCAAAGAACTCCTACAGCTGATAAACACCTTTAGTAATGTGGCCAGATACAAGGTCAACTCCAAAAAATCAGTCGCCCTCCTATACACAAAGGATTTGGAAGCAGAGAGGGAATTAAGAGAATCATCTCCATTCACGATAGCCACAAACAGCATAAAATATCTCGGGGTAACTCTAACCAAAGAAGTGAAAGATCTATTTGACAAGAACTTTAAGGCATTGAAGAAAGAAATTGAAGAGGATACCAGAAAATGGAAGGATCTCCCTTGCTCTTGGATTGGGAGGATCAACATAGGAAAAATGGCAATCATACCAAAGGGAATCTATAGATTCAATGCAATCCCCATCAAGATCCCGTCAAAATTCTTCACGGATCTTGAAAGGACAATAACCAACTTTATATTGAAAAACAAAAAAACCCAAGATAGCCAAAACAATCTTATACAATAAAGGAACCTCTGGAGGCATTACCATCCCTGACTTCAAACTCTATTACAGAGCTTCAGTAATGAAAACAGAGTGGTATTGGCATAAAAACAGAGAAGTCAACCAATGGAATCTTATAGAAGACCCGGATTTTAACCCACAAACATATGAACACCTCATTTTCGATAAAGGTGCTAAAAGTATACAATGGAAGAAAAAAAGCATCTTCAACAAATGGTGCTGGCACAACTGGATGTCAACCTGTAGAAGAATGAAAATAGACCCATATCTATCACCATGCAAAAAACTCAAGTCCAAATGGATCAAAGACATCAATATCAATCTAAACACACTGAACCTGATAGAAGAGAAAGTGGGAAGTACCCTACAACAGATGGGCACAGGCGATCACTTCCTAGGTATAACCCCAGCAGCACAGTCATTAAGGGCAACATTGAATAAATGGGACCTACTGAAACTGAGAAGCTTCTGTAAGGCAAAGGACACTGTCACTAAGACAAAAAGGCAACCCACTGAGTGGGAGAAGATTTTCACCAACCCAGCAACAGACAAAGGCCTGATCTCCAAAATATATAAAGAACTCAAGAAACTAGACTTTAAAATGCTAATTAACCCAATTAAAAAATGGGGCACTGATCTGAAGAGAGAATTCTCAACAGAAGAAGTTCAAATGGCCAAAAGACACTTAAGGTCATGCTCAGCCTCCTTAGTGATCAGGGAAATGCAAATCAAAACAACATTGAGATATCATCTTCACCTGTCAGAATGGCTAAAATCAAGAAAACCAATGATAGCCTTTGCTGGAGAGGCTGTGGAGAAAGGGGTACCCTCATCCGTTGCTGGTGGGAATGCAAACTTGTACAACCACTTTGGAAAGCAGTGTGGAGGTTTCTCAGGAAATTTCGGATCATCCTACCCATGGACCCAGCAATGCCACTCTTGGGAATATACCCACGAGAGGCCCGATCATATGACAAGGACATTTGTTCAACTATGTTCATAGCAGCATTATTTGTAATAGCCAGAACCTCGAAACAACCTAGGTGCCCTTCAATGGAAGAATGGATGAAGAAAGTTTGGAATATATACACATTAGAATACTACTCAGCGGTAAAAAACAATGACTTCGCAAATTTTGCATGCAAATGGATGGAAATAGAAAACACTATCCTGAGTGAGGTAACACAGACCCAAAAAGATGAACATTTGATGTACAGACCCAAAAAGATGAACATTTGATGTACTCACTCATAATTGGTTTCTAGAGATAAATAAAGAACCTTCATCTGACGATGGATGGAGATAGAGACAGAGACCCACACTGGAGCACCAGACTGAGCTCCCAAGGTTCCAATGAGGAGCAGAAGGAGGCAGAATATGAGCAAAGAAGTCAGGACCACAAGGGGTGCACCCACCCACGGAGACAGTGGGGCTGATCCATTGGGAGCCCACCAAGGCCAGCTGGACTGTGACTAAAAAACTATGGGATAAAACCAGACTCCTTGAATTTGGCGGACAATAAGGGATGCTGAGAAGGCAAGGACAATGGCACTGGGTTTTGATCCTACTTCATGTTCTGACTTTGTGGGAGCCTTCCCAGCCTGGATGCTCACCTTCCTAGACCAGGTTTGAGGGGGGAGGACTTTGAACTTTCCACAGGGCAGGGAACCCTGACTGCTCTTCAGTCTGGATATGGAGGAGGAAGAGGGGGGAAGGGGGGGAGGAGTGGGAGGAGGGGGAGGGAAATGGGAGGTGGGGAGGAGGCAGAAATTTCTTTTTTTCCCAATAAAAAAAGGAGGATAGCTTACAAACTTTTGGTTGGATGTCCAATATTTAAAGCTCTAGTTATAATATTCTTATGGGAGACCTTGAGCTGCTAGGTAAAATTCTTACAAAAACAGTTTCCAATAGAGAGCTTAAAACAGCTGCCTAACAGGTACTCAAGCAGGTAAAGTATAAATCAACAGATAAAGTATACAATAATCAACAAATACAGTATATTAATTATAATTCAGCTATGGCAAGCATGTATATTAAATGTAAAACTTATTCTACAACAGTTTTATAAAAAATGCTGCTTATGGTTAAATCTTCTCAGTTTTGCTAGTTAAGATATTAAACTCTTAATTTGAACCAGTAGCCTGTCTGATATAAAAGGACAGGATAGATTCTGGAAAATGGTTTAACAAAATATTGACTATTATCAATGTTTCTTATACTAAACAGTAGATTCATTGATAATATTAAAATTGATTCCTGGACAATTGCCTTTGCTAAATTCAAAGGCCAAAAACAATGGTCTTTTCCCAGATCATTGCTACAATTTATGCACCTGTATTTTGCTAATGTTATAGCAAAAAATCCCTTAAAGGATTTTATGCTAAATTTTACAAATGGCTCTTCCAATGGAGGAACTGCATATATGGCTAATAATAATAAAAATTATGGAGCATAACAAGGCTCCTTCAAAGCAACTCATAAAAGTTGCCAGCAGATCCTAATGCAAATGGATCTGGCTTGATGACACCAAGCTGACCTTTGCTAAGACAAGGTGAAAAAGCCCTTGCAATGCATCATGAAAAAACCCGACCTGTATATATATTCGGGGTCGAGGCTGTGTTTGTGCTTTTTTTCACAGAAAGAAAATAAAATCTGGATGTGATATCGAGGCTGCGGACACAGAGGAGTTCCAGACTTCCAGAGGTGATTGAGGAGAGGTCCTTGGTCCGGTCTTCTCTGCCTCCAAGGAAAGGAGTGCCTGCTGACAAAACCAGCTACACCGCTCTGCAGGGAGACATCCTGCCCCCAGAGTCCAGGGAGACCCGGCTGACATAAGTGCCTGGATGTGCTTCATGTAGCTGAATCCAGCTTGCCTCACCCAGGTTCCCCCACCTGTCCTGGAGCACAAATGCTAAAATGCTTCTGCAGCTTGAAATCTGGTCTGCTTTGTAGCTGAGATGCAGATTAAACATCAGACTGCTTTAAACTTTGGGACACAGAACTCATTTTAATTAAAATATTAACCTCTCTTCACTTAAGAAGGGGGAAAATTGGGGGTTCCTGTCACTGTTGCTCAGAGACTGGAACCGGTGGTATTTGATAACAACAATGTATGTCATTGTACTCCTACTGAAATTGATCTAATGATATTTGTAACTGCTTATAGATGTTGGGAAAAGTTTGACACAAGCTGTAAAGTGTTTGGGTTTAATGCATATATTAAAAAATTTTAGATTTTGATCCCTTTTACACTGCCCTAACTTTGGCAGGCAGCACACGTAACTTTATGTGGAGTAGGCACTTAGGAAGGAGGACATACCATAGGCCAGACTAAAAGGTGAATACTGGGTTGGGAAAAAGCCCTTTCTTCTTGTCTGGAGATGGAGTTACTGGTGCCAAAATTATATCATTATATCTTTGGTTTGAGGAGCTCCTCAGAGTCTTTTCTTTAATGATAGATGCAGGGGCCCAATGATGGGAGTTAGTGTGGATTCTCGCCTGTATAACACACCATACAGAGGTTGTAGAAACCGGCTCAACATGGCATGGTACAGGTATGAGGGCGCTCTCCACATGGCCTAAGACAGGGTGCCCTGTGATCTGTTTACTTTAATCCTGCTAGATGCCTTTTATTTGAGGAGCGACTTATGGCAGGATAATCCCCCTACTTAAGACAGGGCCCTGGGAACCCTAGGACGGGTAAGGGGGAAAGTAAAAAGGCCTGGTCCCCACTCGACCTAAGAATCATCAGGCACCCCTCTGTTCCCAGGAGAGGTAAATTGCTTCACCACTCGAGAGGAGAGTCTCTCTTATCTCAGTCCCTTCTCCTTTAGATCTGACACCATGGTTGACTCTGACTGGTGCTCTCCACGTAATAACTACCTGCCTTTATATAAGAGAAAGGGGGATCTGTTGAGAGCCATTTCCCCCTAAAAATCATTACAGGAACCATCACCCTAGGGAGCCTGCAGGGAACCCCACACCCATAATTGTGCTAAGAATAGTTCTATCGCCCCACACCCAATTAGAGCTGTCAATGAAAAAATAAATAAATAAATAAAAAAGAAAGAAATTAATAAAACATAAAAAAATATATGTTTTTTAACATCAGATGACTTGTCTTGTTAGTTCATATTCCTTTTTGCTTGGTGATCCTTTCAAAATAGTTTTTTTTTTCCTCTTTGGGCATCCCAACATGCAGGGTCTCTTGACTTTTTGAAGATGTGTATTTTTCTGTAAAGACAAGAACAGAACCCTGCCCCAACCCCTATGAGGTTTTCTTATCACCTGTATGATTGTGACCTCTGGGGATGTGCTGTCATTTCTCTTTCTCAAGAGGCTTCTCCTTTTCAAACCAAATCTTTAATAATTTTGATAGTATCCATAGCTTTTTTTTTTCTTTTTGGAAACAAGAGCAAAACCCCTTTCCCATTGTAGCACATCTCCTGGTTTTTATATTGAGGTCAATGCATCCTTGAAATACACTGGCAGATAAAATTCAGAAGTCTTTCCTATTATCCAATGTATCTTTACTTTCATTCTTCCTATCTCATTAGCATTAAGAAAATTTAATGTTAATAGAAAATTATGTAATCTATTTCTGGGGTTATTTACCATTCCTTTCTGTTTCTTTAACATGTACTTTATAATTTGATTTGATCTTTTTATATCTGTCATACCTATAGGGTTGTTTGGTATACCTGTAATATGCTTTTCATTACAATAAGCAAAAACAAACTATTTCATTTTCTTAAACACATATGCAGGATTATTGTCTGTCTTTATTCAGGCAGGTATACCCATGAAGGCCATAACTTCTAACAAATGCATGATTACTGAATCATCTTTTTCTAAGTTTAAGGTGGTTGCCCATTGAAAAGCTAAATAAGTTTTAATGGTGTGGTGTACATATTTTAATTTTCCAAATTCTGCAAAATGGAACGCTTCCATTTGCCAGATATCATTCTTTTGAGTACCCATTTGGATTACTACTTACAAGTAACAGTGTTTGGTTATAGAAAGAGCAAGTAGGATATTTCTTTATAAGCTCCTTAACTTGTTGCGAGTGATAGAAAACTTTTTCTTTAAACATTTTCTTTAAATATTGACATGATGTTTCTTATGAAATTCTGAGGCCTTCAGCACACTTCCAATCAATAATCGGTCAATTTCTGCATTACCTTTTTCTAGAAGACCTGGCATATGGGATCAGATGAGTGTTATGTATATGGAACAAAGCATACTCCTGATTATATCTTGAACATGAATGACTAATGAATTAAATTCTGTATCATCTGGTATAAATTCAGTCGTTTCAATATGCAAGACAACTCTTTCTGCATATTGCGAATAAGTAAGTATATTGAGAGGTTCTTTAAATCCCTTAGCACCATGAAAATAGCCTTTTGGACAGAACTATAAGGGGTTTATTCCACCTTACTTAAGTCTTCTGATTTGTAACCTGCCTTTCCTAATTTATTTGAATCAATATAAAATGTACATGTTCCCTTTAGGGCGACCCCACAACAGACGAAGGTCTGATCTCCAAAATACATAAAGAATTCAAGAAAGTAGACTTTAAAATGCTAATTAACCCAATTAAAAAATGGGGCACTGATCTGAAGAGAGAATTCTCAACAGAAGAAGTTTAAATAGCCAAAAGACACTTAAGGTCATGCTCAGCCTCCTTAGCGATCAGGGAAATGCAAATCAAAACAACATTGAGATATCATCTTACACCTGTCAGAATGGCTAAAATCAAAAACACCAATGATAGCCTTTGCTGGAGAGGCTGTGGAGAAAGGGGTACCCTCATCCATTGCTGGTGGGAATGCAAACTTGTACAACCACTTTGGAAAGCAGTGTGGCGTTTTCTCAGGAAATTCGGGATCAACCTACCCATGGACCCAGCAATGCCACTCTTGGGAATATACCCATGAGATGCCCGACCATATGACAAGGACATTTGTTCAACTATGTTCATAGCAGCATTATTTGTAATAGCCAGAACCTTGAAACAACCTAGGTGCCCTTCAATGGAAGAATGGATGAAGAAAGTGTGGAATATATACACATTAGAATACTACTCAGCGGTAAAAATCAATGACTTCGCGAATTTTGCATGCAAATGGATGGAAATAGAAAACACTATCCTGAGTGAGGTAAGCCAGACCCAAAAAGAGGAACATGGGATGTACTCACTCATAATTGGTTTCTAGAGATAAATAAAGGTCAGTGAGTCTATAATTTGATATCCTAAAGAAACTAAATAAGAAGGTGAACCCAAAGAAAAACATACAGCTATCCTCCTGGTTATGGGAAGTAGGCAAGATTGCTGGGCAAAAAATTGGAATATTGGGGGTATGGTGGGAGGGGGGTAAGGGGAGAAGGGGAGAGAAAAGTGAGAAGGGGAGGTTGGGGGAACTTGGGGCAACGGATTGATTGGGATAAAGGAAGGTTGGTTAGGGAAGCAGGGAAGCACATATCTTAATTAAGGGAGCCATCTTAGGGTTGGCAAGAGACTTGGACCTAGAGGGGCTCCCAGATGCCCAAGGCGATGTCCCCAGTTAGTTCCTGGGGCAGCTGAGGATAGGGAACCTGAAATGACCCTATCCTATAGCCATACTGACGAATATCTTGCATATCACCATAGAACCTTCATCTGGCGATGGATGGAGATAGAGACAGAGACCCACACTGGGGCATCGGACTGAGCTCCCAATGTTCCAATGAGAAGCAGAAGGAGTGAGAATATGAGAAAAGAAGTCAGGACCACAAGGGGTGCACCCACCCACGGAGACAGTGGGGCTGATCCATTGGGAGCTCACCAAGGCCAGCTGGACTGTGACTGAAAAAGCATGGGATAAAACCGGACTCTCTGAATTTGGCGGACAATGAGGGCTGCTCAGAAGCCAAGGACAATGGCACTGGGTTTTGATCCTACTGCATGTTCTGGCTTTGTGGGAGCCTAGCCAGTTTGGATGTTCACCTTCCTAGACCAGGATTGAGGGGGGAGAACTTTGGACTTTCCGCAGGGCAGGGAACCCTGACTGCTCTTCAGACTGGAGAGGGAGGTGGATGAGTGGGGGGAGGGGAGGAGTTGGAGGAGGGGGAGGGAAATGGGAGGCGGGGAGGAGGCAGAAATTTCTTTTTTTCAACAAAACATAATAATAAAATAAAAAAATGTACATGTTTTAGTTATTGGTTGCCATTGGCTGAAGGAGGTTCTCCATCATCCTATAGAAAACGAATTTTAGTTTTTAAAATACCCTACACATTATTAGTAAGTATCAATTATCAAAGACTGTTAAAAATAACAAAACAGTTATACCCATGAAATAAAAAGGAACAAAACATGAATTTGATTGTGTGATAAACAAGATTTCTGATAGAATACTAGACAAGAAAGAAAACATGAACTGAAGCCAATAATCCTTAGGCTAGATGAAACTGGTGAATCAAGATGCATGCTTCCTCCTAACTGTAGTATACTGTTAATGAAATATCAAAAACTTGATAGTCTTCAAACATCAAAACCTTCCCTTTCTGGCTCCCAATACAGAGGCAATGTAAAAAGGAATAAGGGTGTTATCAATCCCTATCAATTTGACTATGATATTACCTTCTTTATTCAAAGCAAACACATTTATTAAATGGCTTCTAGATGTGTCTCTATGAAGGAATTTCAGGCTTCTAGGACAGTTAAGTGTTTTTTAGTTGAGTGGACTTTAAGAGAGTGACTTAACCTTTGATTAAATATACATTAACCCCTAGGATACAAACATCATTAATGGGATGGAAATACTACCACAATAATCATAATTCTTTTTTAAATTATTGATCTTTCTATGTAGGAGTTCTGATCAATGATTAAGTGAACCACTTTATCTGATTCCCTGAATATGACTCTTATAGAAAAAGTAGAGCAACAATCTATGTCAGTAAATGCTACATTCTGTTTTTATCATTGAATACAACAGCTGCTCAATACCTGGGAGATTGCAATATATTTTCTACTGCTTTTCTTCCTCATATTAAGAAATATAACAGTGTTTCTTTGTTGGTATTAAATACCTCATTTGATGGAATGCAATTTTCAGGTATAAATTAGTCAGTATGAATATCTTTATCACCCAAGATTTCGTTTACAGAAAACATTACATAAACTCTATCCTATTAGTAGGTACCCCAAACATTTCCCTTTTTTGATTACTTTATCTCCAAATTCTCTTCCCACTTAGAAATTATGTAGGGATGGAAACTATAGGAGTGTAGATGTCTAACAATCCGAAGAAATAATTATCTTAAATTAGGTGTTTGAAATACAGTGAGTCCCCTAATACAAAACAGAACCTTCTAGACCTTTTGGGTGATGATCTTATTGAATTATGGTGATGATCTTAATGTTCTTAATCAATTTCTGAGACATCCCCCTCCATTAGTTATTTTTGACTAGTTACTCTGGGTTTATTTATTTCTTAAATTATATTTAGCATTATTTTTCTACTGTTGCACAATAAATGACAATACAGACTACAGGGTTAAAATGTGGTTGTTTACTCACACATAAGTCAGAAACACAGTTTGAATTCATGGTCTATTCCCTATAGAATCAACGGTTGAGTGAAAATGCAACTCTTGGGGAAGACCTATGCCATGTTCCTTTATTGCAACTTGAGGTCACTAATTACTCTGTGTTCTTTCATGAGTAAAGTTAGCTTTCATTTCTAAGATTTTCTTCAAGTTGCCCTCAGTGTCCTGTGAATTTAAGGAAGCCCCTGTTACACCGTGCTTTTCCCGTGTCTTGTTTCATACTTGCATTCATCTGTTACAGATGCTGCCATGGTTATCATCATAAATGTCCTACCAAATCTCTGTACCAAAGCATTAGTTATCAACCTGTAATATTTCTAGGAACTGTTGAAGCCTTTAGAAAGTGGAGTCTAGTTGAAGCATGTCAGGACATTTGAGACGTACTTGTAGTTTGGGAGATTTTGAACTTCCAGGTTGATTTGATCTTGTCTTTATACCAAGCAATGAAAAGATGACTAACACCAGAAGTTGGTATTAGAAAATGCTGTAGGTGAGGAAGGTTATAGGAGTGCCTATATCTCACTTCCTGTGCATCTAGGACATGGTGAAACCTATAGGATATAGATTCTAATTCAAGAAAATTTGATCACTGTCAAGATTAAGCCCTTCAATGGGATATTGAGACATAACACACTCCCTTCCCCATTTTCTTTCTGTCTCCTGTCCTTGCCTTAATGGAAGAGTCATCTCAGGACCAAAGCACCAGAGGCAAATGATCACAGGCTGAATCCTCTGAAATCATGTATCAGAAATGACAACCCTTATAAGTTACTTGCTTTAGATACGTTGTTATAGTAGTTAAAAGTTGCCCACAATCCCAAGCAGAAAGATCTGTTCATCATTGTGAAGACACATCCAGTACCATATCTGAAAGCCCAGAATATTTGTATTATAGAGACTTCATCATGCCAATTTTTCTAGAATATTCCCCTAAAAGTATACAGGCTGGCTACCAAGTTCAATGTGTAGGCTTTTTAGAGGTTCTTGTAATATAGTTCCAAATCCTGGTGTGTTGGGGTTTCAATTTGACATGCAAACAAGAGTTACATTGAATTACAATTTTATACGTTGGAGTTTCTATTTTATATGCAAACAAGGATTTACAAGAATTTCTTGGTCATAAGCGTAGGAGAACTGGCCCCATTCCTCACTAGCCGTGGCACTCAGGAGAGTAGGCCCTTTGCCCAAGCAGCACAGCAGAGCTGGCCATGGTGGGGATGGGGAAGGTGAGCCAGACCTGAGGGTGTGCACACTGGAGAACTGTTCCTGACCCTCTCCTGTGTAGTGTGGGAGAGCTAGTTCTGAAGGTGTGAGAGTGGATGAGCTGTTCCTATCCTTCACCTGAGCAAAGTGGGAAGGCCTAGTGGCATGGTTATAGGAGAACAGGCAGGGTGTAACTCAGCTATTACCACCGAGACTCAGATCCAAGGCTTTAAGTTGGCCCACCCCAACATCTGCACCACATAAGAACTGCTAGAACATGTGAAGGTGCCAGCCTTGCAGACACAAAGCTACTGGAGCTCCATGCCACAGAGCAACAACAGGATAGCTGAGAGAAGTCCTGGTGCAGTCCAGTGTTTAAAGTGTAGCAGAAGCCAGAGGCCTAAACCAAGCAAATGACTTATTGCAGTAGACATTAGTAATGTTGTTTGGGCAAAAGAGTAGAGTGGGTAATACACCATGAAACACCGCAGGTTCCACTGTGAGACATTTTTAATTTGTATTTTAATTTTTTAAATTTTATTTTTTGCTTTCTTTTAGGAGGAGAGTTCAAGGGCAGAAACCAGATACTGAGGAACAGGGAGATGAGTAAGAATAGGGTACATGATATGAAATCCTCAAAGAGTTAATAAAAAGTAAAAAAAAAAAAGTGTAACATTTCTCATACCACATTTTTTTGCCTTGCTTCTCTTTGCCATTTCTGATGTTGAATATGTTAGTTGATTCTGTAATGGTGAAGCTCCTTCAGCCAATGGCTTTTGAGAGGCTGGACCAGGTTGCGCATGGCTTTGGGTACCAAAAGGTGTTTGGCAGCCTCTCTCTCTCTCTCTCTCTCTCTCTCTCTCTCTCTCTCTCTCTCTCTCTCTCTCTCTCTCCCCTCACATCTGGATGATGGATTCCGTTTCTGTTCACTGTTGTGATCTGTGAGTCCCCACTTAAAAAAGAACCCGTTAAACCCTATTCAGAGCTAGTGTGGGATTACTTTATTTGTGTTCCCCTTCATCTGGTGCATTCCCCTTCAATTCTGTTTTCTCTTTCCTACTACAAAACTAGTTATAATTCTCTACCTTTAACTTTTTTTTGATGTGAAGGGGGTTTAAGACAGGGTCTCCCTATAGCGTTGAACCCTGTCCTGGTACTAGCTCTTGTAGACCAGGCTGGTCTTGAACTCACAGAGATCAGATTGCCTCTGTCTCCTGAGTGCTAGTATTAAAGGCATGCACCACCACCGCCAGGCCTCCTTTAACATTTTAATGGACAATTTTTTCTTCTTCTTTTCTTTTTTTATTAAAATATTTTAATACAATTATTTCTTATTTTACATAGCTATCCCCATTCCCACTCCCTCATTTCCTCCCACTCCACTCTTCTCTCCACCGCAACTCCCATCCACTCCACAGAAAGGGTAAACCTTCCCAAGGGAAGTCAAAAAGTCTGACATTTTACATTGAGGTAAGACCAAGGCCCTCTTCCAACTACATCTAGGATGAGCAAAGTATCCCTCCAAAAACAATGTACTCCTGGATGCCAGTTCAAGCAACAGGGATAAATCCTGGTCCCACTGCCAGTGGCCCCACAGACTGCCCAAGCCTCACAAAGCCTCCCTCAAAAGCCCCATAGGCCTAGTTTGGCCCTATGCATGTTCTCCTGCTATCAGTCCAGTGTCAGTGAGCACTCACTAGCTTAGGTCAGCTGTTTCTGTGGGAATCGCCATCATGGATTGGGCCTTCTGCTCATATTATCATTCCTCCCTCTCTTGTTTCTGGTAGCTCAGAACGGTGCTTCACTGTAGATCTCTGTATCAGCTTCCATCAGTTGCTGGTTCTAGGTTCCATGGTTACAATTAAGGTAGTCATCAATCTAATTACAGGGGAAGGCCGGTTTAAGAGTCCTCCCCACTGTTGCTCAGAGTCTGAGCTGGGGTCATGCTTGTGAATTCCTGGGAATTTCCCTAGTGCCATGCTTCTCACTGGTCTCTCATGGCTCCAGTAATCAAGATATCACTTTCCTTTCTCTCATTGCCTTTCCCCTTCTTGAGCATTTTATTCTCTCCCTTTCTCCCCTCCCCCTCCTCTTCTACCCTCCTCTCTCCCCCTCCTAATTTTCTCAGGAGGTCTTGTCTGGTTCTTCTTTCCACGGGGATCCATATAGGTGTCTCTTAGGGTTCTCATTGTTACCTAGCTACTGTGGAATCATGAACTATGTGCTGTCTTATCACATTTTCTATGAGAGATAATTTCACAATGATGTGATATAAAAAACACAAAAGATTCTGTATATTAGAATATTAGACCTAAACTACAAAATTAGTGGTTACCTTATAGATATAAAAATCAAGGAGGCAGGGCTTAGCTCACTTGGTAGAGTGATAGCTCAGTATGCCTAATGCCTGTTGTTCAATTCTCAGCACTGTACAAACAAGTCATGGTGCCTTATACCTGTAATTCTAGCACATGGGAGGTGAAAGCAGGAAGGTCAGCATTCAACAAAATTTTCAAACTGCATAGCAATTTGATGCTACACTGGGATGAATGAAACTCTGTGTCTCCAAAAGCAACTCTACTAGCCCCTCCCCTAAACATCAGTGGAACATTTATATGAATATTTTTATTTATAAAAGTGAGTTTCAGTGGGACTTATCTTACTGCTCCATACATTGTCTTGGCTATCATAGGAACACCAAAATTCTAAAATATGTTCTCTGTGGACAAATACAGTTCTGGTCAGAGGGCTCAAATTCGGTAGGAAGAAGTAAATAAACACAGAAGGAAGGAAGAGACAATTAATTTTCAGGATATCTGGAGAAGTCATAAGGGAATATTATTAATAATCTAACTAAAAATACCTAAACTACACATAAGTCACATAAACAAACATATACTGTTCACATGAAGATTTGCTATCTGGATTGTTAATGCTCCCTCAAATAATTAAAGATCACCCAACAAAATTTCCAACACCAGGCATGAGAAGCCCTCCTTTGAGTATTCATCAGGGGTTGTCAAGAGATATTTAAGATATTAAAGGCCATTGTGTCACAGACCATGCCACGTTGGGCTGCCTTATGTCTGGAGCCATGTTTTTGTGGTGACTTCTGCTGCCATCCTAGCCATGGAAGGTTTGCATATTCCAGAGAAGAGATGTGAAGATTAGAAAAGTTAGGTAGGAGGAATAGAGATAAGAAAGGATCACATACATAGGAGAGTATTGGGAGGGCCACTCATTCTCTTGTGTACCAAGTTCTGATCTCACCGGTATTTAATCTTCTATACACTTTTATACCCCAATACAAAATGGGGGGGGAGGCAAAAGACTTCTTTAACAAGATACTAAGGACAAGTAGAACAGTTACTTGCTTCAATACTTTGAGCATCAAGCAATTCCTGAGAAAAGCATTCTGTTGTTTAGGCAGTGAACCCACCCTAGACCAAGTATCCTGAAGACTTACTGCATTTTAAATATTTGTCCTTATTCTTAAAGTAAGCATAGTCTTCTCCCCTCATCAAGTAAACTTCTTTTTTCATCAGGTAAAAAGTCAGTGACTACTATATAATAACACACCAATAAAAATTCAGTGTTGTTTTGCCCAGTCTCATGGATACATCTGTAATATATCTCCTATACCTAAGGCTTAGATTGCAGATTCGGTGAGAAGATTGTAAGAGCCAGAGAAATAAGGACTTTGTTGTGAGACTGTATTTTCCTGTAATGTCAAAAGCTCCATACAGTATCTCAGCAATATTACTGCCTACAAATGAGCTAAACAAATACAAGAACAATAAACGTGATGGGAGAACGCCTAAAAGGTCTTAACCCTATACAAAGATCCATGGGAAACTAAGAAATGCTGAGAATAGGGGAAGTAGTTTTCTCCAGGGAAGAGCTATCCAACACCAAGTTGTGAGCCCTGTAAATATACATCAAGTAATATTACATATAGTGAATAGGTTGTATTTGTGTACTTAGTTGTATATGTGCGTGTATGTGTTTGTGTAACAACAATTAATTAAAACATTGGTCATGAATTTAAAAGAATATAAAGAAGTATATATGACTGGTTAGCAGGTAGGGAGAAAATAAGAAAATGATGTAATTATATATTATACTCTAAAAATAAACCATTAATATTACATTTTTGAAAAGTGTCCCAGGTATAAACACACTGATTTATTTTCATCACCTACATATTTTACAATCACAAGGACTTTCTCTACAATAATATCTTCAATTACTTTTCAAATTGTTGAGCTCCTCTACTAGGCTGTAAGCCCCTTGTACCTAGCATCTATACAATAGTAGAGAAGAGGCAAAAAGTCTATTCGTGGAACTTGTTGAAAAAATAAATTGCTCTGAGATCAGAATACCTGTCGTATATCATCAGGAATCTAAGTATCATTCTCCTAACAATAAACAACAGTCAATGATTATAACAGTCATTTCTTGGATATAGTATAAGGATTAACCAAGTATGGCTCTCCAAGAAAATCTTTTCTGTAAATACACCACCATTTCACATGAAGTAGCAGACACAGACACACACACACACACACACACACAGAGTGAGAAAGGAAGAGAGGGACATAACACACGCATACACTATAACACAGACTATTAGTAAGAAAACATAAAGCAACAATGTAATGTAGTGATAATTTCATTTGTATTTTAATAAATAAAGCTTTCCTGAAGTTCAGAGAGTAAAACAGTCTCATTGACTAGCCTTACAGACCAGGCTGCAGTAATACAAACTTTTAAATCCAGTAGCCACACCAGTTTGCCACAGAAACCAGGCAGTAGTGGTACATGCCTTTAATCCCAGCACTAAAGAGGAATATAAGATGGTAGAAGACAGCTCTCTCACACACAGTTTCGTTTTGAGATTCCTGGAGGCAGGATTGCCATTTAGGACTGAGGTAGAGGTAAGATCCAGTGGCTGGCTCTTTTGCTTTTCTGACCTTCAGGTTGAATCCCAGTGTCTAGGTTTTTATTAATTGTGCTACAGTGTACTAGCAATGAGAGTTTGGTAATAGCCACAGTATTAACATATGACATAACAGTTCCACTTCTGGGTATAAGTGCAGAACTGAATGCAGGAGCTCAACTCTGTACAGTATGTCTGTAGAAGAATTATCCATAGTAATAATAAAAAGTTAAAAGTAACATGAGCGCTAATTAATGAATTCATGGAACAAAATGTGGCAAGTACATCCAGTGCAGTATTGTTCCTCTTAAATAAAAACACATCTCATCAATAGCTAAGAAATGTGCAAGTGCTTAAGCCTTACTCTAAGTTACTAAGACAGTCATGGAAGGTAAATAAGGTCAATTTCCCTTATTTTAAACATAATATTAGAATCAATAGACTCATAAAAACAGAATATAAATCATGGCTAACTGCAGTCTTAGATTAAGACTATGAGGAACCCTTCATCTGCCATATGGTGGAATGAGCAAGGGAGAGATGTCCGTCCTCTGACTGTGACATTTGGGAGAGCTGGACCTGAGTTCACGAGAATGAAAGAAGTTGTACTGAACCCAACCTACAGCTGCCCTTGGCAGAGCAGACCTTGCACCCAAACTGGGTAGCATAATAAAGTTGATTCTGTTGTTGAGGCTTCAGGCCAAGTGGACACGAGATCAAGAGGTGTTACCCCCCCACTCCACATTTGCCATGTGGTGACATGGGAGAGGAAAAAAAAAATCTCCCCTTGCCACCTACAGAAGCTGTAAGAGCTGGCCCAGGGACAAGATGAATGGGAAAGCTGGCCTTATCCCTCCCTAGCTGTAGCTCATGAAAAAGCAGGCACACTAGAGCTACCTTTTTGACAGGAATGCAGGTGAGCTGGGCCTGTGGTTGTGAGAGTAGAAGAGCTTCACCCACCTCCTCCCTCAAACGCCATGGCATAGCGAGGATAAGGGAAATATGCCCTCCATCCCACATCCCTTGCCGCCTGTGACAGGCACGATAGCCAACCTTGGGGTGCATGAGAACAGAAGAACTGGTTTTGCCCCTCACCAAGTGCAGCAATCCAGAAAGGGTCCTGTACCTCACCTGGACAAAATAATAGAGCTGATCCCGGTGGGGTGAGTACAAGTAAGCAGGACCCTAGCATATGAGAGCAGGAAAAGAGACCCCTATTCTTACTGTCTGCTGTATTGGTGAAATAGCCAGAGCAGTCCTGCAGACCTTGCCCAGGAGGTGGTGATGGGAAGCTGGCAGGCTGACCCACCTCGACGCCATTTAGGCCCAGAACGAGGGCTACAAGGTGGCTCATTCCAATACCCACCGCATCTCTGAACTGCCGGAGCATGTGAAGAAGCTGGACCTGCAGATCCATGGCTATAGGATCTCCATGACACAAGGCAACAATATTATATCCAAGAGAAATCCCAGTGAGGACCCGCTGAGCCATACTGCAGCTTTAACCCTTCCACACCAAGATTTGCTGGTTTGTTGTTGTCTTGAGGGGAGGTTGCAAGGACAGGGGGTTGAAACAAGAGGCCAAGAAGATGAGTGGGATCAGGATGTGTAATGTGAAATCCATACAGAATCAATAAAATGTTTTAAAAGAGAATGGGGAATTATTATTTAGGAGGTGTGTTATTTCAATCTGGGAAATTGAAAGAGGTCTGTGACTTCATGGTAGTGAAGGGTATAGAATACTGGGGATGTTCTTTGTGTAATTAAATAGTTATGCATATTTTTCTAGACCCAAAATAATAACACTTAAAAATAAAATATTAAAAATGTAAGAAAAATAGAAATCGTGTTAACAAAGTTGAGTCTCAATTGACTCAATCTATTTAAAGGGAGGTTTCTCATTTTCCACTCTACTTTCACACATCTTTGCTAGATTCTCTGTATTTCTACATGGTAAGTAAGGATTGGGTGACCAATTGCTTAATAAAACAGGCCCAGTACATTGAGTTGTTTGAGGCCCATCCTTGATAAAGAAATTTTAAAAACTGTCAGTATAGAAATTGCTGGAAATAAGTTAAGGAGAAGCCGATCTGTGAGTACTACCGTTCTGCATATTCATATACTCATTAAGTGTTCTTCACATTGTTAGTAACATCCTACACTGACACCCTATTATTAGATTGCTCAAGAAGAAAAGCTTAATAACACTGAAATTTGAAGTTTAAATTTCCTGATTTTTCCACATGAAATAATTTGTGAGTTATTTAAACATAAGCTAAGACAGTCTGGGGGAATTATATGAAATAAATATTGAGAAAGAATTCAGTTAAGTAGAGATAATCTGCCCAGAAATGCATAGCAACAGATATTTAATCACCAAATATCCAGTTAAATCACATTCAGACATTGCTAGAAATTGAACCTAGATAGCTTGTTTAACTTAGAGGACACTGTAATACTTAATCCTTTAATAACCTTAGGATAGATACCAGACTTAAGACCTTGGCACCATTTTCATGATAAAATCCTTTTCCTTATTAAGATGTTTAATATATTAGTCAGTAATTTGTAAGTCAACTAAACACACAAAAATAGTCGTCTCAACTCAAGGAAACATAAATATTGATGTTTTAAAATCTGACGTAGCCATTGTCATTATGTGGCTTATTTATTACTTGAAACCTCCTTTGTTAAGACAGATTAAAAATAATAAAAACAAAGAAACATAGGAGTGCACTTTCAACCTTTAATATTTGAGATGGCTATAATCTAGAATTTCCATGCTTTTGTTTGAATCTTAGAAAATGAGATTATAAGTGATTATTAACAATCAGTAAAAGTACAATATAGTAACCCAATGACTTGAGTTCATACTAAATACAATAGGAATGGTAAATTTTGATCTGATATCGGGCATGGAAAAGTTACAAAACATCAGTAGTTCAAGAAATTGAATAAAAACATTTATCTTAGGCCCATTCCATTCATGGAAGTATTTCAAATTAAATTCATTGTGCAAAGCAAAATTATATAAATAATACAGTCTTTTATATGGTTTATTATCAGAAATGGTGTGGAAAAGCTTGCACACACACACATAAAAACGTAAATATTTATCCCAAGGTAAAGAATTTACAGAATTAAAAGCCCTCTGTGAAAACAATATAGCAAATTTTGGCATCAAGTAATAATTAGTAGGCTAAAAATTTTACCTCTAAATATCTATAATCTTTAATGTAATGCACTTTATGAAAGAGCAAAAGAATAACCTAATTTCTTGTAGTCAACCAGGTAAACATAACTATATATTTATTTTATTACTTCTGAGGCCACTATTACATAAAGCAAAGAGTTACAGTTTCAAATTGTGTAACCTGCGATATTTAATTAATAGAAGGAACAGAAGAATTTGCAATGGTGCTTAAAAGAGTACTAAGGTATAATGACATATCAAAATATATTTCATATTATTTCTTCTTTGGTTGATAGCACATAGTTTCTAAAATCCTTGGAAATTTAAACCTTTAATATGGACTGTCAATGAACCAAATGGTCACTAAAATCCCTCCCATGTACCTGTAGGCCTCCAATAAAGACTGAGGCATGATTGAACTTTCAACTTTTGAGAGTGATTGAATATTGACTTGGTTACCCATGACCACTGATTTGAATGTACAATAAGGTTGCAATGAAAATATTGAGTGGCACTGAATGTTTCTATGTAGTTGATCATGTGGTTGTTATTAGAGAACAGTGTGCCCAGGGCAGTCCTGGATGATCTATGAAGCTTTCCACATCCTCACTCCAGTCAACACTTTTGTCTTGCTTTTCTCTGTATGTTTTCTAATATTCTTCATAATACACCAGTAAGCATTTCCTTGAGACCCCTGGCAACTCTTCCAAGGAGCGTGTTGTAGCATCACATTATTAAAAGGCCATAGTTACAAAGCACAGTTAACACAAACTGTGCCATGGAACTGGCATCTGAAACAGTAATTCTTGCAGAACTGAGCTTTGACATTAACAAGACTGATAACCTTAGAGTTGACTTATGTTGTAGAACACTCACTGTGTGCCCTGGATACTTACAGGGTATGTAAGGAAACAATACTCACATATCTGCACCATATTGGGAGTAACGAGTAATGTGTTCATGATGGATAAAACCTTTTTTAATTTAAATGATAAAGTTTGACTGGACAAACATTTAACAGTGTAGTGCTAAGCATTTGGTCAATTTTTGTTTAAATTAATGTTTATTTCTGCTAAAGTTTATAAAACCTTGAATCCAGGAAATTAAATTTAAAAGTAATCACCAATTTTTGAACAGCAATCATGCTATTACTTTACCTAACCTCTTTTCAAAGTTAAAGTTTCTCTATTTTATTCGTTTTTTTTTTAGAAATATATCCACAACACAACTTTTACTTGAGAATAATGGAATATTATAATGAAAGAGGGCCTGACTTCCTTGCTCATGCTCTCTCTCCTTCTGCTCCTCATTGGGACCTTGGGAGCTCAGTCCAGTGCTCCAATATGGGTCTCTGTCTGTGTCTCCATTCATTGCCCAATGAAGGTTCTATGGTGATATGCAAGATATTCATCAGTATGACTATAGGATAGGGGCATTTCAAGTTCCCTCTCCTCAGCTGCCCAAGTAACTAACTGGAGACATCTCCCTGGACACCTGGGAGCCCCTCTAGGGTCAAGTCTCTTGCAAACCCTAAGATGCCTCCCTTAATTAAGTTATGTGCTTCCCTGATCCCCTAACCAACCTTCCTTTATCCCAACCATCCCATTACCCCAAGTTCCCCCCATCCTCCCCTTCTCACTTTTCTCTCCCCATCTCCCCTTACCCCCGTCCCACCCCACCCCAAGATCCCAAGTTTTACACGTCAAGTCAGGAACGCGAGGGGTGCACCCACCCACTGAGACAGTGGGGCTGATCTATTGGGAGCTCACCAAGTCCAGCTGGACTGGGACTGAGAAAGCATGGGATAAAACTGGACTCTCTGAACATGGAGGACAATGAGGGCTGTTGAGAAGCCAAGGACAATGGCACTGGGTTTTGATCCTACTGCATGTACTGGCTTTGTGGGAGCTTAGCCAGTTTGGATGCTCACCTTCCTAGACCTGGATGGAATGGGGAGGACTTTGGACTTTCCCACAGGGCAGAGAACCCTGACTGCTCTCTGGACTGGGGAGGGAGGGGGAGAGGAGTGGGGGAAGGGGGAGGGAAATGGAAGGCTGGGAGGAGGCGGAAATTTTTTTCAATAAAAAAAATTAAAAAAAAGAAGGAGGGCAAAGAGAAGATTGTAAAAAACAGAGGTCTAAGAAGTCTCCTGGGAGATTGTACAACAGCTAACTTACATTCATGATATCTCAACAATATGGCCACCTATAAAAGTCCTACATAGTTACAATATCAATAGACATGCAAATGTGGCAGGAGGAAATCTCATTAGATTGCACCTGCTAGTAGTGACTATTGAAAGCTGACAGAGGGAGAATTAGCTTCTTCTAGGAATTAGCTTTTCCCCAGAATAAGCCACCTCCTTGTTTATAAAACAATGTTCAATCCTGCCTTCATAGAAACACACTGAATTGACTGAGCAGCTTTTATGTATATATTAATGTATACACGTGTACATGTGCATATAATTTTAATAATCAACTGAAAAAACAACATCTATTTGAGATGACTGCAGAACAAGGGAAATTATGAAAGAAAATGGGAAGAGGGCAGAGGGTGCAATTTTATAGTATCAAATTTAAAAACACAGCGTATTAAAAATTTTTGATCAACTTAAAAGTTTCCAAAGATGAAGAAGAATATTCTTTTGCATGCATATAAGAAATCTTTACAGTTCTTCTATGCTTCAGAAGTGCTCTCTGGTTAAGTAGGTGTCAGCTCAGCTTCATGATTCAGTGGCTGGACTTAGCCTATCAGTTGCTTCTGGAACTAAACTTGATGTGCAGATAGAAGAGTGTAAATATCAACAAGAACAAGTGCAAACTAGTTTGAAGGAAGAACGCACTGTAACTAAATCCAAAGAAAATATGGACAAGCTAAAGATAATCCAAAGTTAGGTATGAAATACGGAGCTTTTTTCTTGTTAATGTTCTTTAGAAAAGCAATATGAATAAAGATAAAATATGCCATGTTTGCATACTGGTAAACAAAAACCATCTTAGGATTCACTGTGTTTAGTAGAATAACATTCCAAAACATACTCGGTCTGGAGGATTTTTTTTCTTTTTCCTATTTGAGAACCCTTCCCCCCAAGATGTAAAGTTACACAGCATTATTTTCTGGTCAAGATCTGTATAGAATTGCATTTTTAATTAAAGAAATATTTGCAACTACAAAATAGTGGCAGTTGGTCCATTGATTTATTTCTGCAGTGGCTATTACAGAGAGTATAATAATGTATTTTTACTAATATGTGTTTTTTATTTTTATATGAATGCTAGCAAATTATGGGAAAGTAAATGAAAATTCCAAAAGAGAAAGCATTCAGTTAAAAGAACTTTTGTGTCATGGAAAATTTCATTTGTAAAAATGCAAGAAATATAATGGAATGATAGGGCAGAAATAAAAAAAAAGGATGTCAGTGAAATTTTTTCTTCTCTCCCTTAATATGGACTCAAAATATCATGATATTATATTATATGTGTATCAGTGTACCCACACAGAAAAACACACATGAGATGCATATAGGTATCCATATTTTACCTTGATTTATAAGTATTCCTAATTCATCATCAACAATTTTTTATAGGTAAGTTTTGATTTTTGTCATGACAAATGGAACATCCCTATAGAAGAAATGAAGTATAATGAAGGTGGAACTTGGAAATTATCATCTAAGCTTACACCTATCTACTAATTCTAAGCAAAGCAAAGCTTTTAAAATTTTTTTTTGATTCAAGACTAAGAGGTTTAAAAGTTTGCTTTAGGTACCTTCTCCAGTACTGCTTCGAGTATTAGTTGGTGTCATCCTTACAGATACCTGAGAATTTCTTTAGTGCCACGCTTCTTGTTAGCCTCATAATGGCTTCCCCAATCAAGATATAGCTTTCCTTTCTCTCCTTCTCTCTCTTTCCCCTATCTCACCCATCCCATTGCCTCATGTTCTCCTCTCCATATCAATTCTCCTCTCCCCATTCCCCTCTACCCTCCCTTCACTCCCCCCACTCCCAATTTTCTCATGAGTTTGAGTTTTTGTCTATTCCCCCCTCTCAGGGGGATCCATGTATATCTGTCTCTCATAGGGTTCTCCTTTTTACCTATCTTCTCTGGGGATACGGACTATAGGCTGGTTATCTTTTGCTTTACATCTAATATTAACTTATGAGTAAGTACCTAAACTGGCCCTCCCCTGTAATCAATTTAATGATTACTTTGTCATCATAGAAACTTCTTTTAGCAACTGATGGAAGCAGATGCAGGGATTCTCTGCTAGCCCTGCGCTGAGCTCCCAAAATCTAGTCCAAAAGAGAGAAAAGCCATGATATGAACAAAGGGGTCAAGACCAGGATGGAAATAACCACAGAAACAGCTGATCTGAGCTAGTGGGAACTCACTGACTCCAGACTGCCAGGGGGAACCTGCATATGCCAAACTAGTCACTCTGAATGTGGGTGACAGTTTTGTGACTAGTGCAGTCTGTGGGACCACTGACAGTGGGTCCAGGATTTATCCTTAGTGCTTGAACTGGCTTTTTGGGCCCTATTGCCTTTTGAGAGATACCTTGGTCAGGATAGATTTAGAGGGAAGGACCTTGGTCTTGCCTCAGGTGGTGTGACAGACTTTGTTGACTTCCCGTGGGAGGTCTCACCCTCTCTGAGGATATCCTGGTCCCCAACTCCATCCAGGAAGCCAGCCAAACCATAGGCAATGCTGGGCAGCAGTACTTAAGGCTCCCAACTCCTTAGTGGACTCCCAGTTGGACCAGAGACCATGCTGCCAGTATCCCAGCCTCAAGCATAGACAAACACCTTGCTTCACCAGAGACCACCCTGCTATCAGAATTTTTGGCCCCAACTAAGAAGAAAAATCATCTACTCAACCATAGGCCATGCCAACAAGAAGACCAGAAAGGAAACAGAAACCAAGGGAAAAAAAAAACCTATCCAACAAAGACAGATTCAAAAAAATAGGCACCTAGATATATAATCAACCCAAATTCAGATGCTTAGACTTCAATTTAAGAACAAAATCAACAACAGCTCAAGCACCATGTCAACACTAGATCCCAGATTTCATATTACAGCACACCCAAATACTCCAAAATATCTAAAACTTAAGGAAATTACATTAAAACCAATTTTCTGACCATGAGAGGTCCTTAAAGAGAAAATGAATAAATCCCTTAGAGAAAGTCAACAAAAATTAAAAAAGAAGATGGAGAAAATGGATAGATCTGTCCAGAACTTGAAATGGAAATAAAAACAATAAAAAAAATATAAACTGAGGGAATTCTGGAAGTGGAAAATCTAGGTAAGCAAACAGAAACTACAGTCTCAACCATCACCAAAGAATACAAAAAATAAAAGAAAGTCTTAGTCATAATAGATATAATGGAAAGAATAGATAATTGCTCAAAACATGTTAAACTTAAAAAAATTCTTAACACAAAACATACATGAAATTCGGGATACTATTTAAAGACCAAATCTAATAATAACTGAAATAGAAAAAGAATTCCAGCTCAACGGTTCTGAAAATATTTTCAGTAATATAACAGAAATAAATTTTCCTAACCTAATCAAAAAATGTCTATAAAGTTATAAGCTTGCAAAACACCAAATAGATTGGACAAGAAAAGAAAGTGTCTCTGCCACCTAATAATCAAAATACTAAACATACATAGCAAAGAAAGAATATTAAATACTACAAGGAAAAAGATAAAGTAACATATAAAAGCAGACCTATTAGAGTTACATCCAATATCTCAATGGAGACTGTAAAAGCCAGAAGGGCCTGGGCCGATGTTGTTCATACTCTTATGAGACCACAGATGCTTGCTCAGACAACTACTCCCAGACAAACACACAACCACCATAGACTGAGAAAGCAAGATATTCCATGATAAAGGCAAATTGAAGCAATATCTATCCACAAACCCAGCACTATAGAAGATGCTAGAAAGAAAACTGCAACTCAAGAGGGTTAAATACACCCATTATATCACAGAAAATAATCTTATACCAGCAAAACCAAAAGAAAGGAAACATACACAACTATCACAAACAACAAAGTAACAGTAATTAACAATCATTGATTATTACTATCAATATCAATGGACTCAGGTCCTCAATAAAATGATATAAACTAACTTGATGGAGACAAAGACAGGTCCATATTTCTGTGGCATACAAGAAACACATCAACAATAAAGACAGATATAACCTCACACTAAATGTGATGGATAAAGATTTTCCTAGCCACCCCCCCAAAGGCAAACAAACGAGTCTAGCCATTCTAATACATCAAAATAGACTTCAAACTAAAATTAATCAAAAGAGACATGGAAAGTCACTTTATATCCATTAAAAGAAAAATCCACCAAGATTACTGTTCAATCCTTATGTCTATGTCCCAAATGTATAAGAACCCACTTTTGTAAAAGGAAACATTACTAAGATCACTCATCAGTCCAAACACATTGCTAGTGGAAGACTTTAATATACCACTCCCAATAGTTTGCAGGTCATCCAGACAAAAACTAAATAAAGAAATACCCGAGCTAACAGATGTTATTAATCAAATGGACCTAACACATATCTATAGAACATTTCACCTAAACAGAAAAAAAAATACACCTTCTTTCCACGACCCAACACACAAAACATTCTCCAAAACAGTAACATACTCAGTCACAAACCAAATTTTAACAGATACAAGAAAATTTAAATAACCACCATGGATTAAAACTGGATTTCAACAGCAACAAAAACATCAGAAAGACTATATTTGCTCAACTATATTCATAGTAGCTTTATTCACAATAGTCAGAAAGTAGAAAAAACTTAGATGTCCCTCAAATGAAGATCAGATAAAGGAAATATGGTACATTCATAAAACAAAGTATTAAAAAGAATGGTATCAAGAAATTGGCAGGCTAATTGGTAGAACTAGATAAAAACTTCCCGAGTAACCCAGACACTGAAAGACAACCATGGTATGTACTCACTTAGAAGTGGATATTGTCTGTTAAGTAAAGAATGATCATGCAACACTCTACAGACCCAGAGATGTTTAGGTAACACAAGGGCTCAAGGTTGGGGACACACACATAAATCTCCTTGGTTAGGGGAAATAAGAGTAAAGTATACTTGGGGTAGTTGGCGATGAGAACACAGAAGAGCAGGAAGAGACAACTGGAATTGGGTTCATTTGAGGGAAGATGTGAAAACAGTGCACTGCAAACTCCTGGAATCTATGAGACTGACCCTAGGGAGGGGAGATACACTGCCTGAGGACATCTTTTATAATCAGGAAAGTTTTTAGCAGTGGGACTGGAACACTAACCCAACAAATCTATCAAACTATTATAATCTGTTTTGTATGCAAGATGTGCCAGAGTGATGGGGCACAAAACTTATAGTAGTCCACAATGAAAATGTGGTCCAACTTCAGGTCCACATTGTGAGATGGAGTCCATTCCCAACACTGCCTAGATGGTTATGAATCAGAGACTGAAAAGATCGGAAAACAAGGATAGAACCAAATATTACTGGGAAAAACTCAATGAAATTATTGCTAATGATATTCTGTTCTACTGATAAATTGATGCCCGGGCCCCGTGACAACAAAGAGGTCATTCATAAACTGAAGGGAGCAGATGCAGAGACACATAACCACTAACTAGGCTTAGGCTATAGTTCCACAGAAGATGGAGATGATGGAATATAGTTGCCATGGCATTGAGGACAGCATGCAAGCACTGTCCATGGAATCAATTGAGTAGGGTTCATAAGGTCCCACAGAGACTGAAGCATCAATGACCTGTACTAGTTTCTCTGTGTATACTTTATTAATTGTGTAGCTTGGTGTGCCTGTGGGATTCCCAACCATAGAAATGAGGGGGTGTCTTTGACTCTCTTGCCTGAGCTTGGGATTCTTTTCCTCCAACTTAGTTTACTTATCCAACCTTGATATGAAGATATGTGCCTAGTCTTATTGTAACTTTGTCATGCCTTGTTTTGTTTTGATATCCCTGGAAGGTCTGCTCTTTTACTGAAGAAAAAAAGAGAAGAAAAAAAGGTCTTGGGGGAAAAGGGATGTGGGGAGTGTACTTGGAGGAGTCAGAGGGAAACCTGTGGTCAGGATATAATGTAGGAGAGAAGAAAAAAAAGGAGAAAAAGAAAATGTCACACACTTGGATTTATGCCTTATAGGGCTTTATGAAGTAAATAGATATCAAATAAAATGAGAAAAATACTTATTTTCTAAATCTTTCATATATTTTTTGTTAAGTGAAGGAAGAAATTATACAAAAAGTGATGATGAATATTACCCATTACAGAACATTGGTTTGGAGAAGAGATTTTGCTGTTGGAAAAGTAATAACTATAATCAAACTGATTTATTGTATGTCTAAATAAATTGTTAAGCTCTGACAAAAGTGATTTGGTACTTACATTGTGTCAGGAAGCACAGAATGAATTGTGCACTCTGGTGTAAACATCATCACAAAAGATGGCATTCTGGTCATCTTGCTTTATATAAGGGGAAGCCAAAGTTTGTAGGAGTTAAGTCATTGGGGCAAAACTTCATGAACAGCTAATGGGAGAGCGACAGCAGAGAATAATTCTATTGGCTATGATAGTCGAAACACTGCATGTAACTCAGTAACAATGTTTTTAGTAATGTATGTCATGCAATATTACTCATATATAAAAGATATTGATCCCTATCACTTCCCCAACAAGAAGAAAGTATTAATTTCAAAATTCAAATATTTAAAAAATGTTATTCTTCAAAATTCATGTTAGGTAAGTACCTTAAAATGATAAATGATTTTAATCAGTTATACAATCTTTTATAAATAGAAAAATAGTTGCATTATTTCTTACAATGTGTAAGCAAAAAAAATCATTCAGAAGCACTCTGTCACACACTGTAAACCTTAACATATCAAATACTGGTTGATAACTAAAAGAATACTATACTTTGCAATGGAATTCCCCCCTTTAAAAGTCAGTAATTCCCCCAAAGAATGATTATATTTTCATTTTTTTCTGATTTTGCATAATTTACTTGATATATAAAACTGAGGATGGATTATTTGATCTTGTTGCCTAGCTAAAACTCACAAAATTATTTCTGAGAGAATATATAAGGTAGTTTATGTTTGCACTGAGTTGAATTTTATACTTGGTATGAGTCTTTGTGTAATTAATTAACATCTGCTGTGGGATAATATACACTATACACTTGTACACTATAAAGATTTGCAACCACTTCAGACATGTTCCTATATTTGTCTTTAAGGTGTTATTCTTGCTCCACTGCCCCCATACTGAGTTTTTAACCCAACTGGAATGCCGTGCCTGGACCCTCCACATCCTGGACCAAAACCGATCGAAGGATGTCAGGGTTGAACATAATACACCTCTCTAGCAGCTGGTAGAAGAAGCCCTTTGTTGAACAACACCACGGAGGTTTTATACCTAAACCAGCCAGGTAGGTCAACAGGTGAAGACCTCGTCACTTGATCCTCGGTCAAGGCCAAGGCAATGAGTGCTCAGGAAGCAGGGTTGATAAACAACTTTGACACAGCTCTCAGAAGCTCAAATCAAAAGGGCAAGAAAATGTTACTAGTGAGGAAGAGCAGCTGGAGGCCCGGACTCCAAACTGTCCCAACACTGGAAGGTCATAATCAAATGTGGCTCTTTGATGTTGAACCTAGCAGATTCCACAGCTACAAACTGAGTGGACCTTCATTTCACTGCAAGTCATTCAGCCTGTGGTATTGAGTTAAAACAACAGATTGAGATACACAGAAAGGTATAAGCAAGGTATCAGATGGAAATAGAGTTGTAACTGTAATCATCTGTCATTGAGTTGGTGAAGGACTAATTAACTATGCTACTGGGACCTTAAAAAGATTTTGTGAAATTTTAGGGTAATGATGGAAATAGTTGCCTGAAAAGGAACTAATCTGTAGTTAGTACCTCTGAAGGTAGAGGCCATGAGTAAACAATTGTGGAAACCTCTAGAAACTCGAAAATGTAAAGAAAGAAACAGCTACCAGACCCTGTTAGACGGCACACATTTCTGGGTCTAGTAAGAAATGTCACTTTGTAAAGGTTCTTGCTGAAAATATGACAACCTGAAGTTTGTACTCTGGGATTCATGTGGTTGAAGGAAAGAAAAGACCCCTACAAGTTGTCTTCTTACTTCCAAACGTAAACTCTGGCATTCATGCATGCCCACACTGAACCAATCACACCACACATCAACTTCTATACATACAAAAGATAATATAATTGAATTTAAAAATAGAAATACATTCCTGCTGACACTATGGTTAGAGTCTAATAAGACTTATTTTCCAGAATTGTTTTTTTTCCTTATGCCAAAGGATAAGATAATAAGCTTTTCCTAACCCATATCTTTTGATAACTTGTTAGAGAAGATACAGGGAGACATCACATTTACCAATTGGGGATATTAAGATTATGGCTGTTAGGAGGATTAAATGGTGTGATGTGGATAAAGTGCTCAGTGCAATTCTTTGTGCAGAACAAGAATCAATAAATGGTCGCTGCTACTTATCTAGTTAATTTTACAATGAGCATTGCATTCTTTTTCAAATGCTGATAAAAGCCATCAAAAGATATAGACTGGGCTGCATTCTACTAAAAACAATGAAAACACTTAATTCTACTGCTCTATGCTATTCCAGGGAATGATTGAAAACCTTAATATTTATGGCAAGCTGGATATAAACTGTGATAAGTATTAACATTTAGAGAAAACAGAAGCCACAGGAGAGAGCCAGTATTCCTTTTATCCAACTGAGCACTTTAATGAATATATTTAAATACTTGGAATAAATCTCTGTGTTTATTTCAGCAAAACTTGATAACATCAAAATTCCTGAGGGTGTAAGACACTTAGAATTTCCATTTTCATGAATAGCCTCACTTGACAAACAACTAAATATATCTAATCTCCATAGGTTGAGTTCTGAAAGGAATCATTTTAGATAGCTCTGCTTCCACACAGTCCCGGAAAGGAGCAAAATCAATTTTAACAAATAAATTTATTTTAAATAACTTCAAGTGTCCATAGTTTCAAAAGCGATTATACTAAGACACAAATGAGGTTTGGACAATTTTGAAGTAAAATGTCTTTAATGATATTTATCATATTCATTTCCACACAACAGTGTAAATAATCTCAGATTCCACAATCTGGCAGACTGTTCAGTGTTTTATTTCTGTCTTTTACTAGGCATGCGTCAATCTTTTAAGCTTGGAATGTGTACTTTTTGTTGTTATTGTTTTTTCAGAATCCAGAAAATGTCTCAAACATGAACCTTCTATTCTCCATCTTGTTGAAATATCTTTCCTTAGAAATTCTTTTTATTGCTGTTGCTTTCTAAAGGACAATTTTGTGTAGCCCATATATACTCAAATATAGCCTTACACTCACTATGTATTCCAGGAAGATGATGATGAAATGAGGTTATCTTCCCTTTCCCTCATTGATATTGGGATTACAGGCAATCACTACCATGCCAAATTTATGCAGTTCTAGAAATACAATCTAGGGCCTGTGGGAGGTAGTCAAATGTATACCAATTGAGCAACATCCCAGGTTGTAAAACTCCATTATTATGACTTCATAACAAATTATCTGTTCTTGTTCTCCATTATGGCCAATGAAGTTTAAAGCACTGTTATTATCAGTTCATGATAAGAAGTAGCACGCAACACACACGCCATATCTTATACAGAGTAGGGACAAAATGGAGACTTACTAGTAACTGTAAAGATTTTTTCTTTACTGTCAAGATTGTCTTTAATAAACTCTGTAAAGATTGTCTATAATAAACAATTTATAGATCAGTAAATAGAAATGAACGACTATACTCAATCAGGGTTTTGTACATATGCAGTGTGTAGGGTGTATAAAACACATGTTATTTAATATTACGTTTTGAATCTTTTAAAATTTTTGGAGAATTATACGATACTGTACTTATATCACTTCCACTTAGATTCTACAACTTGGTTCCAAACATGTATCCCCAACTCCCCTTAAATTTATGACCTTTCTTTTTTTATTATTATTCTTTTACACTCACACACACACATAAAATCTACTGAGTCCATCTCTTGTTTGTATGCTTCTATGTTTAGGACTGACCACTTAGGACTAGAAAACTTATTAGGAGCTTGACCTAGAATAAAACTGATTCAACTGATCTCTGTCTCTCAGACGCCATTGGGCATTTGTATATCTTTACTTAGGGTTGGCTTCATTTTTAATATTGCCTTAAAAACTCATGTATGTAGTTTTAGTCCTCAGTTGATAGCATTACTCAGAGTAAGATGTTAATGATATTAGAAGGTGTGGCCTAGTTGAAAAAAAGTAGGTCACTGGAAGACTGACAATGTAGAAAAATGTGTGGGTCCCCTATTTCTTTGTGGCCTGTTGGCCATCAGTTCATAAGGACAAGGGAAAGAAGTAATGGCAGAGGGATTTGTACGGCCTGTAAACACAATGGAGCCCTTCAGAAGATAACTTCAGTGAATCAGTTCAACTTTGCTCTAGAGTACAGGAAATATTTAGGATAGGGAACAGTCTCTAGGGAATCACCTAATTATCATTAAACAGCATACTCTTATTATAATGATCCTAGTAAAAGTCAGGCATCCAGACTTAGAGACAGTCTCCAAATAAGGTCTGGTAGAGAACAGGGCACCTTCTGCCATGGGGAGAGAGTCATCCATGTTGCTGAGCTCAGACAGCTGCCAGGCTTCGGGTGACTGCAACCTCTTACCAGCAGGAACTTCCAGCAGAGAAGTTATTAAAAGCCAAAGAGTGAGCTAGCAAGTAGTGTTTACTGCATGAGGACCTAAGTTTTCACATCTACAATGCTGGTTTGGGGCAGAGACAGGCAGATGCCTAGATCTCAGTATGCAATCAGACCAGCTGAAACTGAGATTCTCCAGTTCAGCAAGCGTGTCTCAAAATTAGAAAGGGGTTGAAGAATCTAACATTTATCTCTGACTTACACAGCCTGTACACAGATGAGCATACGCACACAAATGCACACCACATGCACATAGAGACAATATTGCTATAACTATGCTGGCTGGTTCAATTTGACACTAACTTAGACATATCTGGTTTGTGGGGAAGAATGATAGATATGAGAGGGTTCAGCCCACTGCTAGTAATGTCCTGAAATGTATAAAAAAGTAGATGTAGCAAACCATGGAGAGTAAGCCAGTAGGCAGAATCCTCCATGATTTCTGCATCAATTATTGCCTCAGGGTTCTTGCCTTGAGTTACTGACCTTACCACTCTTAAAGATGAACTTTGATGTCCCATCATGAAAACTGAAATAAAACCCTCTCCAAATTGCCTTTATGTTTTTATCATAGCAATGGAATACTAACTGGGAAAAATAATGTCCTTCTTTCCAAATGGGGCCAAACCGCCATGAAACCAAATATATATGAAATATTGAATAAAATATTAATTCTTTCTTTTACATTGATTTTCTTTGTATGTGAAGGACAGTTGACTAGAACAGCTGTTAATGACTATCAAACACAAACTTGAAGGAAGGGAAGTTTTAATGTCCCTTTATAAACTTGTTAACTCTAGCATTTTTTCTTTTTTTTCTTTTACTTTTTACTATCTAATTGAAATTTCCTGTTTTACTTTCTCTTTCTGGGGTAGAAAACTCCATAAGTGTCTGTAAAAAGGATATGTGGGGACATTAGGCTCCCTCGGTTGCTCTTATTTTTTGAGATGTGCAAAGTTGTGGTTTAGGATGTGTATCTACACTTGTTGTCTAAGGTTTATGTTTTATGCTAGATCTCTTTCCTGGCTTATATATAGTGTTATGACACTACAGGATGCAGACTCACTTCATCAGGTAGATAGAATTCAGCAGAAACTTATCTTTCTTAGAAACAAAAGAAGTAGAAAACAGTTGTACATCATTTGTAGCACCTTTGAGGGTTTATGCTTCAAGTAATCACTGCACAAAAATCCTAATTTCAACTCACTCCTCCTCCTCCTATGTCCTCCATCCTTCTTCATTTCAAAGAAAGCTATTGAGCATTCTATTCACTAATGGCCAATGGATCTTTGCTCTTGACACTTTACACCTTATGACCCAGCAACGGTGAAGGATTGTACTAAAATTTGCTGTGTACATCTAGTCGCCTTGATGTAGAATTTTATGAAATAAATAGGTAACTGTGAGTTGTCTCTTTCAGCTTTTGTGCTGATCATTGATCTTAGAGACAGTATAATCATTTGATTTTTACAAGGACAGAATAGTGTAGGCTAGATACTGTATGTTCATGGGTGCTTTTCTCAGTGGGAAGACATAGATCATTTGTGCGGAAATATTCTTGGATTCATACAGATAACTTTGTAATTGACAAGGAGAGGAAGTGTGTTCATCTCTGGTACCTATCCATTGGCATGTAGGTGATTCAAATTATGGCGTGTAAACTTATGTTAAGTGAAAGGTTTTCAAAGAATATATTTCCTTGTGATTGTTGGTGTTTATACTGTAGATGATAAAAGGTTGCATCAGCTTGTTCTCTATTGTGATTTCCATTAACTTGAGGGCAGAAAAAAAATGAAAAATAAAAACATACAAATTCAAATATTTCAAACATATGACAGAAACAATCTAAGAACCAGGCAAATATGTGCTTTACAAATAGGCAGCATTTACATTTTCATCATATGATTGCATATTTATGTTTCTATTAGTAAGAAACACTGGTAGCTAGCTCTTTTGAGAATTTCAGTCTACTGGGTCCTTCTGATATATCTCTACTCCACTGATACCATGCACAATATCCTCTGACATGTATTTTGTGTTATGTGCTTTTCATTCTGAAACATTTTAAAACCATTGTTTTAAGAAATTTTTATTCCTTTTGTCATTGATAAATGATTTAATCTTTAAATTCTGAATAAATTCTAACAATTGTTTAGTTTAATTAATAAGCCTCTAAAATTAGAAAAATGTGAAAAGGTGCATGGATCCATCAGAAAAAATGACAGTGGTGTTTAGGAAGCTGTTCTCCCAGCCTGGACTTTACTCAGAAACCTCCTTAAAAATCCTCTGCTTTTCTTGTTGAATCAAAACATTCATCCACCAATTGTTTTGCCTTTTCTCACACCTAAACTTGATGTTAAACAATTGTGTTTGCCTAACGAGTAGTTTGCTATCATTCTGCCCAGTGTTGTTACTTTGGAAAGATGGCAAATCAATAATTGGATTTAAAAATAAAAGGACCCACAAAATTGGAGGAACATGCATACTCCCTCATTTCATCCCTGAATTAACTTTGTTGTTGTTGTTTAAAATAGATTCTTCTCTGAAACATGTTGACCAGAATTTTCCCTCCCTCTTCTCCTCACAACTTCCTTCCCTAGATCCATCCCCCACAGTTTACCCTTTAGAAAAGAGGTGAGTAAGATAATCAAATTAGGTATTAAAGAAGAAAGTAATAAGTGAAAAGAAAAAAATAACATATCAGATAATCTCACAGTTTAAAATGTTTAATAGTTAGTCAATGTTATGGTAACCGTTAATACAAATAGATTGCCAGGTCATGAGCTTATTACCTTCCATCCCATTAGACATGCATTCTGCAAAACTATCCAACTTAACATCATTAGAATCATCTTTTCTCCTTTGTTCCTTTTCTGCCAAATCCTCAAAAGAAAAGTATTTATCTTTACTTTGTTTTTCCCTTATCAATTCAAAATGCTTTTTAGCTTCATAAAGAGCCATTTGTAAACTGTTGGTGTCTATTACTGTCTAAGTAAGTTTATTCAGAAAGTGTTTTGTAGCACACATATCCTGCAGGGTACTTTCTATTTTTTTGTAACTGTTTTAGTGTTTTAGGTTTTACACTGAAAATTTTTATTACTATATGGTGGAATTTTGTTGGGTGGTAGATATGGGTCTAACTTCATTCTTCTATATATGGACATCCAGTTTCTATACATCATTTTATTTATTAACTATTTGTTTTTTAAAAATGTCTTTTCTCATTTTACATACCAATCCTAGTTCCCACTCACTCCCCTCCTACCACTCCCTATACCTTCCTTGCCATCCCATCCCTTATCCATCCTCAGAGAAGGTTAGGTTTCCCATGGGGAGTCAACAAAATCTAGCACATTGCTTTGAGGCAGGACCAAGCCCTCCCCCCATATTTAGACTGAGCAAGGTATCACCCCAGTGAAAGTGGATTCTAAAAAGACAGTACAAGGAGTAGAGATAAATCCTGGCTTTACTGCTGGTGGCTCCACAGTCTGCCCCAGCCATATAACTGACACCCACACTCAGAAGGCCAAGTTTTGTCTTATGCTGGTTGCCTGGCTGTCAGGCTGGAGTTAATCGGTTCCCATTAGCTCAGGTAAGCTGTTTCATTGGGTATCCCCTTCATGGTCTTGACCTCTTTGCTCATATTCTCATTTCTCACACTCTTCCACTAGGCTTTGGGAACTCAGTTCAGTGCTCCAATTGTGGATCTCCGCATCTGCTTGCATCAGTTGCTGGATGAAAGTTTCTAACATTTAGGACATAAAGATGCTGCCTTTTCTCTAGTTCATGTTTTTGTCATCTCTGTCAATAACAGATTTCAGTGGTTATATGTATTTCTTTTGGGTCTTTTATTTTGTCCTATTGTACTACAATTCAGTTTTTTGCCAATATTATTCTATTTTTATTACAAGGGCTCTGTAACCTATCTTGAGATGTGTAATGGTAATACTATTATAGCACTGTTCTTTTTGTTCAAGACTGTGTTGTTTATCCTTGTATTTTTGGAATTTGATATGAAGTTTTGGAAAATTTTCCTACTTCTGTATAGAACGCTGTGGTAATTTTGATTTTTACAGAGTTGTTGATAACCTTTGCCAACTATAGGTTTGACAGAGAGTTAATAACCAGAACTGATATAATTTAACAAAATCAAGAAAACAGATGACTCAACTAAAAAATGGGTTATGGATCTTAACACAGAGTTTTCAAAGGAAGATATAAAATAGGCTAAGAAATAGATATGAAATATTCATCACAGTTAGAAACTATGGGGAAAATTCTTTAAAAAAAACTTTGAAATTTTCCCCTTATCTTAAGATTTCTAAGATGAATAAAAAAGCTGACTAAAACCAATGGGGAGAATATCAGGAATCCTCATTAGTGTCCATATGATTGAAAACTGGTGTGCTCCCTCTTGAACCAATGTAGAAAATTAATAGGAAGCAAAAAGTAAACCTACCTTGTGACCCAGATATAGCAATTCTCAACACATTTCCAAAAGACTCTGTATTCAACTCCACAGTTGCTTTCTTGACCATGTTCATTTCTGCTCTGCTCAAAATAGCTAGCAAACAGAAACAATAGAAATGTCCATCATCTTATAAATAGATAATGAAAATGTTCTATATGTACTGCACAGACTACAACTTAATTTTTTTAAAAAATTTATCATACAATTTGCTGGTAAATGGATGGAACCAGAAAATACTATATTGAGTGAGGAAAAGAGATACAGAAAGACAAATGCTAACTGTTCTCTCTCATCCATGATTCCTAGCTTTGAATCTTCAAATATGAGTATAGCTACTAGATTAAACACACACATACACACACACACACACACACACACAGAGAGAGAGAGAGAGAGAGAGAGAGAGAGAGAGAGAGAGAGAGAGAGAGAGAGTTAAAAGGACATATGGGAGAGGCACTAGAGAGAAGAATGTTGTTCATTTCCTAGCTGCCAAGACTCCCAAAATAACCACACAGAAACAACATTATTTAAATCACTGCTTGGCCCATTAGCTCTACCTTCTTATTGGCTAACTCTTACATCTTAATTTAACCCATCTCCATTAATCTGTGCATCACCACGAGGTCGTGGCCTACCAGCAAAGTTTGAGCACATCTGTCTCTGGTTGTAGCTCCATGGCTTCTCCCTGACTCATTCTCCTTTCTTTCAGATTCAGTTTAGTTTTCTCCACCTAGCTCTATTCTACCCTATAGATGCCTACGACATTTTTTTTTAAACCAATGGTATTCGCAACATACAGAGGGGAATTCCACATCAGAAGAGGAGCAGGACTTCAATAATGGAAATCATGCTTCACAAATTCATTAGCCCACCCAGCCATTCTCCCTTATCACTGCATCACACTTCAGGTGTATTAGAATCAATCATATGCCCCTGCAAAAAAGAGTGTATATTCATTAGAGTCCATTTATTTTGTAGATATAGATAGATAAACTGTGTTACAGTTTTTTCTATTTGTTTAGAGTGGGAAGAAAATTTAGAGAAGGTAACAATCATAATTTGCATTTAAATTTTTGAATGAAGTCATTCACAGGAAAAATTGGGGAAATTATATATAACATCAGAAACAACAATCATGTTTCACATATAGACTTAAGGTTTAACATTTTTTATTACATTTTAAAAATTATTTGTATATGTATTTGTGTCTGTGTATGGGTATGTGCACATAAGTTCAGGTTCCCAAGGAGTCAGGAAGAGGGATTGGATCCCCCGGAGCTGTACTTGCGGCAGTTGTGAGCCACTATAGGTACTAGATATAGAATATGGACATTCCACAAGAACAGCATGCATTCTGAAATTCTGAGCCATCTCTCCAGGCCCTATGTTTAGATAATAATAAATATTTGAACAAAATACATAGAAGGTTAAATATATTTAAGAAATAAAAAAAACTTTAAATCAAAATGTGCAAATTAAGTACAAATAATTTTAAAAACAAATCTGAGAACTAGAGTTTTGAAAGTTCCTTTAGTAATAAAAACATAATCATATCTGTTTACATCACTATATGTTTCCTAAACATAAATTATATCAGTTCCAAGTCTACTTATCTATAGAAGTTAATATTTTTAAAAATTTCTACTTCATTTAGAAACATTCCAGAAATAAAACATGAGGCCTCTTTCAACATATATGTAAATTAAACAGAATTAAATAACCTGTGAGTATTTACAGCACGGTAAAGCTTCTTAAAACAATTCACTTTAGAATAGATGACACCATATTTTGACAAATTGTGAAGATAAAACATAAAAACAATAAGAGAGTCCTTCCAATAAGTATCAATATTCAGCTTTTCTAGTTACTGGGAATAGTCAAGTTTCTCCCATGATCACTCACAGTGAATGATCATCTATTGTCCTTCCTTTCAAGCAAATGTAATGTTTTAAATTATCCTTCTGACAAAGCAATTCCATAAGCAGCAGAATTTGATGAGCTTCTCTGTGAGTCTATCACCTAATGTGGAAATCCTACTGAAATATAACATAAATGCCTTTCAGTCAATCTAACACTTCTATTCTTTATATTCAAACTTTATAGAAGACTGTGGAAAGAAAAAGATTGTGATCACTGGTAAAATCTTTCTCTGTACATGATTTATAGGGAAAATCCATAATCTGTATCCTCTCATATGAAGTAACATTGGGGAGGAATGAACAAATCTACTTTAGGGATTAGAAAAAAATGGCTCAGCAATTAAGGAGCATTTCTTGCTCCTCCAGGGGACTGAGATTTGTTCTCAACACCAATGTTAGGTAGCTCAGAAATACTCCGCTCAATGGTAATCTGAAACTTCTGGCCTCTAAGATCACATGCACACATATATAATTTTAAAAGAAAATTCTCTTAGAAAAGAATTACTTTATAATAGAATTTAGGTCTGATAAACACCTGAACACTCTTAGAAAACTGGTTCTCCTGCTCTCAACATCTCAACCATTAGCTGCCTTTTCATTTATGGGAGGAGGGGGGTTGTGTAATTCCGCTATGCAAATTTTTGAATATAAATGCTATATTGGCTGACTAAAGTGATCCTTTATTTGTATTCTTACTATAACCTGACTCCTGTGTGATTTATAAAGCCTTTAATCGTTCAGAACAGACTCATGAATAAAATGTGCATTATTAATGTCTTCCTATATCTTCCCAACTTATATTGATTATGCAATATGTTGTAGAGAATTATTGATCACTTAACTTATCAATACTTTATGTAGAGTGATGAAGTCCACTCTATAAATCTATGACAGAAAATTTGTTAGTCTAGTTCCCCTCACCATCACAGTAACTTTCCAGCATTCAAATTGATAAAGAACTTCAATGTACTCATTGCCAAACACAACCTCATTTACTGATGATCAGACATTGATTAAGTGTGTGTCCCTTTAAATATTTGGATTCTCTTGGACTTGGCAATTTAGATATCAGCAGAATATGCTTTGATTATCCTGGAGGAAATCACAATACAGACGAACCGAGTTGTCTTACTATTTTCCTGTCTATAGTAATGTCAAATAATGAAATCATCCAACTGTATTTTAAAAACACATTGTCATTCATCCAGAGTAGCTACGCTTAGAGGCATGATAGTCTTACCTAATGTGAATGTCATACATCTGTGGCAAGGGCATTCTGCCAAAAGAAAAGGTGATGCACCGAGAGAACTTGCCTTAAATGATGTCTCTGCTGGTGAGCCCTTGACTTAGTACAGTGAAAGGAGAAGCTACAAGGCATCTGATTTCATAGCACTGTGTGTGTGTGTGTGTGTGTGTGTGTGTGTATGTAACTGAGCTGCATTGCCCTTTATGCTGGCTCATCAATTTGTGTCCTATTTAGAGCTGCAGTGGAAAAAGGAAAATCACTGGTGGGTGAAAGTTATAGGGTTTGATTTGATAGACCAAACAACTGAGATGCTTTTCTATATGTCAGACAAGTCACAACAGCATAAAAAAGACATCTAATTTTATTGTACTCTCTTGGGCACAACAGCTAGTATAGTTTTCTTTCACAGATTATCAGTACCAATGGAATACTTAAAACACTGTGTGTGTGCACACATGCAAATTAAATCAACTCCTCATATGTAGGAGGTCTGAGTTTAAAGATTCTGCAAACACCCAATGAAAAATATTTGGGGGCATGGCATTTGTATTAAACAATTTCACTCGCTATTAATTCTAAGCAATAAAATGTGGAAACTATTTGCACAGCAAATGCATTATCTGAAGTATTATGTGTATCATAGAGGTAAAAAAAGAGTACAAGACACATGGATTGCCATATGCAAATACCATTCTGTGTTATAGAAGGATCTTCAGCATCCTATTGAGGACTTTGGTTCCTCAGAGGGTCTTTGAATCAAACACACATACATCTGGAGCACTGTTACCCATTACTTAATCTCAAACTGGTATACTGTAAACATAAACTGTTGTTATATATTAACCTCTTAAACTTATTGGAATAAAATATTTAGGACTTATAATTTTTGTGAAACTATTAAATCACAATTCGTTCTCTTAAACCAGAAAATAAAGTATATTCTTCTAATGGAATTGTTTTAATAGTGTGTTAAAAAGTGATCTTTGAGAAATTACTATTTTATGTAAATAAACAGACATAAAATACAAAGAAGGATGTGGACTTAGAATTTTTTTGAAGAAACATGAACTTTACAAATTATGAAGAAGAGAAATCCAGGAAAATATATTTAATATCTTATAAATATCCAAACTAAGTTTGTTGCAGTATAGCAAAGCAAGTTCAAAATGAGAGTAATTCACTACATTCATGAACAAAAAGAAAAAAAATACATTATTATGTCAAGATACACAAAGTAGAGCTTGGAAAATTTAGATATCCAATATGATAGAAAAATTTCAAAACATGGGATGAATGAAAATTCATACAACATTATAAAGGTTAACAATCACTATACTTTCATGGGAAAAAAACTGGCTTACTTCCTCAGAAATTTGAGACCAGGACAATACTGTCTATATCTAAAATTTTCCTATGATATTTTTCTGGGAGACTTGAAGCATATAAAAGAAGGGCAAAGAGTTGAGAGAGTGAGAAAAAAAAGCAACCCTAGAAAAAACAGCTGGAAATAATATAACTTCCTTAACATATAGACAAATAGTTAAGTGTGAGTAAACCTAGACAAAAGTCTTCTCGAATTCTTAAGGCCTGCACAGCACTATGTTACATCATGGAGAACAGACAGTGAGCTTCCCGGGATTTACTTATGGCTTGGGAACTGTTGGCAGTTTAAGGTTGCTGGGAAAATGAGTCAGTTCTCCTTAGAAGGGTATCCAATAGTAGGTACTCTATGCCCCAAGGATGGAAACACATCCAAAGACATGTGGGAACACTAAAGCCATTGGGTTATAAGGCTGAAAGTGAGATTTGGGGTGAGTGGGAGGGCAAGAGCCATGAGGAGATGAGGAGTTGATATGATCCAACCCATTGTTTCCCTAAATGGAATTTTCAAAGAATATAAATAAAATGTTAAGTAAATTTATAAAATTACAAGATGCATGTTCAATATGTGAAAACAACTGCATTTTTATACCTGAGCAAAGTATACTTGGAAATAAAATTTGGAAAGCAATGACCTTTCAAAAAAACTACTGTGACTACTGTATAAAGTACATAGAAACAAAATTAATAAAGTATAAAGGACCAAGACACTGGAAAGTACAAATCAGAGAAATGAAATCTAAAAATCTAGAAAGTGAAAAATTAAACAATGGTTTATTGTTTATAGCATCACAGATAGGATGTTAATATTGTTGTAAATTATTCTCAAACAAGAATCACAGAAGACCTTATTTCAGTGAAAGAAGTCAATGAGAAACTAATTGTAAACTTTGATGATGGATATGAAGTAACCATACTCACCTGTCTTTAGCTTGTTTGTTTTTGAACAAAATTGGAGAACTGCTACTACTTGATTTCAATGTCATCTACCATGCTTTACTAACAAAGCCATAAGTTTAGAGAGGTAGAAACAAGGAAAAGAATGGAATTTTCCCAAACTAAGTTATACATATATAATTTGGTGGGGAGAAACAGTCTCTTTAACAAGAGGTTCTGGGACTACTGGTTAGTAATGTGGGAAAAATGAACTTCAACATTGACTTCTGTCAGTGCATTATAATGAACTTTAAAAAAAAGCAAACAAAAATTTGTAGAGGTAGGCTTTGAGGTCTCATATATGCTCAAGCCAAGCCCAGTGCAACAGACCACTTTCTGATGTCTGTAGATCAAGACGAAGGAATCTCAGCTCCATCTCTAGCTCCATGACGGCCTGCACATTACCATATCACACCATAATGACAATGGACTAAACCTCTAAAAACATAAGCCACCCTAATTCAATATCTTTCCTTTATAAGAGTTGCAGTGGTTATGGTTTTCTTCACAGCAATAAAAACCTTAAGCAAGACAGAGAGTATTACATAAAACCACAACCAATTAAAATTCAGAGTTGTGGAGTTCAGTCCCATTGAACATATATCTAGAAAACACTCTCACAACTAAAATTCAGAGGGCTTTGCAAACAGGAGGCAGAAAAACTGTAGGAGTCAAATCATCAGGGAAATTGCTGTGAGATTGTCTCTTAATAATGTAAGAAGCTTCAACGATAAGTATCATCAATGTGACTGCCTAAAATTGAGATGAACAAGGTGACAACACAGGAAAAAAACAAGAAGGCCCTCACCCTGCTGCTGAATTACAGGCAACTAAAGAATGCTGAGAGAAGAAGAAAGAGTCTTTTTCAGGGAAGAATACACCAACTGACTCACCAGTCTTAGTACCAGCTCAGAAAATATGCAGAGAAGTAACATTATACAGACTGAATATGTTATGTTTAGATATATATATATGTGTGTGTATATATATATATATATATGTGTGTGTGTGTGTGTGTGTGTGTGTGTGTATGTATGTATATACATATAACAAAACTTAATTTTAAAAAGAGGGCATAAATTGAAAGAGAGAAAAGAGGGTTAAGAAGAGTGATTGGAGGAAAGAGAGGGAAGATGGAAATGACGTAATTATTCTATGATCAAATAACCATATTCTAGGTAGGTTAGGAGATGGGCATGTGACACAAGTATATATTACACAAGTGTAAGGACCAGACTTTGTATCTCCACCACAACGTTTATAGCTAAATAAACTTGAAAAGCCAGCATTTGTGGATGGAGACAAGTAGATGCTTCTTCTGGCCACATGGCCAGCTAGTTTAGCAAATCAGTGAGTCCAGGTTAGATGAGAGACCCTGCCCCAAAGTATTAAAGTTGAGAGCAGCAGAGGAAGTCATTCATTTTCAAACTCTGTATTCCCTACACAGACACACAGAGGCATTCCACCCACTGTCAATCTAGACAGTCTAATTTAAAGCTTAATTTACAATGTACTATACACCTTGATGAGGAAGTATTTTTGTGGGATACAAGAGAGAAAAGGTATATTGAGAAAAATGTACATTTAAAAGCTAACTTTAAAAGATGCTTTTAAAAGATAGAAAGAAGAAAATATAAGTCAAACTATATCCACGGGGAGTTTTAAAATGCCTCACATTTAAAACAATTATAATGGTGCAGAAGAAATATACACTGAGTAGTTACTACATATTGGAATTTGATTATTGTTATGAATTAATTATACCAAAGCAAGCAATATGTAATTGAATAGTCTGTGAGGTGTTGGACACTTGTAAAATCTATAGTTCTCTGTTTGCTACCCAGTGAAATGGAGAAATAGTCATACATTTTGTTACTAAACTCTGATGTTCATTAGATAGGTGATATTAAATGAAATTACATCATTTTAATCTATGACTTAACAGAATAAACTTCATTATATGTTGAAGAGGATTTCTATATGTGTTTGTTTCAAAGATTTAATATACAAAGTGTATGATCAACTATTACGTTTCAATGAAATGAAAACACCCTCCCCACTACAGTAGGTAAAGCAAGCAATTTTATAAAAGATGAAGTTACGTTCAATAAGAACTTTTGTGGTTAATGGTAACTATGTGATTATGATTCACCACTCAAGAATTTATAGGAAAACACAAAAGAGACTTACTCATGAGAGACTTGTTTTAAAAAAAAAATAAGACAATGCTAATCTCTCTGAATCAGTGCATTAATTGGTATATCTGGACATTGTTACTGGAGATTCATAGTAGTAAAATATCTTTGAAAATCAGCTGTTTTTTTTCCTTACATTTACTATGTGGATGGTAGTAGGCAGTGGCACATACAGAAAATTGTAATGTATTATCACTCATGTGGAAGCTTGAAACTTAAGATTTATGTCATATAGATAGAAAATATAGTGGCCAATGAAAACATGAAGGGGCAGAAGAGCTCCTTTGGGATGTTGAGTAATGAGCACCAAATTACAGTAAGGAGAGAAAAAATAATTTTTAGTCCTTTTCATTACATTGTGATGCCTTAAGTTTATGCATATTTATTTTGTATTTTAAAATAAAACTGGAAAAAGTAAAGTTGAAGTTTTCCACAACAAAGAAATGCTATCCATTTATGGAGAGAAAAATGCACATTTAATGAGTTAACCATTATACACATATCAAATTATCACATCATTTTCATAAATATGTATAATTACTTTGTGTCCATTAAATATTATTTCAAAGTTTGATCTCACAAAACGTTAAATATATTCCATTTTGAAATACAGTCTAGCAAATTTATTTCCTGCTGCTTCTGCAATCTAAGAAAACATAAACAAAAGATGCACATAAAATATTGATAATTTCTCAGTTATAAAACACCCAAACTAGAAATAAACTACTAACACACAATAACTGGGTAAAAATTTTTGTCATTAAATATATAAAACTATTAAGAAATAATAATAAAAGTAATGCCAGTATATAGAGCTACAGAGATGAACCTCAGAAACATGCTGTGTAAATAATATCTAAATCCAAATATGTAAAGGGTTATTAGAATTTGTGTCTAACCAAATGGTAAGGATGCATCACTAAGGTGACAGCACCATCCCAAAAGCATTGGCAGATACCCTCTGATGATTTGGTTGACTGTAGGGGACAGAGTTGACACCAGGAGTCTGATAGAAACAGGCTAATGATTTCCAGGTGGGAGTAATATAGATACAATTAACTTAATGAGCAGCAAGGTCCTACAGGGTCAATGGACTTGCAGGATGCCTGACCTTGGGTGCCTGACCTTTAAAGTGCAGTGGCTAATAGAACATAGTGATTCTCAAGAGTGACAGTGTGTATGGAACCAAAACTAAATAAACTATGTAGTCCAAAACTCAGAATCATCATTTTAACAAAGGTTCTCAATCCCCAGTTAATTCTGCAACCAGATATACCTTCTCATTGATGAGAGATTGAGGTTTCAACAGAGGGAGCCATTACCTCTATAGATATATGTATGCATGACACTCTTTATAGAGTCTTTCCTTAAACTCATAACCTTAAAAGAGAGAAATACATAAACTGAAGGGAAACGGGCATGCAGAAACATTTTTGGACACAAAATTCAAGTTGATGTGGTTATCCAGATACTGAAGGTTACACCATGATGCTTAAATTGTACTCAACTACCACTATTTTTCTCCAGTCTTTATACAATTAGCATGGGAACATTTAGTACTCACAATCAGCTTTATATTGGTTGTAACTATCATAGCAGGGAATGGTATCTGCTTATGCTCAATACTGGAAATACAGAGCAATCATATTCTGGTTTAATGGCAATAGTGGCTACTATCCTTAAGCACCTAAATGGGATTGGACAGGTGAGGCACAGCATTTGAAAAACAGTTGTAAATTGGAAGGTGAGAGTGAACAACCATGAATTTATGTAGCAGTCATATGTAGGGATAAGTCCCGCCCTTTAGGGGGCGTGTTCGCCTCGGTCTAATGTTAGCCTATAAATTTGGCATGCATGCTTCCAGACACTCTCTTCTGCTTACTGGTCTCCGCGGGAATGGTGGTTCTGTAAGTCTATTTCCCCAATTAAAGCTGTCTGCATCCGTTACACTCTGTCTGCATCCGTTTACGCCGTTACAGTCATAGATAGAACTTCTCTACTAGCATGTGACAGGAATACACAAATATAGCTCACATGGCATATACCCAGTTTATCCAACCTGCTCTATGCCTAGCCCTATAAAAATAGATGGTCCAAATTCTGGTTACCAGGACTTTGTCATATAACAACACATCCTTCCACTAGTAGTAAAACCAATGAGCAAGAAGATGTAAACATATTTCGAGATTTAAGTTAAACTTTCTATAGAAAATGTAGAAGATAAAACCTAAAAGAAGCCCTCCAAAAGTTGTGCCTACAGTAAATCTTACTTGGGCAAGGGCAGAGGGGTCAATTTTCATCTTCTATTGATGATAATCCCTTAAAACACATGCGTCTTCTCAGGGAGAATCCTTTATAATGAAGGCAAAAGGGTAAGTAAGATCTTATTAGGTTCAATGATGTTCAGTTAGCTCTACACATGAATAGAGCCCAAACCACACATCATTGTTCCTACTTGGAAAATGCCTTGGAATTCAAAATTCAGTGGTGTGCTAGCAACAGAGTGGTGGGCTGGCCATCAAGTTCATGTGGAATTGTATACAACCTAAAGCACAAAAATACATGGATTTAAGGACAGTGACCATGGATTACCTGGATACTATAGGATCAGAGGGAAGAACAAGTGGATTGAATAAACATAATTCATGGAGATACTGGTGCCCTATGAAAACACTCACCTCGGACACATGCAAGCCACAAATAACCAAATGGACAGAAGACTTGGCCAGAAGAAGATGGCAGCCTTTTTCATAAATGACCTCAATGTAATATCACTCTGGGAACTGTATAGATCTAAGATAAACTTTTTCACAATAAAGCAATTTTAGCTCCTTCTAAGGCAGACTATTGTATCTCCCAGCAACAGAAGGCAATTGTGAGCCCCTGAGGTAATCTTGTCTCTAGGACACTTACAGATAATTTGGTTACAAACTGACATTAAACCTAAACTGGATGATTGGGGAGGACCAGGGTTCATGAATTTTGAAGATAGGGATTTAAATTTGCTGCCTCCAGAAATGAGTGGAAGGAGAACCCATTCTTTGAAGATGAGGTCTATGAAGGTATTTTACCCCTAAACATAGGACTTTATGACACAATTTTGAACCAAGGTCTCCCTATGTAGTCCTGACTATTTTTCAATCAACCATACACTGTGGGCTGCCCTTAGAACATAGGCACCAGCATGCCCAGCAAACTTAGAATTTACAGAACAATTTTCTCAGACCAAAGCAATCATTTCACAGTGAGGAAGCTCTGGAAGCCCATACGTGACCTTGGGGTCCATAAGTCTCAATGATGTATTGCAATGAGGTACAAAAACACACAAACACACACACACACACACACACACACAAATACCAGAGAGTAGAAAAAAGTTACTTATCCACAAATGTGGACTCTGTGACTATGAAAGTTCTGTTTGTCTATCAGAGTTAGGGCTTGAATTGTAAGTGCCACTTCAACTGCCATCTGGACGAGGCTGCATGGTATGGGTAGAGAAAGAGCTCAACACATTTGAGTAATACTTGATCCCAGGAACAAAGATGGCATACAACTGTTACAATCCAATTATTAAAGGATGAATAAATTCCATGCTTGGATAACTTAGTGAGTGGCTCTTGGTGGTCTGTAAATCATATTTTATCATAAGGAACAATGCCTTCAGCATCTGACTGAGATGTGTGTGCTGACCACCATTCCAAACATTTCAGGCAGCATCACTGTTAGGTCAATAACCTTGGACACCAGAGAACAATCAGGCTGAGATACTGGAAAGTGGAAAATAACTGGTAAATACCAGGTATAGTAGTGGTCCCAGAAAAGTGAGAAGTGGGAGATATAAGTACACTGCCTTCCTTCCACATACTGATTTCTTTAGGGTCAGAAGCCGTACCATAAACCAGAAGATGTTTTCAAGGAGGGAGAATGTACCACAGTGAGTGAATCCATTGGAGAATTACAGGGAGTAGACGCTAATGGGCAGCCTGGTATCCTCAAGTGATTTCTCCTCCAGAGTGAGGGATTGTTTACTTCCTTCTCAAGTACTAACTGCTGATGGCTTACAGTTGTAAGCTGCCCTCAGCCAATAGTAACTGCACTAACATGGTTATGACCCTTCTCTGAGTGGACCCATGCCCAGTATCTGATTGGTGTGATTGCCTAAAGGCCTAGTACTGCATCTTAATTTGACACAGGTTTAAAAATTCAAGCATAGCAGCACCATACCCCTTGGCAGCAGTTGAAGCTCATAAATGAATTGCAGTTCAACAGGCCCATCTGCCTGAACCTGCTGCCTTTATTTACTTACAGGAGTTGTTAATGAGACTTCCTCAGTTCTTCATCTGAACATAAATCCCCATCATAGAGTCCATTTCTAGAGACCCTTAGGGCATCTGGACACCAAGCTACCAGACTCTTATAATTGGGCAGCACTAATTTGGTATAAGACATTTAAAATGAGCTGAGGTCAGCTCCTGTGTCCTTCTTGTTTGTTTGTTTGTTTCTCTAGAGTTCACCTTCATTTCTCCTATGGATATGAACAAAGGTCTTTATAATGCACTTGAATTTCTATTTCAGTAGAGATTTTTGCAATAAAAATAATACTTGCTCCTTCTTCTGTGGCTTGTCTTAGAATCATGCATAGTTTATATATAAGAAATTACTGTGCTTCTTTTCACAGCAATGTTTATTTGGAGATCTTTTATGGACTAATAAGCTGTTTGCTCAAATACATTTTGTTCAATCTTGCTATTGTCCATGCCCTAAACTCCCTTACCCTGGTAGGCTTTTCCTGTGTCCCTGATATAAACCATGGAACTACCTAGTCCTACTAGAGCTGGTTTCACTTCAACCAGTGTTATTAGAGAACTTCATGTCTTTCTTTATTGTATTACACTGAGGTCACCACTGTGAGATTTATTTGATTTTGTAGATTGGCTAATTAATTTGTTCATTCTGTGCACTCAGCATCCGCTCTGCTTTTTTGGAGCAGTGCTACCAAAGCAATAGATTAATTTACATGGTACAATGCATTTAGAATAATCATTACCCCGTAGGATTGTTATTGCTTGAATTCTAAAGAGAGAAGATGTTTCCCCACTGAGATAAAAAGTTGCCATTGCAGATTGTTTTTGCTAAAAGAAAAAAAATAAATAAAGAAGAAATCTCTATAAATTTTTTGAATACAAGAATTTTATGGAACTTTTAATTTAATTATAGAAGGTTCAAATGCCCCAGTTTGCTGACAACTCTGAACAAACTTCTTTGAGTTACAAGGACTAGAAGCCAATCAGAAGTATTTTAAATGAAGAATACACAGAAATTTATGCAGGGTAACAAGTTCAGATAGCTTCATTGGAAAAACCACCAGGACTGCATATTTTAATTTACCATTTCTCAAAGCTGCACATCCCTTTTTATCATGCCATTCCAACTTCTCTGCTCTTGATTTCATTTTCATCTTGGTGTGAATTGCCTCTCACTCATCTGTTTGGACTGGACCCATTATGGCTTACCACAAAATAGCAATCTAAGCCCCCTAATCCTCAGCATTATTAGCTCAGTTACCCATTGTCCTTCAATATTTCAGATGAATCTGATAATCTCACACGCAGGTCAGGTATGAATACCACAGCCTTGTCAGTGACAGGCAGGCAGGAAGTTGGGGAACCATGGTTTTCAATGTACTCTGGGTCTCTTTCCTGCAGCAGTGACATTTTATGGGTGAGAATACCCTAAATACATTAATAATGATGTAAACTCTAAAGTTTCCTGAGTTCTAACTAGAAAAATAAATGAAAATATTTTATTACTGAGTTTACAGCTGTTCCAATGGTGATCATTAATTAAGTTAATATTCCAGCTTCAGGGCAAAGAACACATTTAGACTAAGGAAATATATTCCTTTCTCAGGAAGGATAACAAAAGGAACTGGTGTACATTAAGTAACTGGATGATAAAGTAGGAAAGAAGAAATTTCAGCTGCCGCAATTGTAAATATTCAGCTGTATGCAGATATACTTACTATTTTATACTTACAAAGAAATACAATAGTCTTAATAGGTCCAGTTATTCTACAATAAACAAGTATGTATCTTGTAATAAGCATCTGTCAAGACAGACAAGATCAAACTGAGTGGTTTTATTAGAAAGTTTGGTGCTGGAGAGGTGGCTCAATGGGTAAGCCTACTGTCTGCTCTTCCAAAGGTCCTGAGTTCAGTTCCCAGCAAGCACACATGATTGCTCAAAACCATCTATAGTGAGATCTGGTGCACTCTTGAGGAAGAGACTTGGTCAGTCATTCTCATCAACTTTGATCATCAAACCCAATATGAACAAGTTGAACAGAACTGCCATAGTCTGGCCAAGCAAGCTTCAGCATTGCCAGGGAATAAATTTCAAAAAAATTCAAATTTCATATATATATATATATATATATATATATATATATAATATATATATATATATTATCAATTTTATAAAAAATAGAACTATGACAAAATGTTTTAATATTAATATTAATGAAACTTTAAGGGTACAATTTGTGATATTACTAGGAAGCACAATCAAGCAGCACACTCCCTGATCCTCTGGATTCTACAATCTTTCTGGTCCTTCTTCAGAAATGGATCACTGAACCTTAGGTGAGGAAGCATTTTGTGGATGTATCCACTGGGACTGGGCTCCACAACTCTTCGTTTTGATTGAATGTGCTTTTCTTTAAGGGTCATCACCTATTGCAAGGACATAGTGCTTTGAGGAGGGGTGAAGACCACATTCATCTGTGTATATAATGACAAATGTTTATAAGTTATTGCTGGGAATTAAGTTGGCTTAGTAAATTAGTGGTTGAACGAACATAAGTTTAACTTAGTAAAACATAAGTTTAACTTAGTAAAACCAGTGGAAAGGGTAGACAGGGAGAACAGGGAAAAGCCTAAGCCTATACAAAGAACTAGCAACAATGAAAGATGAAGGAAAGACGAGAGTGGGAGAACTGCTCCTCCTTAAGGAATGTAAAAGAAAAAAAAGATATCTGGTAAAAAGTTTAAAGCATGAATCTTTAAAAGTTGTGTACAACGTCCTCATTTCAAATATTATTTCAAGGCATTAGAAATGATACTTGATGATATCAATGTCTTTATAATCGATATCAATAACACCTTTCCTGATAGAATATTTCCCTTATTAATATATTTGTATATATTGCTAAATAAAAAAAATGTCAAAAGAGAAAACATTTTAATAGAAATTATCACACAATGAAAAAGAGATGTCTTAAGAATGTATAGAAACAAAAGCTAAAATGGAAGACATTTTCTGGCACCACGATTTGGTGTTAGTAGCTTTGCCTAGTATTCTAACCTATTATTCGTATTGTTAATCACTCAATAACACATTTGATAACCATGTTAAAATCATGTTTTATAACTACTGATAACAATAATGCCAAAGTTGTATGAAAGGTATGAACATGTTGAAGCTTCATGGAGAACAAGGTTCATAACAACAGTGAGGAGAAAAAAGAAGAAATAGAAACCGCATTCAATACTATCAACTTTATATACACTTTTATCTATTTTCACTAGTATGCAAATGTTCTTAGCTTTAATAAACATATCAATAGGCATGGGGCAATTTGAGCCAGAATATTCATAGATCAATTATTATATGCATATTACATATGTATTTTAATGTTCTAAAGTGTTAAAAGTGTTAAAGCATTTCCTTTTCACTAATCATGTTTTATGTCACTAAATTGCTTAATTTTTAGACTATTATAAGAAGCACTAAAGTATCCAACCTAAAAGTGAATTATTCTTATATATGAAGCGAAAATATGCAAGTTACTTACTGGCAACAGAGACCTGCTATGCCACTGAAGCTAGGGTAGAAACATGGCTAGCAGAGGTGGCAAACACACCTCTGTCCTGTTGTACACAGAGTTAGTTTTAGCCTCCAAGCCATGCCTTATTAACATAAAAAAACACTCCTGGTCAGAAAAATGATTACAGATACACAATAAGACATAGTCAGATGAAAAAGACCTCTGAATGGATCATGGTGTTGGATAAATTTACATGGGTTTAAAAAAGAGAAAAGAAAGAGTAAAGATAGTCATAGATTAAAATAGTAAAGATAATAAAATAAATAATAAAAAATAATAGAGTATTTTAAAAAGCCCACATAAAGATATAAAATGCACAATGTCTAGATTATGTTTATTATTATGCTTTCTTTGAATTTTTTGACTGCAAAGAGACATTTCATTCTGGGAGCTATACGCTAAGCTAACAAATATGTTTTAAAGATACCTTGACTTCAAAATTTGAGTATAGGAATATGTTAATTTGGAAAAGAGGTTCTGCTTTAGTTTCCACAGAAAATGAGAACCTATGGATTCCTTCTAGGCTAAGGTGGTCTGAGGGGAAAAGATTCCCTGAAATTACTTTCCCCAACAAACAACAGGAAGTAGTTTGTAGAAAACTATGCCCAAATTTCCCAAATAATTGTTTATAAATATTTGTTTTTATTTAAAAGGGGATTATGTAAATGGTTAAATTGTCACAATTTCTTTCTAAAAGAGAAGATATGATACAAAGATTACTTAGGATTATTGATACAAACTTTAATTTTGTTATAATGTATATTTCTACTTTTGCTTAAGGTATTATGTTTATACAGTTTATTAAAATGTAATGTATAATTAAAATTACAGATTAATAGTCATTTATAATAGTCAAACTTGTAGTCATGTTAGTTATATTTTCTAGAAATACAGAGATGTATTTCAGTTAGAAAGATAATCTTCAACACTTCAAAGACCTACAGAATATGTTAATTAAAAGCTTTTAAGAAGTTAGATTTTTCTTGACAGTGAAACACATCTGCTTCTGGCAGTACCGATTATTTCAGAGAGGTTGATGGACATTGAAGAATCTCATTATGGAATTTGCTTTCAATGTGAAAAGGCTAGCCATATAGGCAAGAAACTGCTCCTGCCTGGACTGCTTAATGGTGTGCTTTATCAACTGGACATGCAGGATCCACAGAAGAATGACTGCTAAACTTTCCAAAAGATAGGATGGTCCTTTAGGTTTCCTGATTAATGAAAGAGTCTTCCAGACATTCTTCAGGACTCAGAAGAAAGTGACTGACACAGAAGAAAGTGACTGACAAACTGTCAATATAGGCGAAGCAGTCTTTCAAATTTCCTGCTTCGTGGAAAAGTCTATCAGAATCTATGGGCCTGTAGGCTGAAGATGGGTGCCATAACATTACAGAGTAGTTTGGGTGACTGTACAGGCAGCAAGATATCTCTGTCATCTCTAGAACTTTGGAAGTTGTTTACAATGCACTTTCTATCTACTTTGGTACTATTATGTCCTATTTTTCTTGGTCTTGATGGAATTGAAGACAGTTATACTTAAAGTTTTACTTAGTTATGATAAAAGATAAAGTAGATATAAATATTGCAACTGTAATTCTTGCTAGGTAACCATTTTGTTTTATGTAATTTTACTGTTAAAGTTTAAACTTTCCTTTTTATTAAGACAGAAATGGGGAGACAATGTGGGATTCCCCTCTGTGTGCTGTGAATAAGTTTTATTACCATTGGTTAATAAAGTAGCTGCTTTGCTCTATGGCATGACAGAATAAAGCTAGGTGGGAAATTCTAAACTGGATGTATGGAGAAAGAAAGGTGAGTCAGAGAGACACCATGTAGCAGCTGAATGAAAAAAAAGTGCTGGAACCTTACTGGTAGGCCACAACCTCATGATGACACATAGACTAATAGAAATTGGTTAATTTTAAAAAATATGAACTAGGTAGGAATATGTCTAAGCTATTGGTCAAGCAGTGTTGTAATTAATATAGTTTCTGTGAGTTTATTTGGGTCTGGGAAACTGAGAAATGAATGAGTGGTCTCACTTTACATTACATGTTAAGTAATGTTCCATTCCATATAACTCTAGGTTATAGAAATTGTATTTCAGTCAAAAAGTGAGATTATAAAATGTTATCTAAACATTCCACTAGCACATAAAAAATGGCAGAATGAGAATCTTAGTAAAATTATGATTTCAGTGTGTACTCTTTCTGTTATGCCTCATTGCCAGCTGATTAATCATTACCAAACATAAAAATTCTTGGATTGAAATAAGCAAGAAGACAATGAGAAAATAGTAAAAACACTCAGGTCAATTAAGAAACTACTCATCTCAGTTTTAAAATCACTCTAATGTATTTTCAAATTTTTTTAAAGTAAAATAATCTGAAAAAACCATTTTAAATGATGAATAGTTTATTTACTAAAGAAGTAATGAGGGAAAGAATTATTTTAAAATATGGTTCTAAAATTATTGGATAATAAAACACACAAAAATAAGTGTACCTGATTCCCTGTATATGATAGATAACATACTGAAATGTCACATAAAAGTTAGCAAAGACCAAAGCATAAGAATAAAGTATCAAAATATAGAAAAAAAAACAGAAAATCAATCTTGATAACCTTGGGGTGGGCAAACATTTTTTAGAATATACAAATCACAAATCTGACAGAGTATTTAATAATTGCATTATAATTGAGTAAAAATATTTTGTTAAATTCTGTACAGATAACATATTCCTATAACAGAATTGCTAACAAAATATTATTAACTGAAATATGTGAATCAGTTTTTGACAGTGGCCACTTATTCAACACAACTTTCTAAGGAACGTATTATACATATAATACTCACTGTGTAAATAAGAAAAGTACAGAAAATTGAAGGGTTAGCTCATATCTCAAATGTCTTATATGAAAACTTAAGAATATTTAAAAGAAGTCTGGAACTCCTCTGTGTCCACAGCCTCGACATCACGTCCAGAATTTATTTTCTTTCTGTGAAAAAAGCACAAACACATCCTCAACCCCAAATATATATACCGGTCGGGTTTTTTCATAATGCATTGCAAGGGCTTTTTCACCTTGTCTTATCAAAGGTAAGCTTGGTGTCATCAAGCCAGATCCGTTTGCATCAGGATCTGCTGGCAACTTTTATGAGTTGCTTTGAAGGAGCCTTGTTATGCTCCATAATTTTTATTATTGTTAGCCATATATGCAGTTCCTCCATTGGAAGAGTCATTTGTAAAATTTAGCATAAAATCCTTTAAGGGATTTTTTGCTATAACATTAGCAAGATACAGGTGCATAAATAGTAGCAGTGATCTGGGAAAAGACCATTGTTTTTGGCCTTTGAATTTAGCAAAGGCAATTGTCCAGGAATCAATCTTAAAATTATCAATGAATCTACTGTTTAGTATAAGAAACATTGATCATAGTCAATAATTTGTTAAACCATTGTCAAGATTCTATCCTGTCCTTTTATATCAGACAGGCTACTGGTTTAAATTAAGAGTTTAATATCTTAACTAGCAAAACTGAGAAGATTTAACCATAAGCAGCATGTTTTATAAAGCTGTTGTATAATAAGTTTTACATCTAATATACACACTTGCCATAGCTGAATTGGGCCGGTCTTCCCTGCCCCCAAGGAAAGAAGTGCCTGCTAACAAAACCACCTACACCACTCTGCAGGGTGTCATCCTGCCTCCAGAGTCCAGGGAGACCCGGCGGACATAAGTGCCAGGATATGCTTCATGTAGCTGAATCCAACTCGCCTCACCCAGGTTCCCCCACCTGTCCTGGAGCACAAATGCTAAACTGCTTCTGCAGCTTGAACTCTGGTCTGCTTTGGAGCTGAGTTGTAGACTAAACATCAGACTGCTTTAAACTTTGGGACACAGAACTCATTTTAATTAAAATATTAACCTCTCTTCACTTAAGAAGGGGGAAAATTGGGGGTTCCTGTCACTGTTGATCAGAGACTGGAACTGGTGGTATTTGATAACATCAATGTATGTCCTTGTACTCCTACTGAAATTGTTCTAATGATATTTGTAACTGCTTATAGATGTTGGGAAAAGTTTGACACATGCTGTAAAGTGTTTGGGTTTAATGCATATGTTAAAAATTTTAGATTTTGATCCCTTTTACACTGCCCTAATTTTTGGCAGGCAGTACACATAACTTTATGTGGAGTAGGCACTTAGGAAGGAGGACATACCATAGGCCAGACTAAAAGGTGAATACTGGGTTGGGAAAAAGCCCTTTCTTCTTGTCTGGAGATGGAGTTATTGGTGCCAAAATTATATCATTATATCTTTTGTTTGAGGAGCTCCTCACAGTCTTTTCATTAATGATAGACGCAGGGGCCCAATGACGGGAGTTAGTGTGGATCCTCGCCTGAATAGCACACCATACAGAGGTTGTAGAAACGGGCTCAACATGGCATGGTACAGGTATGAGGGCGCTCTCCACATGGCCTAAGACAAAGTGCCCTGTGATCTGCTTACTTTAATCCTGCTAGATGCCTTTTATTTGAGGAGCTCCAAGGACGGGCGACTTATGGCAGGATAATCCCCCAACCTAAGGCAGGGCCCTGGGAACCCTAGGACGGGTAAGGGGGAAAGAAAAAAGGCCTGGTCCCCACTAGACCTAGGAGTCATCGGGCACCCCTCTGTTCCCAGGAGAGGTGGATTGCTTCACCACTCGAGAGGAGGGTCTCTCCTTGTCTCAGTCCCTTCTCCTTTGGTCTGACACCATGGTTGACTCTGACTGGTGCTCTCCACGTGATAGCTGCCTGCCTTTGTATGGGAGGGGGGAGGGGATCTGTTGGGAGCTGTTTCCCCCTAGAGCTCATTGCAGGAACCATCGCCCTGGGGAGACTGCGGGGAACCACACACACATGGTTGTGCTGGGATTGGTTCTGTTGCCCCACACCCAGTTGAAGCTGTTAATGGAGAAAAATAAAATAAATAAAATAAAATGGGAAAAAAAGAATATTTAAAAGAAACAAAATATATGAAGAAGAAACACTTTCTCAATTAACATAAAAGTTTAATAAATACATGAAACTTCAAAAATTAAGTATTACAATGAAAAGTTATGATGCCAAGAAAAAGAGTTGGTAGATAAGATAGCACACCCACTGTTACAGAGGACCTGGGTTCAGTTTCTAGCACCCTTGTCAGGAAGCTCATAACTCCTCTTAAGTCCAGTTGTAGAAAATTTGACACTCTCTTACATTCACAAGCACATACACTGACACACCCAAATACCCAAAATTAAAAATAAATAAAATAAAAATATGATTTATAATTAAAATTTATTACAAAATACTATGTTAAAAACATTAAGCTTGGGATTTGGGGGTGACATTAGGAATCTCAGATGAAGGTTTACAGACTCTCCTCCCATTGCAACCTAATTAGGCATATTCCTAACAATGGAAATGTTATGTTCAGAGCAGACAATGAAACCACCACTATGACAAATGGGATAAATTCAGAGGTTAATGTAACCATCCTAGAGACAATGTTGAACAGAGCAGTAGATTTAGTTAAATATAAAGTACTTATAAAGTAAGAGCAAAATTCTCTACAAAACATATTTAAAGAATATAAGCATTCTAATAAGACAAAGGAAGGTATGGATTTGGGTAGACAGAAAAGTGGGGAAACTCAGCGAGAAGTTGGAGGAGTAAAATCAATATCAGAATATATTACATAAAAAAAAAACATTTCAAACAGAGGCAGAGACCCTCATTGCAACACTGGACTGAGATGAAGAGTGGAAGGAATGAGAATATGAGCAAAGAGGTCAAGACTATGATGGATTTACCCACTGAAACAGTCTACCTGTGCTAATGGGATTTCACCAACTCCAGCCAGACTGGAATAGAACAAACATAGGACCAAACTAGTCCATCTGAATGTGGCTGACAGCTGCATGGCTCATGCAGCTTAAAGGGCCACTGGTAGTGGCACCAGGATTTATCCATACTGCATTGACTTTCAGGGAACCTATTCTCTTTGGATGATACCTTTCTCGGCATGTATATATATGTATGTATGTGTGTGTGTGTGTGTGTGTGTGTGTGTGTGTGTGTGTATCTTCCCCAAAGCAATGTGCCTTATCCTCTCTGAGATTTTTGAGATCCAGAGAAATAGTGAGAGAAGACTATAGTGGTTTTTATTAAGTGTTTGGGTAAAATAAATAAATGGAAGATCCCAGAATCATTCAAAATTCAATGACTATGTTTGAAAGCCAGGAGATAACCTGCATGGGGACTCTATTGCCTATTGAGAACATTTTCTTTTTCTTTTTTTCTTTCTTTACCTTAAACTTTATTTTATGTGGGGGACATTGCAAGGGCAGAAGGCAGATATGAAATAACAGAGAAATCAATTCTATTGAGATGCATAATGTGAAAGACATAAATAAAAAATAATTAAAAACTGAAAAAAGAATCTTTGATGATTTATACTCTTGCAATGTTATGTCGTTTGGATAGGGTTTAAAGTATTTAATCTAAACTATTTAGTTCAATTCTTAGGTTTATTATTTATACAAAAAACGTGTTTAAACCCAGTATAATAGATCATACACAGAAGGTTATTTTCTGAATTTAGGATTTTTTTATTCCTTCCTGGTTTATTCAGTTATACCTAAATGTTGGTTGGGTTAGGATATATAAGCAACATTTATTCTTTTAAATTGTTTTAGTAAGTTTATGTATCTCCTAGTGTTAATAGAGTTAATATAGTAATTAATTGTATACAATACGTATATAATACAAATTCGCCATAAGTATGCAATAAACATATATTATGCATTTATCAACCAAGCATGGTAACATGAGCCTATAATCCCAACTGTTAGTAGTAGATACTAGGAGAATCTTAAATTCAAGGTTATCTTCAGCTTAGGGCATGTGAAACTTTATCTCAAAAATAAAATAAAATAAAATAATTGTATATAAGGATGACTACTTTATAAGTATCTGTGTTTTTTTAGGAATATAAACATTATGTTAATATTACTACAGATTACGTTTCCAAAGAAATCAAAGAAGAGAAGGGGAAACTGTCCTTGCTACAGGATATGTTTACAGTCTGAGTAAAAGCTGACAGTGATTTTACAAAGCTTCTACCTGATTCTTATCTCACTCCTGTCCCTCCCATTGAGAATTACTGCTATAGACATATTCTTATCAAAAGATTGAATACAGTTGATAATTCTATAGTACTCTTCATGAACTTCCTTAGAATACTTTTATTTATCCCTCTACGGTTCTTGTCTCCATAGTCTCAGTGAAGCAATAAATAAAATATAAGAAGCATGAAACAATATTTGTAAACAAAATTACTTTTAGTCATCAAATTATATTTCAAAATTATTTTTTTCTTTTCCTGAATAACCTTTTTTTCCTATTTATTCGATTCTAGTTTCTGAGAAACTTCTAATTAGCTACCTGGGAAACAGCCCTTTCTCACCCCAGCTTTTGGCCACCTTATTAATCTTCTGGACTTTCCCCAATGAAGTATTTATTCACAGTCTTTTCTGGCCTATACTTGGTATTTCAAGGGCTGGCATTTCCTCTGCTTGTCTCTGGACACTAATATTTAATCATATAATCACAGGAATTGGAGATGGATGAGACCTAACTGTTCACTTTCCATCTGCCTGCCAAAGCTGTAGTTGTTTTGTCTATCTTTTGGCATTGATTTTTAGAAAGCTGGTTATTTATCCACTAAAACAATTTTAAATGCCATATTTTTGTACATAGACCAGGGATATCTACTACCCAAACTTTTATGCTCATGCCATAGCTAGATCTGTTGGGTGAACTTACTAATAATTTGCATAACCACATACATACACAGACACACATAGCTCTATGTATGTGTACACATCAATACACATATCTTCACCCACTTGTATGTATATATATATATATATATATATATATATATATATATATATACCAAAATCCTCAAATCACTCATGTTTGTGGTCAAATGGGTGCTGTGGGACAATGGTCTGTATCCTTTCTCTTGTTTTTTAATAAAATGCTGATTGGCCAGTAGCCTGGCATGGAGAATAGGTAGGGTGACAACAACAGGAGAACTCTGAGAAGAGGAAAGTCTCAGTCTGCAGTCATCATCCAGACAGAGAGGAAGCAAGAAGAGAATACCTTGCTGAAAAAAGGTACCAAGTCACATGGCTAACACAGACAAGAATAATGGGGGAATTTAAGATTTAAGAATTAGTTAATAAAAAGCCTGAGCTACTAGGCCAACCAGTTTATAATTAATGTAGTAGACCTCTGTGTATTTCTTTGGGATGAACAGCTTCAGGACTGGGTGGGACAGAAACCACTGTCAAGAAATGGGTGCACCTGTTCTTTCAACAAGTAAGACACAAACCAAACACGTGATCAAGCAAATGGCCAGGACAGGAACGGATAACCTATTCAGTCAAAATTTCAGACCTGGGCTCCATATATCACCATCATCATGATTTTTCCAAATAAATATATTCTCTATATTTAAAAGTGCATTTATTGAAATTTATTCTACCTTTCTAAGTTTTTCTAAGCACATTTTTCAATTTTCCACCACATTCTTGAGAGATTTTGTTGGAAAAGAACATATTAATTCATAAGTACCCAGTTTAAATGGATGACAAGCATCTGAAACAATAAACATTACAATTGTCTCCAAACAGGTCCCATATATTATTCACATCTTCAACATTTATTGTTAGACTTTAGTGGTCTAAGAAATGGCATTAAAATATTATTTAGAAATGTGCTAAAATTATAGAATTGTTCTGGTACTAAAATGATTTATGCATTTATGTAGCCTTTCTTGTGTACTTACCTAGGCAGAATTGAAATCAAAAGTCTCTCTCTCTCTCTCTCTCTCTCTCTCTCTCTCTCTCTCTCTCTCTCTCATTTGTGTGTGCAGACCTAATCAATCCTTAGCAGTCTTTTGTTCTGATTTTAACTGAGGGCATTGGGAAAAATGTTAAATTTCCCTTTCTTTTCTACCTCAATTGCTACTGTACTCATCCGTAAGTCCAATGATTATTACACCTAAATCATGTCAAATCATTTCTATTACTACAACCCAAGATGGCTGAGATGACAAACTTATAGAATGCCTATTTGGGTTTAGGGTTGTAAAAGGTTCAGTATAATGTTTGGTAGCCAGATTACTCTGGGGACTGCTGTAAGGTAATGTGTCAAAGTCAGTAACATGCAGTGAAGAAAAGGAAAGGCCATACATTCACAATTGTTTTGAGGGTATAGCTCTTAATGACCTTCCACTTAATATTAACTCTTAAAATGACACTTCATTTTAATATTGTCAGTCTGAGGACACAGTCTCTAACATATAGGTACTTGTGGGAACACTTAGGATTCAAGCTACAGCATATGCTAATATCATATTTCTTTGCTATTTTATATTACACACACACACACACACACACACACATGCCCATTTCATTCCATCTCTCTCTCTTGTGTTATCTCTGCTAGGTGTAGTCCCTCTATTTTTGAATTACAACTATTTAGATGACAGGGATTATAAGTCATATCTCAACTTCCTTTGAACTGCTTGTACTTTATATACTCTAAATGAAAATACAGAAATAAAACAAGAGCTTATTATTGTCTTTTCAGGAACTCTAGAAGTTTACAGTAAGTTTCCTGTCATTGCTGTAGATGGGGAGGTGGTTATAGAAATTGGATTCAGTTTATAAAGGATTATCAATCATGGAAAGTTTTGTGAGCTACATAAGGTAAAACACACAGCCAATTATTTGAGGATATGTGAACTGACAAGTTTCTTTTGGGGTTGAAGAGTTTGAAATTCAGCAACATTTCATTCTACCTTAGAGTTGATAATACATGGCTCAATTGTGTTGATGATAAAATATTATAGACCTATAATAGAGCAGCATAGCCAGTTTCCATAACATACACTTTAAAAGTTCCCTTGAGCTCCCAAGTTAGTGATAAGGTAAAATCACAGCTCAAATCATTTTTGAACATTTTCACAGGAAAGTCAATTTTCTCTCTAGCTCATATTTCTCAGTTTCAACACAAAGCTAACGATGCTTCATGATGCTTATAGTCTAGAACTATATGAACAAAGATAAGAGATACAATGATTTTTTACCACACAGCCTAGAGCATAGGAAATTTTCACCATACATCATAGAACTGTATACCAACACAGCACTTTATAACATACAATAATGTTTTTACATTTTCTTTCTGATTTTTTTCCAGACTCTAGATAATTGTTTATCTGGACATGAGTATTTGATGTTATTTAAAAAGGAGATATGAAAATTTTCTCACTTAGAAATATAACCCAACACCTTTTGAAAGGCGTTGCAAAAGTATTCACAATGACCAAAGAGTAAACAAGTTAAAAAACCACCAAGTAAGATTCATCAAACAACAATGTATGTGTGGTTTATAGGAAGCCAATGAAATCCAGACATGGAGTACCAAAAAAGAAGTGTACAAAGATGCTTTTTAAAATAATACACAACACAATATTTTTCTCCCAAGATTTATTTTGTATTTATTTTTCATACAATATATTTAATTATGTTTCCCATCCTCTAGCCCTTCTCATGTCCTTCACTCCTGCCCATCACACTCCCCATTCAATAATATATCTTTTCGCTAAAAACAAAATAACAGAAATGAAGGTTGGGTGTTGGAGAAGGAAGCTTGTTGGCTCCCAGCTGCCTGGTTAGCAGAGGCCTAAAATAATCACACAGAAACTATATTTTTTATTCATTTATTAAAGATTTCTGTCTCTTCCCCACCGCTGCCTCCCATTTCCCTTCCCCTCCCCCAATCAAGTCCCCCTCCCTCGACAGCCCAAAGAGAAACTATATTATTTAAATGACTGTTTGGCCCATTAGCTCTAGCTTCTTAATGGCTAACTCTCACATATTAATTTAACCTATTTCTATTAATCTGTGTTTAGCCATGTGGCTTTGGATTACCCACTAAAGTTCTGGCATCTGTCTATGGCAGGCTGCATGGCATCTCTCCATCTCTGCCTTCCTCATCCCACGCTATAGGCCAAGCCAGTTCTTTATTCATTAAACAATAAAAGCAACACATAGACATAAGGACCTCCCACACCATTTTCCTTCTTCTGTTTAAACAAAAAGGAAGGCTTTGGCTTTAACATAGTAAAATGACATATAACAAAGCAGGTATGAAATAAGAATTACAGATACAATTTTTACATCTATTTTATATTTTATCATAACTAAGGAATACTATAACTATAAATTCTTCAACTCCATTAAAGACTCCAGAAGTATGTGATATTATGTAGGTAAACAAGAACATTGTAAGCAACTTGCAAAACTCTAGAATTGACAGAGATATCTTGTTTCCTGGATAGTCACACAAAGTTTTTCTGTATCATTGGGGCATCCATCTTCAGCCTACAGGCCAACATTGGCACGCAAATCTGTTGTAGGAAGCCACTTATTGGTTACTGTCTCCTCAGCCCAAAATAATCACACAGATAGAGTTTAATTAAATCACTGTTTGACCCATTAGCTCTAGCTTCTTATTGGCTAATTATTAAATATTAATTTAACCCATTTCTATTAATCTGTATATCACCATATTGCTGTGGCTTACCAGCTAAAGTTCACATCGTCTATCTACAGTGGCTCCATGGCTTCTCTTCAGCCTCACCTTATTCCTCCCATGAGATAGGCCAAGTCAGTTTTCTTTATTCATTAACCAATAAAATCAGGAGGACCTCCTTCACCAGTTGAGTAAAACAAATAAACAGCCTATGAAACAAATATTAAAAAGTCATAGTAAACAAAAAGACCCATATCTGTTCATCCTCCAATACACATGCAGGAAGAAAATCAAAAAGTTTGTGTTAACCTACTACTCTTGGGCATGTTACCTGACTGGGAGTGTGGATGACATACTCTGTAACATTCCATTGGTGAAAAATGATTTTTTACCATTGCCAGAAGGTAACAACTGTAAATAACTTCGGGATTAGGGATAGTACACTATGTCTAGTTCACTACATTAGCACTGAGACCTTGTGGATCTTGAACCTTGCAGGTATTATGTCTGATTCAACACACTATGTGAGTTCATATTTACTTCAGTCCTGCTCTGTCTGGAAGATCCTGTATATTGGATATATCAATTACCTCCACCTCTTTCTTCTTCCTCTTCCTCAGAGGTCTCTGGGCCTTTACAAGAGGGGTTTATTGAAGACAACTCATTTAGATATGAGTGCTCCAAAGTTTCTCATTCTTGATACACTCTCTAACTGTGAGTCTCCATGTTAATTACTAAGTACTGTAAATGCTTCTCTGAAGAGGGTTTAGTTAGGCACTAGTTTATAGATATAGAAAAATATTATTAGGAGTAATTTTGTGCTATATTCCTTTACTAGAATAATACTAGCACGTTTTGCCCTAGGGCCATGACAGGTATTATCTCAGGTTATTGGTCAGTTTAGCAGTGTCAGATGCAATCTTAATCTCATAGAGTGGGCCTTAAATCCAATTTTAATAATGGTTGCTGTTCCTATGACATTTGTTTTGCTATTGTACCAGTATATCTTTCAGATAGGTCCCTGTGGTAGGTCATCACGTGTGTACCTGTGTGGTATTAAAGATTACCTTTCTCATCCAGTTGTGTGCATAGTACCTTCCAGCACTGTGAACACTAGTTAGTAAGGTTGCAGCATTTTGTTTGGCACTGGCCTGACTTTTCCAAGTTCAAGGACATACGTAATATGCATCTTCAAGAATAGCAACTAATAACTGGCCATAACCTGTGAGGTTTGGGGCCAATGACTTAACATTGCAGAACAGTGCAGGTTCTTATTGTGGGCAGATGTCTAGTTGTTAGTACATAAGGTTCCTAAAATATTGGTATGTATGAAAGGAATCAACATGAAGTCATCTTCTAATGGGGAGATAATGCCGTAACTACACATACTGATTTTTTTCCATCCTCCTTAAAGAAGAAGTCCATTCTTTTGTGTCTCCCCAAATGTAAAGGTAAAATTCAACTTTCCTTTATAAATTTTCTAAAATTTTGATTTTATTAAAAATTAATTTATGGTACTGCTCCTTTAATCATTTTAAGCATTATTTCTTTTATATGTTCATATTTTTCCAAAAAGACACTTATTATGAAAAAAACTATTAGAACTAGAATTAGAGTGATCTAATTCATTGAAAACACTACTATCAATTCTGATGATAGATTAGCATCCCTGATATACATGCATATTTTGATAGTAGGTTCATATTAATAGATAATGTGTTTATATGGTGTATAATAACTTGTCATTATGGAGTAACCAATCCTAATTACCCACCAACTGTGCAAGCAATTAATTAATGAATGCTGTAAAAAAAAGACTTTCCTGCTAATTCAATACATCTTGTTGTTTAAAGCTATTCCAGGTACTGAGGACAATTTAGTAACAAATTGGTATGAATCATGCTCTCCTCAAAATTAAAAAATGGTCAGAAGAGGTAGTGGTGAAGAACCAAGAAAAAATAATTTCAAATCTCAAGCAAAAATGTCAATATTTCTCAGGTTAAATTGAGGACACAGTGAAGGTGAATTGAATTCCATGGTTGTGTGTCTAGATAAATACAGATTCACATTCATACATAGAATGTATAATTTTAGAAATAGGGAGAATTCTAAGGTTTAACATTATCTATGTATATCCTACTCAATGTTTTAATTCATAGTTCATTTTTTATACCTACTATAATGTAAATGTTTAGAAATGGTTGCTATATAATTCTTTCCTGGGAATAGTCAAAAATGTTTGAACATGTTTAGTACAGAAATACTTTTTTCCAATTTTTTTTTTTTACTTACAGTTGACTAAATCTGAAAATACCAAAACATGATATAAAATCAGCGACATGGAATATATATACAAGGAGTGTTGGTCAGTTATTACAAATATTACTATTCCATGATAGCTTGTCTTTGTTTGATGCCTTTTGCTGTCAAACAATTCAAATGTTATATAGCTAACAATTCATTACTTATGACATGGTTGTATGTTCTCATGCCCCATGATAGTAGTATACATACATGGCACGTTAAGGAATCATTTGTCTTGCTTTAAAATTAAGCCATTATTAACCTAAGTTCTATTTAGGGAAAAGTTTTGCTCAGGCAAATATTTTACTTATGATCTTAATTAGAGCTATGCAACACCACACCTCACTGTGAGCTCGGGTAGCTATTTTAAATTTTATTTTAATTGGTGTGTGTGTGTGTGTGTGTGTGTGTGTGTGTGTGTGCATGCTTGTGTACAGTTCCACTCATGCCACAGATTTGTGTGAGATAATCAGAGGACAACCCTCAGAAGTGAATATTTTCCTTCTACCTTGTATCATCTGGAGATAGGATCCAGGTCACAAAGATCACAGATTAGTATCACTATCCAAGGAGCATTAATGCCATTTCAAGGTTTTAGTATTTTTGTTTCTTACATTTTGAAGCTCATATGCATGAATAACACATTTTTATATACAAAAATGATAGACAAATTACATAACAGTACTCAATGCCAGGGCATTGTTTTCCTTACAATTCAATGTAAGTGCCCTTTTTGATCTTCATTTCCATAAGTCTCTTGTGAACCATGCTTTCCTTTTTATCTCCATTCCAATATTATAATTTCTCAATTATTCAATTTTCATTACAAGCCTCGATTTATAAAGGTAAGTCTGGATCCTTTCCTCATTTATTTTGCTTAAACTTCCTTTGGCAGATTTCCTTTACTAAATTAAATTTATAAGGAACATTTTGAGTTTTATGAATAACACAGATAGGATTTTTATTACATTTCAGTGTATTTATAGATTAATTTGGAGGGGAATTCTTATCTTTTTAATATTAAGTCATCCCTTTCACAATATGAATCAGTTCACTTTTTATTTAAATCTTCTTTTATACCCTTTAGTAAAATTTTACAGTTTTCTTCATATAGCCCTTTATGCTTATTTTTGCTAGGGTTATAGTTTTGAATTTTATAGGTTTATGTTTATTGTGGCACAGAAGTTATCCTCTACATTTTGTCTCTCCTTTGAAAGTATACAACAAACTTTCAGAAAATTTCATCTTTGCCTTTTTTAGACTGATGTCATTTTCTTCTACTTTTCTAATATTTACGCAACATATTTCTTATTATTTTGCTCTAATATTTGTATATTTTAATTTTCATTCTTTGGCTTGGTGGATTGGGGGAGGGGTGATGTACAATGGCGATACTGACTTGATAATAATGTCATTTTTTCTTACTGATGAGTAGAAGAGAAACTTCTCTATCTTCCTCTAATAAAATGAGCTATGTCTCATACAGCTTTCTGACAGATATAAAGGTGTTTCTTTTCATTTTTTGCATGCTAAGAGTTACTCACCTTCAGCACTTGTTGAAACAAAAAAGGAATTGTTTTTAAAATCATTTATTTTTCTTCTTAATAATTTATTACAGTGATATATCTAGCTTATTGTCTAGTATCCAAAACCCTTATCTTAATGAGCACCAATCATTTCCTCATGATATTCCATTACTTTCAGGCTCTGTTAGAATATATTTTCAAATATTTTGATCAGAGTATGTAGGTGTCTTATTAGTCTGAATTTCCTACTTTGCTTTTGCTATTACTATTTCATTTTTAACTACAGATGGCTTTTTTCATTTATATAAAGTAAATTTTGGAGTAATGCATCTTGCTATAAAATCTTAACCATATAAAAACAAGATATTTTTTACAATTCATAGTAAATTATTGAAGTTTAACAAAACTTTCATATCAAAATATTATAATGTCCTTTTGGATTTTGTTATTTATTCTACTAAAACCATTAAAAATTACAGACATGACATTTTGTGTCATGCTATTTTGTCACCTGTGAAAAGTCTACTTATATTTAATTATGCTACATTTTATTTCTTAGGATTTGATACTTTGCTTCTTCTATTCATCTTTATTGCAAATTTGATTCCGTTGTGGACAACTCTTGTGTTTTCAACTCTGCAGAACCCTAGCTTTTTCCTTTGATAGAATATGTTCAGATAGAAAAGGTTCTCATGTTTTTATTTTCAGAAACTTGTAAGTAAGATTATCTCTTTCTGGTTCCAAAAGGTATGAAATCATTCTGAGCTCAGTTCTTACTTCTACTCTGACTGAACACTCTAGTGGTAACTTAGAGGGGAACACTTTCAGTATTCTTTTTACCTATCATTCCAGTATTTTTGGTGTAACTGGATAAATTTTTTAAAAGTGTCATAAATCATGTGATAATTTTGCTGAAGATTTTGCATCCATAAAAATATTAATTAAAGTACCATCTTTTCAAGTTCTTGATCAACTTGACTCATAGATATTTCACACTATTTCCATTGGCACTTTATTCTCATGTTTTTGTTAAGCAGAAGTAGGGCTGGACCCTGGATCTCATACTTGCAACATAAGCACTATTAGTTAACAGGGATCTGAGGGGGAAAAACACACATTCAACAGAGTCCAAGTATTCTACTGGAGCAAGCCCTGAATATTCTAACACAGTTGAAATGCTAGAAAATGACTGTAAAACCAACTTCATGAAGATGATGGATGTCTTTAGAAAGATTAATTTCTTAAAGAAATGTAGAAAAATGCAAAAAAAAAAACAATGGGAGGAAATGAATAAATCTCTCAAAAAGAGCCAGTGTAATAAAAACAATAGGAGGAAATGAGCAAATCCAATAAAGAAAGACAAAAATGTCAAGAAAACAAACAGGTGAAGCTTAAGAATAAAAATTTTCAAGCCTTCAAAATGGAAATATAAGCAATAAAGAAAACATAAACTCAGGGAATCCTGGAGATAGAAAGTCTAGGTACAAGACCAGGAACTCTAGACACAAGCATTGCCAACAGAATACAAGAGATAGAAGAGAGAATGGCTGGAGTATAAAATATGAAGTAAGAAATAGATATATTGGTCAAAGAAAAAGTTAAATCTAGAAAAGGAAACCTTAATAAACATCATGGAAATATGAAATAGTATGCAAAATAATCTGTGAATAATAGAAATAGAAAAAAGAGAGGAATCGTAGCTTACAATATTTTAAACCAAATCGGAAGAATAATTTCTTAACCTAAATGAGAACATACGTACAAAAGTATAAGAAGTTTAAAGAACATCAATTAGATTAAACTAGGAAAGAATAACAATCATTGCACTAATAATAAAATACAAAGGAATAATATTAAAAGTTGTAAGGGAAAAATGCCAGGTAACATACAAAGGCAAGCCTATTAGAATGACATCAATTTCTCAACTGAGACTCAGAAAGCCAGAAGTGTCTGGATAGATGTCCTGCAGAATCTAAGAGATCACAGCTGCCAGCCCATACTACTATACCCAGAAAAACTTTCAATCACCATAGATGCAGAAAAACAGATATTCCATGAAAAAGGCAAATTTCAACAATATCCATCAACAAATTCAGCCCAATAAAAGATACTAGAAGAAAATTCAAACCCAAAGAGATCATTCTTCCTATAAAAACACAGGAAATAAATAATTTCCTGCCAGTAAAATCAAAGGAAGAGAATCATACACATACACACAAACACACACACACACACACACAGTGAGAGACAGACAGACACTACCATCACTATCATAAAAAAAAATCACAGGAATTAACAATTATAGGTCATCAATTATAGAATTGTGTAGACACAAATTTTTGTCCTGCCTGGTCCTGCAGCTATTCCCAAAGAAACACACAGAGGCTTATATTAATTATAAACTGTTTGGTCTATTAATTAAGGTTTATTATTAACTAGTTCTTATAATTTAACCCATTTTTTTTTTGATTTTCGAGACAGGGTTTCTCCGTAGCTTTTGGTTCCTGTCCTGGAACTAGCTCTTGTAGACCAGGCTGGCCTTAAACTCACAGAGATCCGCCTGCCTCTGCCTCCCGAGTGCTGGGTTTAAAGGCGTGTGCCACCACTGCCCTGTTTAACCCATAATTCTTGTCTATATTTAGCCATGTGGTTTGCTACCTTTTCTCAGTACAGCATTATCATCTGATTCCTCTGCATCTGTCTGGTGACTGACTCTGCCTTTCGTCTTCCTAGAATTTTCTTAATCTTGTCACCCCATCTATACTTCCTGCTTTGCTACTGGCCAATCAGGGTTTTATTCAACCAATACAAGTGACAAATCTTTACAGTATACAAGAGCATTCTCCCACAAAATTTTCTTTTTTTGCTTTTCAAAACAAGATCTATATCCTTCTTTTTTCTTTTCAAAATAGATTCAATAATTTATTCTTTTATCCTATCTATATCTACAATTAATATCTGTCAAAGTCCATAGACTCAAGTCCCCATAAAAAAAAGACTAAGAAAATGCCTGTAAAAAGAGGATTCATTCTTCTTGGCATACAAGAAACATACCTCAACATCAAATATGGAAATTACTTAGAGTTAAGGGATGGAAAAGATTTTCCAAGCAAACGAACCTGAGAAACAAACTGGTGCAGCCGTTCTTGGATGTAATAAAGTAGAGTTCAAATCAAAATTAATCAAAAGAAATAGGGAAAGACATTTTGTACTCATCAAAGGAAGGATGCATGAAGATGATCTTTAAATTCTTAATACCTGTGCCCCAAGTATAGGCATCCAATATTCTAAAGTAAACACCAATAAAACTTAAATCATAATAGAACCTCAGGCACTGATATTGGGATTATTCAACACTTTGATCTCACAAATGGACACGTCATTCAGGAGAAAACTAAACAAAATACAGGAGCTAAAAGATGTTATGAGCCAAATGAATCACAGAATATTTCACACAAACACACACACACACACACAAAATACACACTGTCAGCACTCAGCACCTCACAGAATATTCTCCAAAATTGACTACATACTCAGTCACAAAGCAGGTCTTAACAGATACAAGAAAATTGAAATAACACCTTGAATCGTATCTGACCATCATAGAATGAACCTGGATTTCAAAAACATTAGAAGTAACTTAAAGTTTAAAAACTCATAGAAACTGAACAACTCTCCATTGAATGAGCGCTGTATCAAACCAGGCATAAAGAAAGAAATTAAAGACTTTCTAGAATTGAATGAAAATGCATATACAACATAACCAAACTTATGAGACAATTTGAAAGCAGTGCTAAAAGAAAAGTTTATTGCAATAAGTGCCATCATAAAGAAATTGGAAAAATCTCATACTGGCAACTTAATAGCACACCTTAAAACTCTAAAACAAAAAGAAGCAAGATTATTGAGGTAGTAGATGGCACAAAATAATGAAACTCAGGCCTGAAATCTATAAAATAGAAAAAAAGAGGAAAATGCAAAGAATCAACAAAACAGAGAGCTCATTCTTAGAGAAAATCAACAAGATAGACAAATCATTATCCAAACTAACTAAAAGACATTTAGGAAAGAATCATTAAGCCATACATTAAAATCCTGTACTCCAAAAAATCTTAAAAAAATGGACAATTTTCTCAATCAATACCACTTAATAAAGTTAAATCAAGATCAGATAAACAATTCAAATAAACCTATTACCCCAAACAAATTAGAATCAGTTGTTAAAATTCCTCCAAAATAAAAGGGCCAGGACCAGATTGTTTTAGAGAAGAATTCCATAAGACTTTAAAAGAAGATCTAATGCCACTTCTCAAATTATTCCACAATATAGAAACAGAAGGAACAAGCCAAATTATCATGATGAGACCAAAGTCACCCTGATAGCCAACCCACATAAAGTTCCAACAACTAAAAAGAATAGCAAAGCAATTGCCCTCATGAACATAGATTCAAAGATACATATTTTCTTTTTTATTGAAAATAGATTCTTCTCCCTATTCTCTCTTTCTCTCTCTATATATATATATATATATATATATATATATATGTGTGTGTGTGTGTGTGTGTGTGTGTGTGTGTGTGTATATGTAGGTATATCTGTATCTTCCCACAATATTTTCTGCTCCCTTCATTCTTCTCTGCTCATACCATTTCTGACTCCCTCAGAATCATTCCCCTCTGTTTCCATTTCAGAAAAGAGCAGGCCTCCCAGAGATAAAGACCAAAAAGTATCAAAAAAAAAAAGAAGATAAAATAGGACAAGGCAAAATTTCTCATACTGAGGCTGGGCAAGGTGACCCAGTAAAAGTAAGAGTCCTATAAGCAAGCAAAAGAGACAGAGACACATTCACTCTCATGCTATTTAAGATGATTTTTTTCCCTTTAAAGCCTCGTTGATGTCTTTACATAACTCTCCTGTACGTAAGTACACAGTGATAATGACTAAACTTTTTATAATCCAAAACAGTCATTCACAGAGAGAAACACTACTGTGTATTTATTGATTTTATTCTGCTTTCCATTGATATCAAGAAAGACTAAACAATCTATTTTTCACTTACTACTTCTAAAGTGCTGCAATTGTCCATCCTTCATGAATCTGCTTAATTTTGGACATAACAAAAATAGTTATCAATTAGTGTAATGTTAAGTTGGGAGCATCACCCCAGCGCCTGGCATGCATCCCAGCTGCCTGGCCTGGGCGTTGCCTTGGTCAGGACTCCAAATCCCAGAATGTCAGGCCCTGAGTCCTTACTGAGGGAGGGTCAGGACCATTTCCACAGGGTAGTTAAGTGGGTGCCCAGAGAAGAAGCATGTGATTCCGGATTTTGTATGTACTCCCCAGTTTTCTGTCTCCCCTGCCATGCTCTCGGCCACCCGAGAGTGCTGCATTTATTACAACACGGGCATTTTAATTCTGATTAATTCAGCCTGATTGGATTTCTTTGTGCTGGTGGAGTGGCTCATTTTAGGATTTTTCCTAATACATGGAGGTCCCACCAAGGGGGTTCATTTTTTCCTGTGGGCCTAGGGCCCAGGGTCGTGCTGGAAAATGCCCTTCCTGTGCTAGCATTCTGCCAATCAAGTTAGGCTTCACTTATTGAGTTCTCCTTTTTATACTGCATGTGGGAAGGGGTTTGGGGTGACCCAGTCACTTTTAAGGCTTTTGTTGAAGTCTGGGCCTTGTGAAAAGCCTGATATATGCAGCAGAGGCCATGTTTTTGCTGAGATGGGATTTGGGGCGGTGAGATATTCCTGACCAACTCCTCATGCACCCCAGTTTTTTTTGACTCAGCGCTCCATTCCGGTGGATGCACCTCAATGGGCTTGAGTCCCAGACACACATTTAAAATGGGTTTCTTGCAATTGCAAGCTGATTTCAAAATGCCCTTAAGCAGCCATTTACAAAAATCCTTTTAAAATGGGACTAACTTAAAGCAAATTACACTCCAAAGCACGCTTTTCTCTTTCTTTTTTTTTCATTTTAATTTTTATTTTTTATTTAGATGCATGCTCCCATACCGGCCCCACTTCCATCTCCCGGTGCTGAATCATGGCCAGCTCTTGTCTTGTCCTGCCCCCACTTCTATCTCTTTCTGTGCTTATTCGTGGCCAGTTGTCTTGTCCTACCCCAACTTCTATTTCTAGCTCCTGCTCAGCTCTGAGACGGTGGAGGGGGAGGCTGGCAGCTTGCTCTGAGGATGGGCTCTGACAGGACTTCGATGGCCCACTCCACAGGCTCCATGTATGGCCTCATTAGCACTCTAAAATGGCAGCTACCCATTTGTTTGTATTTTTCCAGAGCTGCTGTAATCTGGAAGCACACATGTACACAAAAACTTAAATCTGCATCACAAAAACACAGTTACAGATTATATAAACATATTATGGCCACATTATTTTAACAGAGGAACAAATAGGACAGTCTTAGAAAACTGTCAGCTGAGTAGATGTTGTTAGAGGGAACAGAAACATAAGGACAGAATATTAGACCAGGGATACAGCTGATGCAGAATCCCAGCTCAGTTAGTTTGGCAGGCAAATGGCAAGCAGTAGGAAAGGGGGTGGGAAGCAAGGAGTAGGGCCAAAGTGACTTTGGGTGCACTGAGTGCAGGCCGAGCTCTGTCTGCCCTGGGCTGTCACTCTGTGCACTGCCAACACCTCCATGGCCAATGAGGCCAAGTACAGAACTCAGGGAACATGCCCATTGGAATCCCTTCAGAGGCCATCCAAGCCACCAGGTTCCTGGCCGCAAGACAGGAGCCAAGGGGGAGGATGGAAGTTGGGGTGGGACAAGAGAGGTGGTTGTGAATCAGCACAGAGAGAAATGGAAATGGGGACATGATAAGACTAGAGCTGGCCGCGAACCAGCACAGAGAGACGAAAGTGGGGGTGGGACGAGTGCATGCATCCAAAAGAAAAAGTGGGCTTTGGAGCATAGTTTATTTTAAGTTAGATAATCCCAATTTAAAAAAAAATGTTTTTAATGGCCGCTTAACTCGAGCCCGTTGCAGTGTATCTACTAGAAAGGAGCCTAGGCAGTTTGGATGCTCACCTTACTAGACTTGGATGGAGGTGGGTGGTCTTTGGACTTCCCACAGGGCAGGGAACCCTGATTGCTCTTTGGGCTGATGAGGAAGGGGGATTTGATTGGGGGAGGGAGGAATGGGAGGCGGCGGTGGGGAAGAGACAGAAATCTTTAATAAATGAATAAATAAATAAAAAAAACTGGGGTCCATGAGAAGTTGGTCCTATCTCTGTGAAAGGTCTGACCTTTGCCCATGTCTATGAGAAGCTGGTCCCATCTCAGTGAAAGGCCTGGCCTTTGCCCGTGTGTATCAGGCTTTTGACAAGGCCAAGACTTCCACAAAAGCCTGAAAGCAAATGTGTCACCCCAAAACCCTACTGGCATGCAGTTTAAAAACTGGAACTCACTAAGTGAAGCCTGGCAGAGTGCGTGCACAGGAAGGACATTATCCAGCACAGCCCTGGGCCCTGGGTGTGCAGGAAAAAATGAACCCCCTCAGTGGGACCTCCATATATTAGAAAAAAATCCTAAGATGAGTCACTAAGCCAGCACAAAGAAATCCTATCAGGCTGAATTAAACAAAATTAAAATGCCCATGTTTTAATAAATATAGCACTTTCAGGTGGCTGAGAGCATGTCAGGGGAGACAGAAAGCCAGGGAGCACATGCAAAACCTGGTACCACATGTTTCTCTTCTGGGTGCTCACTTAAATACACAGTGAGAGTGGTCCTGACCCTCCCTCAGTGAGGGGTCAGGACCTGGCATTCTGGGATTTGGAGTCCAGATCAATGTAACTTACTGGCCAGGGGACTGGAATAGATGTCAGGGCCTTGCGTGATGCTCCCAACTTAACATTACATTCCAGACTCTTTGGATCTAGAAGTGACAGGAAGTTGAGGTGATAATGGTGAAGTCCCAGGAGCTGTTACGGGTGCTTTTGGCATTGGCCTGGGAGTGCTTTGTAGGTTGGACTTGGCAGCAGGAGTGACCTGTAAAATATACTTGAATTTGGTTGAGGTTAGTGTACCAGTAAAACAATTAAAGTAATTGGGAACCCTGGATTTTACCAGACATGATTCTGATCTAGCAGTAGAACTTTTCTAGTAACTTGTAAGAGAACTAGAATAGATTTACATTTTGGTGTCATCGAAAAAGGCTATTGCTTTAAGTTAAGACTACACACCTGAAATCTCTTAATCCTGGACTATGAAGTCTGTTAAAGAATAGTACCTTGAGTTGTTGAATGCCTTTAGACAGATCTGGGAGCAATAAATGAACAAAAAATGGGACAGTTTTTTAGCTAGCAGGCAATCCCAAATCTTCTCCTTGTCCTTGGAGAACATCAGTTTTAGAAGCAGTATTTGCCATTAGCTGTTGAGTATTAGAGGCCCAAAGATTTTTTTCTGGGTGGGGAAGATTTTGTCTACCTGTCTTGGCAGGATGAACAGGTCGGTTCCCTGGGTGAAGCATTCAGGAAGCTGGAGAAGTAAAAGGCTACTGTTTTTGCTTCTGAGTGGGTGGCTTTGACAAACCCAGAAGCAAGACTGAAGGTCTTCTATCTTGTTGGAGGAGCTAAGGGTGCTGGAAAAGCTGGCATGTCTCTGTATTAGAAGCTCTTGTTAAAATGCCATGATTTCATATTTGTAAAGGCAATTGATAACTAGGTACCACTATCTAGCACATGTGGGAGTGGCTCATCTTAGGAATTTAGAGCCCTAAAATCTGACAAAGCAAGAATTAAGTATGTGCATTGAAGGGTCTATTACTTACTTAATGGAAAACATTGTCAGCTAAGACATTTAGGTTAAGATATAATGAATTATGTAAAATTTCATTTGCAAAATTCCTTAAGAGAACAGCTTTAGGAAATCCTTTCTATAAAAATATGAGTTCTACATTGCTCAAAACTCAAAAAAATAAGCAATTAGATCAGTTTTGGTCACAACAGTATTTTCTGTCTCTAGAATGATGCATGGCAACACTTAGTTAGCTTTCAGTTTGGTTTTGTTGTTATATTTTTTCCAAATTCTATTGATTCATGGGGTCTGTCAGTGAACCTAGTTTGGAATTTAAGATTACATTCTGAGATGATTTTTATCATTGTTTTCTATGCTGTAGGATATATTTCTGTATGCTTTCTGTATACAGTCATTGGTTGATAAATAAATCTGCTTTGGCCTATGGCAAAGTGGGACAGAGCAAGGCAGGGGGTCTAAGCAGAGAGATATAGAAGAAAAGCAGTGTCAGAGAGATGCTAGTAATTTCCCAAGGAGCAAGATGCCAGAGCATCGGTAAGCTACGGGTCATATGGCAATATACAGAATAAGAGAAATGGGCTAATTTAAATGTAAGAGATAACTAGTAACAAGCCTGAGCCATCAATTAAATATTTATAAGAAATATTAAGCCTATGAGCAACTGATTTTCGATAAAGGAGCTAAAAGTATACAATGGAAAAAAGAGAGCATCTTCAACAAATTGTGCTGGCAAAACTGGATGTCAATCTGTAGAAGAATGAAAATAGATCCATATCTATCACCATGCACAAAACTCAAGTTCAAGTGGATTAAAGATCTCAATATCAGCCCGAACACACTGAACCTGATAGAAGAGAAAGTGGGAAGTACTCTACAACACGTGGGCACAGGAGACCACTTCCTACGAATAACCCCAGCAGCACAGACAGTAAGGGCCTCATTGAATAAATGGGACCTCCTGAGACTGAGAAGCTTCTGTAAAGCAAAGGACACTGTTGCTAAGACAGAAAGGCAACCCACTGACTGGGAGAAAATCTTCACCATCCCCGCAACCGACAAAGGTCTGATCTCCAAAATATATAAAGAACTCAAGAAACTAGAACGTAAAAGGCTAATCAACCCAATTATAAAAAGGGGCACTGAGCTGAACAGAGATCTCTCAACAGAAGAAGTTCAAATGGCCAAAAGACACCTAAAGTCATGCTCAACTTCCTTAGCGATCAGGGAAATGCAAATCAAGACAACTTTAAGATACCATCTTACACCTGTCAGAATGGCTAAAATTAAAAACACCAATGATAGCCTTTGCTGGAGAGGTTGTGGAGAAAGGGGTACACTCATCCATTGCTGGTGGGAATGCAAACTTGTGCAACCACTCTGGAAAGCAGTGTGGAGGTTTCTCAGGAAATTCGGGATCAACCTACCCATGGACCCAGCAATACCACTCTTGGGAATATACCCAAGAGAGGCCTTATCATACAACAAAAGTATATGCTCTACTATGTTCATAGCAGTATTGTTTGTAATAACCAGAACCTGGAAACAACCTAGATGCCCTTCAATTGAAGAATGGATGAAGAAGGTATGGAATATATACATATTAGAGTACTACTCAGCAATAAAAAACAAGGACTTCTTGAAGTTTGCAGGCAAATGGATGGAAATTGAAAACACTATCCTGAGTGAGGTAAGCCAGACCCAAAATAGGAACATGGGATGTACTCACTCATATTTGGTTTCTAGCCATAAATAAAGGACATTGAGCCTAAAATCCGGGTTCTTAGAGAAGCTAAATAAGAAGGAGAACACAAAGAAAAACATATAGGCATCCTCCTGAATATTAACCTTCATCAGGCGATGAAAGGAGACAGAGACAGAGACCCACATTGGAGCACCGACTGAAATCTCAAGGTCCAAGTCAAGAGTGGAAGGAGAGAGAACACTAGCAGGGAGCTCAGGACCACGAGGGGTGCACCCACATACTGAGGCAGTGGGGATGTTCTTTCAGGAACTCACCAAGGCCAGCTGGCCTGGGTCTAAAAAAGCCTGGGTTAAAACCGGTCTCGCTGAATATAGGGGACAATGAGGACTACTGAGACCTCAAGAACAATGGCAATGGGTTTTGGATCCTACTGCACCTATTGGCTTTGTGGGAGCCTAGGCAGTTTGGATTCTCAGCTTACTAGACCTGGATAGAGGTGTGTGGTCCTTGGACTTCCCACAGGGCAGGGAATCCTGATTGCTCTTTGAGCGGTCGAGAGAGGGGGATTTGATTGGAGGAGGGGGAGGGAAGGGGGGCGGCGGTGGGGAAGAGACAGAAATCTTTAATAAATAAAAAAATCATTTCATAAAATGGGTGGATGGAAAAAAGCAACAACAATGTAAAATAAAATAAAATAAATTATCACATGAAAAAAATAAATAAAAATGACTGCAGTACAGCGCAGCAAGAAACACCTCCATTTATAAGTGACACCCAATGAGAAACCTCCAGTTAGATTTCTACCTGCCTCCTTGTGTTTCAGTATCCTGTGCTCTAAGAACATATCCTATTATGCTATCCCACACATATACTGTTACTCCTCCAAGTACACACCTTCTTCCTAACTTTTCAAATTGTACAATGACTTCAGGGTCAAATTTGCCTGATATTTAAATAGTGCCCATACAAAATAAGAGTTTCTTAGTTCCATAAGCCAGTAGTGTCCTCAGGAAGCATACCATGGTCTTACTGAACTGAATTGATTGAATGGACATGATGATTTGGAGCTGTGCTGTAAATGCTCCCTAGAAGTTAGAATTATGAAAACAATACTAAAAGTAAGAAATCTAAGATGATTTTATGCACAGATTTTTCTCTTCTTTCTCAGAGTGTTTGTAATAGGCAACTTCTCTTTACAAATATACTTTAGAGTAAAAATGAAACAGATTCAAAGAGCCACAACTGGCTTCTTTTTGCTTAAAAGACCTGTGATTATAACCTGATGGTTTGATTTTCAATTTTTTATCCAATGTTTTATCTCTCACGTTTTGATAGAAATCATTACTCACTGATGAGCTTGATAGATTCATCTATAAAGGAAGCAATGAGTGACAGGAAGGAGCAAAGAAAAAAACAGAGAAGATCCCTATTTTTATTTCTTCAATATCACTTGTATCCTGGAATAAACTAGCATTTCAGCTATAAAAGACAAGCCTCTTGGATGCAATACCCTGCATTTATAATACCCAGAAAGGAATATTTGAATGTACCACAGAATACGAAAGAGCATCACTAGAGAGATAATTTATGAGTAAGACACCTAGGGACACAAACCATCAATTATTTTTATGTCATGATCTTTGTTCAGACCACTGAAAACTCCTCTTCAGAAAGAGTACATCAATTATCAGCAAGAAAGAAAAGAGACTTAATATTCAAATATATATCTTCCATACTTAACGATTGCTTTTGCATACACATTGATAATAGATACTTTGTTGGCTCAAATCATTATAAGCTCATGAACCATGAGCAGATGAACGATAAATCAAGTACTCTGTGTCTTTTAATAAAATGCCCCCGTGTCAGAGTCCATGAATTTTCTTATATTCACAGTGAGCTCAGAAATCCTCTCAGTGAGAAGCAAATGCTATAAGGCTTTTAAAATATTGTATTTTAAGTGACTTATATTGCCTTGATCAGTTAATTTTTTCTCTGTTTTATATACTGAAAAAATATATTTTTGACATACAGTTAAATGAAATCCCCAGACATTTATAACTGTTAGTAAAGTACTTTCTACTATTAGTAGATCATGAAAGGACCCAAATTCCCTGAAAATGGAGTTACAGATTGTTGTCATCTGCGATGTGGGTGCTGGAAATTGAACCCCGGTCTTATACAACAGAAGCCAGTGTTTTCATCTGCTGATATATCTATCCATCTACCATGGAAATATAATTTTAATACAGACAACAAGGGCTCCCAAGTGTATTCATGTTATACTATCCTGAAGTCACAACAGCCATATAGCAGCTCTTATGTCAGGAGTATTTGGACAGCATTCAGACATTTCATAGAAGGGGTTGCACAAATGACTCATGTGCAATGACCTTGCCTGCAGAAGCTTCGGCAACTTCATGGAGGAAAAGAAATATGTACTAAATAGAGAGTGATAAAGGTGGAAGGGGCATGTGACCAACCGTGACAGCTAACCATGATTATAAAGAGAGATGAGTCAATAAACAAAATGTTATTTACTAAGGAAAGATTAGGTGGCCAAATGGATCTTGATTGGCACTGAATTAAAAGCAGACAGCCACCAAAACTCATGAATGTATCAAATTACAATCATGAATGCTATGTGACAGGGAGGGTTCTAAAGGCCACAAGAGCTCATAAGTGGCCACTTAACCTAAACTTGGAAAACCAAGACAGGCAAAATATATCGTATTTGTGCAAGGAAATGGGCAGAATTTTATGCCACTCATGGGGTAAAATGATACTAGCCTGAAGAATAAGGCAGAGTAAGCCTGAAGGTATGAGGAAGAAATTCCCCCTAGGTGCACAGCAGTCTCTAAAGTTACCTTTTTACTTCTTATCAAATATATGTTATTAGGTCTAATTTTGTTCATAAAATTATCAAAATGTTTACATGGTAAATATGTAAATATTATAGCAGTTCATTTGGTAATTGCATGAATTTTACAAGTAAACATATGATACAATATTTTTCTGTTTTTTTTTTAGGTGTGAGGTAGAGACTAGGTATATGGAATTATAAACATTTAAGAACAACAGGTATAAATAACCTAAATAATGTTTTGGATGAGTTGAACTCATGAATTGTTGGTACTAGGGAAGAAGAAAAGGAAACCACACAGCAACAGCCATGTCAGGTAACTGGTACTCTCTCACGCAGGTCCTGAAGGGCAAGAATTTGGTTGAAAAAGATTAAAAGCAAGCATGAGGTCTAACTGAATAAGTACATATTGGGTCATCTGGATAAAAACTTTGATGGCATTCAATTGCAAAAATTCAGAAATACGTTAGGGAAGAAAAGTAGTAGAACAGGGATTCATACAAGGTAACCTCATGGAGTAGTCTTGTAGACTTGCCTTTTATGCCGTTCTGCAGGTCATTTTGTAGCCACAGTTGACTGAAAGTGCAGTATCTTCACTAACTGATGCATTGGATAGGTTTTCTATATTCATTCATCCTTTTTCTGTCTGTTCACTTTCTGGTACATCATTTAATGAGTTCTTGTCTCTTTTACGCATGACTACGAGTTGATCCCAGTCCTTATAAAGCATATAGTTCCGGAAAAGGCAAAAAAAAAAAAAATGACTCCAAATTGTTCAAATGGCTATGTAATCCTCTAAATAACAATCCAGAATGTGATCCACTCAATAGAAACATAATGACAATAATAATCCTCCTTTAATTAAAGTAATGACTTTTCTTCCTCTGAAATTTCATTCCTTCTCCTCTTGAAAAAAATTCATTCTTAAATATTCATATAAATAACTTCCCACAACTTCTCTGTAGGAATCCACAGTTTTCTCTTTTGTCTTCATACATAATATTTTATTAATCCCTCCGCTGTGCTAATTATTGTGTATTACAATCCCTTAAGATAGACTGCCTGTCATCCTTCTATTTCCTTTGGAATTTTATCAGTTCCTCACATAAAGGGCAAATCAAAAGCAAGATAGTGTCTGTGAAGCTCTGGGAATAACATAACATTTTAATACATGCTAATGATGTGTTTATCTGTTTTACCTATAAGCATGAGTACAAAAAGCAACTCTTATCAGTTATGATTAAGACTCTTCTACTTAGCATGTGGTGTGGACAAATCTATATACTGCTTGCCTCTGATGCCCCATATTTTAACTATTCTTTCATCTGTTTGTCTTCCCTACTGTCATATGAATTTAAATATCTCAAAGAAAACCATAGTATCTGCACAGTTTAAAAACTGGGAGATACCTTCTAATTCATTAATTTTGTGAACTGCCCTCTGAAACCCACCAGAAAACTTGACGAAAGCATTAAATGTCAGCTTACAATTTCAAAACATATTCAAAGCAAGATAGTAAGACTACCTACCACAGGTAACAAGTGAGATTAAGAAAATATCACTCTTAACACATTGTGCATGGATATATTTGTGTTTTCTACATGCCAACAACCAGCATTAATTTTTGGAGATGGTTTCTTTTTTCCATTGTTGACAAAGAAGCCAAAATTATACAATGCTGTTTTTATGACTATAGAAAGCTCTGCAGTAGGGCTTGACAGAGTGGCTTTATCCAGCAGACTGATGGAAACAGATGCAGACCCAGAGCCAGACATTAGATGGAGTTCAGGAATCCCGTGGGCTGGGGAGAAAGGGTTGTTCACGACAAGAATGAAAACCCAGCTAGTTTCCTTGGGCAGCTGAGGAGAGGGAACCTGAAATGGCCCTATCCTATAGCCATACTGATTAATATCTTGCATATCACCATAGTACCTTCATCTGGCGATGGATGGAGATACAGACAGAGACTCACATTGGAGCACTGGACAGAGCTCCCAAGGTCCAAATGAGGAACAGGAAGGAGAACATGAGCAAGGAAGTCAGGACCGCAAGGGATGCACCCACCCACTGAGACAGTGGGGCTGATCTATTGGGAGCTCACCAAGGCCAGCTGGACTGGGACTGAAAAGGAATGGGATAAAACCCGACTCTCTGAACATGGCTGACAATTAGGGCTGATGAGAATCCAAGGACAATGGCACTGGGTTTTGTTCCTACTGCATGTACTGGCTTTGTGGGAGCCTAGCCTGTTTGGATGCTCACCTTCCTAGACCTGGATGAAGAGGGGAGGACCTTGGACTTCCCACAGGGCAGGGAACCCTGACTGCTCTTTGGACTGGAGAGGGAGGGGGAGGGAGAGGGAAATGGGAGGCAGGGAGGAGGCAGAAATTTTTTCAATAAAAAAAAAAGAAGAAGAAAAAAACACATTTCCCCAACTGGCCTGTGAAAATATCATGGTATCATGGGGGAATCTGGCAAACTGGATCCATTCTAAAACCTCAAGTATTCCCCTGATATTTAATATTTCAATAAAAGTGGAGGCTAGTCTAATTTGAAAAAAAAGTGTTGATATACATAGTTTAACAAGCAGATTAATTAAAGATAATCCCTTTAATGTATATACACTTTCGCTTAGATTTTATATTTTAATTAACTTTTTACATTTTAAATGTATTTTGAATGGAAAAATAAATTTAAAAAAATAAATAATATATATGTATATACATATATATATATATATATATATATATATATATAAAGAATACTCACAGAATCAATTAATCTGGGTTCATAAAGGGCTTGCAAAGACTGAACCAACAACCGGGGGAGTCTACATGAGACTGACATAGGCACCCTGCATATGCGCTACAATTGTGTAGCTTGGTCCTTGGCAGGACTCTTAACAGTGGGAAAAGGGGCTGTCTTTGGCTCTTTTACTGAATTTTGGAACCTTACTACTCATATTGGGTTGCCTGGCCCAGCCTTAGTACTCGGGGAGGTGCTTAGTCTTACTGCAACTTGATATGCCATGTTCGGTTGATACTCTTGGGAGTCTTGCCCTTTCCTAATCAGAAATGGAGAAGCCACGCAGTGGTGGCACACACCATTACTCCCAGCACTTGGGAGGCAGAGACAGGGAGATCTCTGTGAGTTTGAGGCCAGCTTGGTCTATAGAGTGAGTTCCACGATAGGTTCCAAAGTTATAGAGAAACCCTGTCTCAAAATACCAAGAAAAAACAAAAAGAAATGGAGGAGAAGATGATTGGGGGATGGGAACAGAGTGGTTTGGGGAGGGACTTGGAGGAGAAACTGCAACTGGAATATAAAACAAATAAGTAAACAAACAAATAAATAAATGTACTTACTTTAAAAAGTCATTGTGCATGGCATGAATATCACGGAGAAAGTATCTTTGAGCATAGTCTGTCAGATTACAAACCTATAAGTTTAAGGAAGCAGCATTGCTTGTACCTGATATCTCTATTTCGACTGCAGTGGTTTTTCTACCCCACAGTAATCGTGATTTCAAATTATGCCATAAATCCCGTATCTCCATTACTACCATCTACTTTATAACTCTCAATTCCATATGAACATCAAAGCAAAATGACATTCAACTCATTCCTCTACTCACTCAAGCTGCTGTCAGTGTCTTTCTGCTTATCTTGGCCATCACTGCAACAGTTTGCATTCCGCTCTTTGAATGGATTATTCCTTCCTTCTCAAGGGCTTTGCACAGTACCAATAAGGATAAAGCTTCACTAGCTTGACAAAAGGAGGAAAGCTAACTGCCATCATTTCAAATACTGATTCTTCACTTCCCTCTTAGTGCTCTTTACCCCTTTGGAAATAAATAGTTAATTCCATTTTCTTCCTTTTGAAATTATCTTCATCAAGGTAATTCCCAAAAGAGGAGCTTGACTTGATGCATGAATTCAAGTTATTTTTGATATTTCACTGCATACTTGAGTGAAAATACAATGTTAAAGGAAATAAACAGATTTAAATTTAGACTTGACAAGGCTGTTACTCAGTAGATCATTCAGTGCCTTTCCAGAAAAGAAAGTCAGGTTGATGGTATAGAAATCTTTCAACATGGGAACTGAGTTGTTTATGAAAGTGATTGTCACTCACTAGTTAAGGATTGGTCTTCAGTAGTGCAGTACTATAAGGACATCCTGTACCCCAGTAGTTGTAATATCCATAAAAAATCTTACGCAAATCATTGTAGTATTTCAGTCATTGTGCTTGAGAATGATGACTGTGAAAAAGAGGTGTGATGGGGAGTCGGCTTGCCATCTGTCTAAGTTACGTAAAGACAGTAAACATAGAGATTGGCCACAGTGTTGTACTCAGTATACTTGGCACAGAGAATTATCCAGCTAACTAAAGTAGCATAATGCACAATGAATAATTATATTTTATCAGAGTGGATTTTCAAAAGTTAGTACAGAAAGTCTGTATTTGTAAGTTGCCTAAACCATATTTCTCAAAGAAGAATCACATGAATTTTGTGATGTGACAGAGCAAAGAGTAATTATAACATATTTATGTTATATATTTATATTAGTATCCTACAGTTGCTTTCCGAGCTACCACACATCAGTAACTTAAAAATAATATTTTTTCCCATAGTACTGTGGTTGGAAGTCTGGAACAATGTATTAAAAGAACCACTTCCTCTGCCCCCATAATGGAATCCTTTCTTTTCTTTTTTTCTCTTAAATGCTTATTAATTATGTAAGCTATTTGTAACAACCCATTTGGAATAAGGATATCAATTATCAATTACTCCTTTACATGAAAATGGGTTATAGCTACAATGTTTTTACTTTAGGTTTTAGGTTGAGTTTCCAGAGGTTGGGACATTAATATAAATGTTCAATCATATTTTAATAATATGTACCTAAAGCTAAATCTAGGGACAAAATTAGTGAAGAAAAAAAATGCACGACTCTTCACTGTTTACATCCCCAAAAATCAACCAAAATTATAATTACTCCAAAAAGTGTGTTTATTTAGGGAGAAAAAAATAAAATCTTTCCAGATTTTTAACCACACTCAGGTACCATAACGGTGTGCTCATCATGTCTGCTTACTAGAAGGTTGTGTGATGTGAAGTGGATTTGAATTCAAGAGATACATTGAAGAGAATGTGTAACTGGAGACTGCACTTTGGTTTCCCAGTTACAAAGACCCAAATAATCCCACAAAATTATATTAATTACAACACTGTTTGGCCAATAACTCATACATATTTCTAGCTATCTCTTACATCTTAAATTAACCCATATCTAATAATCTGTTTATTGCAACAAGGCTGGGGCTTACTGTTAAGTTTCTGGCTTCTTTCCCTTAGACACTTACGTGGCCTCTCTCTGACTCCATTTCATTCTTCCTCTATCTCTGCTTGAATTTCCTACCTTCTTATATTCTGCCCCATTATAGAACAATGCAGCTTCCTTATTAAGCAACTGTAGTAAAACATATTCACAGCATACAGAGGGGAATCCCCATATGATCTCCCCCTTTCTGCCTAAATAAAAAGGAAGGTTTTAACTTTAATTCAGTAAAATTACATATAACAAAACAAGTATCAAACAAGAATTACAATTACAAAATTTAGTCTATTTGTATCTGGAAAGTTTCATATCCAATTTATCTTTTATCATAATTAAGGAAAATTATAACTATTAATATTTGTCTTCAACTCCATCAAACACTCCAGAAGGATATAATTATGTAAACAAGAAGTGCATTGGAAGCAACTTTCAAAATTCTAGCATTGACAGAGACATCCCACTGCCTAAACAGTTTACCCAAAGTTCTTCTGTATTATAGGAGCATCCATCTTTGGCTTAAAGGCCTAAAATATCTAACAGACTTTGATGTGAAGCAGGATTTTCTCAAGGGGTATTTCTCCTTGTCTTCACAGTGCTTGGAAGTCAAATTTGGGTGCCAAATTATGCACAATTAATAAAAACTCAGAGACAGATTGGGTTTCAACCTAAAGATCAGAAAAGCAAAACAGCCAGTCACTGACTCTTAACTCTACCTCAGTCTAAAATGGTAATCCTGCCAACAGTAATATCAGAATGAAACTATGTCTGAGAGCTGTCCCATCCCATTTTATAATTCTCTCTAGAGCTGGGATTAAAGGTGTGCATCACTGGGATAAAAGGCATGCACTACCCAGTTTCTATGGCAACTAGTGTAATTAGTGGGATTAAACAAATATGTTAGCACTGCCTGGTCTATAAGGCTGATCAGTGGGGCTGTTTTACTCTCTGATCTTCAGGCAAGTTGTATTTATGAAAATACAAATGAAATGTCACTACAAGAATGTGTAGAACATTAAACCCCACACACTAATATTTGGAGAATTCAACACTCCATGCTCACCACTGGACAGGTCTTTCAGACAAAAAAAATGAACAGAAAAATAAGGGAACTGACAGATGTCATGATTCAAATGGACTTAACAGACAGACAGATAGAACATTCCATCCAACCATAAATTAGCAGTCAAATAGATGGATCTAGAAAATATCATACTGAGTGAGATAATCCAGACACAGAAAGACAAATATCCTACATACTAACACATAAGTGGCTATTATACATAAAGCAAAGAAAATCAGCCTTCACAATGCCAGATAACCAGACAACAATGAGAACCCTACGAGAGAAATATATGGATATAATCTACATGGGAAGTAGAAAAAGAAAAGATCTCCTGAATAAATTGGGAGCATGGGGACCATGGGATATTGTGAATGGAAAGGGAGAAGGGTTGAGCAGAGAAAAAATGTATAACTCAATAAAATCAATAAAAAATAATGCATAGAAATGAGGACAAGATTTAAGGGCAGGTTTCACATTGTTCCTTGATCCCTTAAAGTAGAAATAACAATTGGGCTGTTTTGAAAATTACTGACCACGCAACTAATCATTCAGTAATTACATATAGTCTCCTAATTTTTCCCTTACTGAAAGCATGAATGATCATTCTAAGATCAAATACTCTGGCAAGTCCTTTGAGTCCCATTGTTTCGACTTCTAATATGTCACAGTTGATTATTTGATGTTGGCAGAACCTATCTGAAGACTTTGAGACTTTGTAAATAAAGCAATAGAAAAAAGAAAAGAAAAGAAGATGTATTACCTACATTGGATATGTACACATACATAGCTTCCACAAAATCAGACTTTAAATGTGTCTTTGTACTTAGTTGTTATGGACAATTTTGTCACTTTATAAGAATAACAAAATGTTTATTCATACATCTCAGTTTCTCTCAGGAATCAATGGAACATTTAAGATAAGATCTTCAATGTAAAATAGAAAGAATTCTATAGAAAGTGCCAAAATCTCCATTGTGATCAGGGTGAGGATTCTAACTTACTGTTTAACCGCAATTTTCAGACAAATCAGTCTCTTGATTCTCAAAATTTCTGATAGATATAGCACGTAAGAACATGTGTGTTTCCTTAGATGGGAGGAGTAAGTAAAAAGAACTAAAGGTCCCATTTTTGTTTCAGTAGAATTAGACTTATTGTCCTCAGAGGGCTAGCATTTTTGATAGATCTTTTTTATAACCTCAAAAACAATATGTTCATGAGAAATGTATAGTTTTAAAAGGTTTGCATATATGTGAGTTCAGTTTGTTAAAATGTGCTGTGTTATAACTGTAGGCCATTGAGCTATTGGAGTTACAAAATTTCTATACTGATTCAACAATCCAGAATAAGAGCGGGTTGTACTGTTGCATTTAAAATAAAACCTAGTATGTATCAACTGATGACTAACATACAGAAAGGAAAGGGTAAAAAATTATTTCTTGTCTATTATATATTGTTTCTTAATGCTTGTGCATACTTTATGTAAAGTGGATGTCTTTATATCTATGGTTTATATCTTGTAAAAAAGTATAATTATAACAGAAAATGTAAAAAAAAATCTTATCTAATCTTTGGTCCATAGACACTCCATGCAATAATTTGGTATATATTTCTAGTAATAACTAAACAATTAAGACTATATGTAACATACAGTGTGCTTGCTAGACTACTCATGATCACAATTGCTCATATTTAAAAATGCTATTTAAAATCCTATCATGATGTATACAACTTGGCTCTTTCTCTGTAGAGGTTGATAATGATTTTACAACCTTCTTTGTCATCAAAACATTATATACTGTTTGAGTTGCCAGGAATTGCTTATGAAATTTTTAATATCTTTTACAATATAGCAGCTTTCTGTATTATAGTAGGTTGGCCCATAAGCTTTCCCTGCAATTGTGCATTTTTTTAATGGAGCTGTTTTGAATCATCTTCAGTTTCTCCTAAGCCAGATTCAGTTTGTAATGATGATGGTGACAGTGGTTGATTCGCTCGCTTGAAATTTGCTATATTTAACTCTTTAATAAAGGAGACCAAAAGAACCCATAAGTCAGAAAAAGAAAAAAGAAATTTGAAAAGTTAGATGATTTTTGAGAGACTGAGTGAAAAAAGTAACACATTAAAATGAATATGAATGAAGGTAATACATATAAAACAGTAAAATATAAGCACATAAGTATACAAAGAAACCATTGCTCATCAATAAAAGCTGCATCTAAGAATAGTAATGTAATGATAACTTCTGTGAACTCTGCCTTATTGTGTTTATAAGGTGAGGATTGTGTTGTGTTAACTCATAAAAATTATCTCGAATATGATAGCAAAGATTTAACAGGCACCCAAGGTTTTCTTCCTTTTCCATATGTTTTCCTTATAACCACCAGTGCCTAACTTGTTAATATAAGATGTGCACAGTTCTACATGCATTTCTAAAATGAATCAGAAATAATCAATATTTTATTGATGTTAGTTGAAGTCTCATAAAAGAGAATTTAATCAAAAATTTGTTAAACGCAATTGGGCAATACTTCATTTTATAAGCCAACAATGGTACTACATACTTTAAATCCCAGTATATCATGGCAGAAAAAGAGAGAGGAAATTCAAGAGTTACTTGAGCTACCTACCAAACTCAGTGCCAGTCTTGGTTACAGAATGAAACTCTGCACCTTGGGCAGCAGGGGAGAGTGTGCCTGAACTGGCCTTATCCCATAGCAACACTGATGAATATCTTGCATATCACCATAGAACCTTCATCTGGGATAGATGGAGATAGAGACAGAGATGCACAGTTGAGCACTGGACTGAGCTCCCAAGGTCCAGATGTGCTTGTGGATTGTTTCAAAATTGCCTTATAACCTTGTAAAGGAATTTCTAGATTATTAATGTGTGTCATAACCTCAAGACATAAGGAAGCCCTGTAAGTAGATAAGGGTATCTCCCTAAAGTGGGGAGGATAGTATGCCCTAGGAACATCTTGGGAAAGCTTAGAAATAACATTCTTGGAAGAAAGTACAAATGATTCATAAGAAAATTTCCATCACTCCAATATTCCCAAATTGTACAAATATTAATATTTGTTGCCCAAGTATGCAACAGGTAAAAATGAAAACCGAAGATGGCATGGTGACCATCACATGGCCCAGTTTTGTTGAACTTTCGTCAAATGGCTATGCTGGCTTTATGACTTCTGCCATTCCCATCAGATATGGCTGTACAAGAACACATATTCCACTTATGAACATGTAGTTTATTTCAAGTATCTCATAGTGTATACTAATTTCTACCAACTGTTACTTCTAACTTTATACAGCTATGAAAATAAATTCATATATTTGACCCCAAAGGTGGAATTGCTGCTTCATTACTTGTATAAAATTTTTAAAAAGTAAATAAAATTGCCAAATGTCCTTCTCAAAAAGTATATTTTTTACATTCTCAGTGAGTGACTCACAGATCATATTTTAAGCTGAATGCTATTTGAGCCATCTGTTTTGATGTTGTTTTGTGCTTGTGCATTTGCTAATATTAATTTGCTATACTGATGTCTCTTGTCATCATTAAACTACTTAAATAGAAAGATGAGAGAAGTATGATGGGGAATTGAGGGAGCTCAAGAAATGTTGGAAGACAAAAAAGCATAGTTGGACATGGGACAGTCAAGTTATGGCATAAATTTTAGGTAGAAACCAAGGAAATAAAAGAGAAATGGGCATTCTCTTGGTACGAGTAACAACTTAAATATTAGAGTTTAGACCTGGGCTGAGATCAAAACAGAAGGAAAAGTAAAAGAGTATCTTCAATCATTGACTCATCTACAAGACATTTACATGCTAGTGAGAAATAATTATCTTTCAAAGGAAGTGAAGTCGCCTTATGTAGCACATACAAAATTTTGGAGGATTCAGGTGGAGACTCCAACTAGGTCTGAGCTGAAAGAAACTAGTCTAACTTTTAGATCAAGGAAGAAAGTAAGTGATGAAATGAAACATCACACTAAGCATTAATGTGTATTTCTAAGACAGTTAAGGTCAAGAACTAGAATAATTAAGGGCCGTTTTGTTTGTTTCTTTGTTTCTTTATATGCTTTTTTGCTTTGCTTTGTTTTGTTCTGTTTTGTTTTTGAGATAGAGTTTCTCTGTGTAGCCCTGCCTGTCCTGGAACTGGCTCTGTATTCCAGGCTGGCCTCATACTTAGAGATCTGCCTGCCTCGACCTCCCAAGTGCTAGAAGTAAAGGCATGTGCTACCACTTGCAGTCAATAAACTATTATACTAAGGGATGTATAACTGCATCAAGAAGATAATGAGAGAAAGGAAGTATACCTCAAGAAAAATATGGACAATATGGAGCCTTTAGTCAATAGAGAATAGAGGAAATTGAGACTGAATAACTAATATCTGACATACAATTTATATTTTTTATTGTTATGGATCATCAGGTTAGCTCTATACAGAAAAAAAATGTGTATTTGGGTGGTAATTTTGACAGACAACCAGTGGCATAGGGTGGAATAAACTCAAAGATCAAAAGGAGTGCAAAGTCTGAGCTGTAAGTAATTATGAGTCCTCATATCTGTCAAAGGAATCTGAAAATATGAATGGAAAGCTTTGGTTCAACATCCATCCTACTCACCATTCCTTAAACTGAAAATAATTTCAGTTGACCCTAGATTCACTTTTCCACCCAGATATCAAAATAAAACAAAATTGAAAGCACTAGTGTGTTTCCAAGGAAACAGAATTGAATTACAATTATAAGACCTGGTTTTAGTGTTTTATCTTTCTCCTTCTCATGTGTATACAAACTCACACACACACACACACACACACACACTATTGAACCAACCTCCAAAAGTTTGCAAATAGATACATAAGAACAGTTAAGCATTTTTAGGCAGTTGCGAGCAAATAGTGTATATAAATCTGTGTATAAAAATCTATGTAAAGCATTAAAATATGTTCTAACAGTAATTTTGATTGTATTTTTATTTACATCAAGAGAATAAAAACACTCAGCATATGAGCACATAGTTAAATGTTATTTAAGCTTCTCCTTTATCCTTTCTCATCTCCGTATCTTTATAACTTTAGCTATCTCTATAGGTAATTGTTGCATCTTCTAGACTCTGTCCCAGAGTTTAAAAGATCTCAACTGTCATCATGAAACCTTTGTTTTTCAAAGTCAAACCTTTTGACCACTTCTTGGATAATGCTACAATTATCCAAGTAGAAATTCATAAAAGTAGAAATTCTGAAGTAGTAGAAAATTCATCAAAATTTGCCTCAGAACAGAACAATTTACACTGTGTTTCAAAATTTTTCATTTGTTCCTTGGTTTGAAGATAAAATGGCAATCCTATTTAAGAAGGGAGATTTCGTTTTGCTTTGTACAAATTCAATATAAAATCTGTGCTACCCTCTGAGGTAGCTAAGATTCTTGCTTTATTTTCTAGATGTTCGGATAATTGTCCCAGTGACACTCTTGAAACTTGTTTTATCCCTGTACAAATTAAACAGAAACGAAATAAGCTCTGAGAAGTACAACATTTCTTTTGAAATGTAAACACTTCCTAGGAGAATATTAAAAGATTTCTATGTTTTTCCCCTTCAATGTAGCATTACTTTAGATTACAATAAAAAAATAAATGAGAAATGGGATTTGTTCAACACTATCAGCTCTCCAAAGGAAAAAGAGAGACAGAGAGGGATGACAATGAGAGAAGGGGAAGGGAGGGAGGGAGTCAGACAGAGATAAAGAATCAAATGGAACTAAAACACTTCTCTGTACATACTTAAGGGTGATGACAAACTCTATAATAATTTTATATTTTCCAAAGAAGGAAGACAATCACACCCTCTAAAAGCTGAAGGAATTCTGAATGAGAACAAATTCGCAAATTATTGTTGAGAAGACTCCTATGACCTCTAGAATACTAGTACAATGTGAGAGCATCCTCCAACATGTTAGAAGACTATAAGCACAGCATCTCTGTTGGAAGATGGTACCCGATAAGAAGTTTTTTACATCACTCAGCTAGTGCCTCCTTGAATCAAAGGTTCTCTGCACAATGCATTAGCATAAATGGTTACATGACAGTTATAAAAGACATTAACTGCTTCTTTCTTTAGCTTGCCCTTGTCTTCTAGCTTTTTACTTAAGTCTAAACTACTTGGAAGTGAGTATTACTAAGGCATGTTTAAATCAGGAGGACTCTACCTACAATAATGGATTAATGCCTACATGTTATCATGGAAATGGTTTAGTTATGAAAAGTGTTGTTTTACAAAAGTAAATTTGGGCAATGAAGTGATAAGTTAATCATTAAAGTGTTTTCCTGGAAAGAGACAGGATTTGAGTTTGATCCTGTCAATCTCTATTTAAAAAAAATTCAGGCAGGGCAAGTCATCCTGTTGCTGGGGAGACACCTGGAGATGGGTCCTTGGGGCTTCCTGGCCATCTAGTATAGTCTGATTGATGAGTTCCAGGCCAATGAGAAACTCTTTCTCCAAATATCAAGATAAATAGTGCCCAAGAAATGCCATTTAAGGATGACCTCTACCCTCCACACACATAAACATAAATGTGCATGTGACTCATCACATGAGTATCTGTTATGTGAACATATACATACATACATGCACACATATAAATCCATACATGACTGACTTTTAAATGTTTTTTTAAGTGAGTTTGGATTCCTTTTCCTCTTTTGATTTCTCTTGACCTCTGCTCTCTGTCACGTAAGAAGAATCTCACACCCTTCAGATAATAAAACTTAAAAAAAACTCATAGATTTCATACTTTCCACAATACCTAATAGATTTCCACTCTTTATTAAGCACCCAGTTTTATGTAATTGGATGTAGTAGCAGCAAACAGACTAAGACAAATGAATTATTCCATAGAAGAGACACTTCATGAGGTGTATAGGGTGTGCAGAATAACTGATTTGATTATCAGCAGAAAGTGTAGCTATTACACTGATGCAAAGATTTGATCGCCATCACATTCATTCATTTTTCTCCATCAAAATGACTCGTTCAGATTTAATATTTAGAGGCATGGCAACAGTTAAGCCTTCCTTAATCCATTTTTCTCCATCAGTCAAGCAAAGAGAGATTTACCAATATGGAAACATGTAAATAACTCCTTTCTGACGAGCCCTAACTTGTTTTGTAAAGAATAATTTACATCTGTGCTGACACAGCTTCTCTAACAATGCCTCCAATCTGAAAGCCATATTATTATTACACTACAGGAAATGTTTGGCATTGATTTTCACTGCTTTGATTATCATTGATCCTGCAAATTTTTGACAGAGGAATGAAATATTCCTTTGACCAGAAGTGATGAGACTTTAAAAACTGTCCATAAGCTAATTCATAGTATCTAAATGGTGTGAGTCATGTCACATCAGCGTAGGTGATAATGAGAAATTTATGTTAATAAAGGATGTGCTTATAAGTTTCGGATCATTCCTGTTTTCCAGAAAGGATTTCCTCTTAACTACAGATTTTTAAGCAGAAATTGCACTTCTTGCCTGTGTACAAACTCATTTTCCTCCAAATACCCACTATCATCTTTGAATTAAGTCATTATTGACAACTCCAGCAACAGTCAGAGTTAGGAGATCGTTTCCAAATATTTTCATGACTGTTATTTTACTAAAACTGGGGATGATATTTAAAATTTGACTTTTTTTAATGAAAGTTCAGTGAGTGAAGAATTTCTAATAAAATAGATGGATAGAATTTTGTTCTGGAGTTACTGGGAATCAGAAACATTATACTAACATGATGAATGGAACTTTGTGTGACATGTGGTTTTAAAATCTCTTTGATCTGTTTCTAGATTGTAAATACATGGCCTCTTAATTTATCAAATTACATGACACTGTGAGATCTGACAAACTGCTTGTTTCCTGCTACTGAATTACACCATCATTGCTTAAATTCTATGTTTAATGAGAAAGACTACGCATGAAATCACCATTTAATAATGCTTGTGAATGGAAATAAAATCCTAAATTAAGCATCAAAAATAAGAATCTCTTCATGTTCCCAAAATCCCTAATATTTTTGCTGCTTTCTGAAATGCTTTATTCTGAATCAATAGTAACTGCATTCATTTTAAAGATTTATTTCTTTTATTTTATATGTATGAGTGCTTTGTCTATGTCTGCATACCATGTATGTACCTAGTACTTGTGGTTTTCTGATGAGCAGACTTGTCCACACGGACACTTATGAGCCATTGTATGGGTATTTTTAAGTTCATCTGAAGAAGACCTCTTCTAACATAGCCCAATAAATAAAAGTACTGCATAAGCAAAATGAAATTAATTAGCTTAAAATGCTAGTGATTATGATAATCACAATTTTCTCTTTCTATCAGAAAGGGGCAAATTTTAACTGGGGATCCAGCCATGTGTATGTAGCCCCTTACAATAAATAGAAATCATGATGAAATTTTGGTTATACACTGCCTTAACTTTTGGCAGGCAGCACATGTAACTTTATGTGGAGTAGGCACTTAGGAAGGAGGACATACCATAGGCCAGACTAAAAGGTGAATACTGGGTTGGGAAAAAGCCCTTTCTTCTTGTCTGGAGATGGAGTTATTGGTGCCAAAATTATATCATTATATCTTTTGTTTGAGGAGCTCCTCACAGTTTTTTCACTATTTATAGAAGCAGGGGCCCAATGAAGGGAGTTAGTGTGGATCCTCGCCTGAATAGCACACCATACAGAGGTTGTAGAAACCAGCTCAACATGGCATGGTACAGATATGAGGGCGCTCTCCACATGGCCTAAGACAGGGTGCCCTGTGATCTGTTTACTTTAATCCTGCTAGATGCCTTTTATTTGAGGAGCTCCAAGGACGGGCGACTTATGGCAGGACAATCCCCCTACCTAAGACAGGGCCCTGGGAACCCTAGGACGGGTAAGGGGGAAAGTAAAAAGACCTGGTCCCCACTCGACCTAAGAATCATCAGGCACCCCTCTGTTCCCAGGAGAGGTAAATTGCTTCACCACTCGAGAGGAGGGTCTTTCCTTATCTCAGTCCCTTCTCCTTTAGATCTGACACCATGGTTGACTCTGACTGGTACTCTCCACATAATAACTACCTGCCTTTATATAAGAGAAAGGGGGATCTGTTGGGAGCCGTTTCCCCCTAAAAATCATTACAGGAACCATCACCCTGGGGAGTCTGCAGGGAACCCCACACCCATAATTGTGCTAAGAATAGTTCTATTGCCCCACACCCAATTAAAGCTGTTAATGGAAATAAATAAATAAATAAATAAATAAATAAATAAATAAATAAAAAGATGAAGGGTTTCATAGAAAAAAAAGGTCTGATAGGAGATATGATCACTTTGGTTTTTTTGGAATACAGTTAATTTTCAGAACTGAAAACCAAAAAAGGAGTCTGTTTAGATTTAATGACTTAGCTTTAAATGACTTTGAGAAAAGAATTTATACTTACTTATGAAGGTACAAAGCTGTGTATACTATTATTAGATTTTATATATTTTATAGATTTTATCCTAGATCAATTTATGTGGAAATCCAAAATTAACTTTTAAGACTTATTTGCATGCTATAGTAACTTATATGATAAAATTAATTCTGTAATAGTTAAGCTACCTGACTTTAAATAAACTTAATATTAAGATTAAGGACATGGAAAACTGAAATCTCTCAGTGCTCTGATGACATTAACATCTTTCATTACAGAACAGAAAGCCAACAAACTCATTTAAATGACATGTTGATTTCCCGATATCTTTATCAACTAATGACATGTTTTGAGCACTTATAGTTTTAGAAAGATGCAATTGACTATTTTAAGAGAGCAAAATTTTGCCCAACCAGACAAAATCATTTTACCTCCCTCCAACACCTAAACCATAGGCAGAAGATACAGGAACCTGAGAGGACCTTCTCTCAAAATTTTATAGGAACACCTGCTAGTGATAATGATGCTTGGGGTGAACAAGAATATCCTAATAACAATGGCAATTAATTAATTAATTGATTAATTAATGTTTATTATTTGATATTTGTTATGCTCACATTAATAGTTTATATTAATATTTACATACTGTGAAAAAAATTTTGGTTAAACCTTGCAATTGTTTGCTAAACCTTCAAGATCATGATGGTCTCCTTTATTTTTAAATAAAAGCTATTTTAATAATACCAATATGCATTTTAAATTAGCAGCTATATATGTGTGTATTTGTATCAATTTGATCATATAATTTTAGCTTTTTATTTAAAAATGTATAAGCAATTCATGTATTAGGATCGAAATCTAGTGCCATTTTCCTTGGCTTCTCATCAGCTTTCATTGTCCGCCATGTTCAGAGAGTCCGGTTTCATCCCATGCTTATTCAGCCCCAGTCCAGCTGGCCTTGGTGAGCTCCCAATAGATCAGTTCCACTGTCACAGTGGGTGGGTGCACCCCTCGTTGTTCTGACTTCCTTGCTCATGTTCTCCCTCGTTCTGCTCCTCATTTGGACCTTAAGAGCTCAGTCCGGTGCTCCAATTTGGGTCTCTGTCTCTATCTCAATCCATTGCCAGATGAAGGTTCTAAGGTGATATGCAAGATATCCATCAGTATGGCTATCGGATAGGGTCATTTCAGACTGGCTTTGTGGGAGCCTAGCCTGTTTGGATGCTCACCTTCCAGGACCTTGATAGAAGTGGGAGGACCTTGGACTTCCTGCAGGGCAGGGAATCTGGACTGCCCTCCAGTCTTGAGAGGGAGGGGGAATGGAGTGGGGGGAGGGGGAGAGGAGTTGGGAGAGGGGGAGGCGAGTGGGTGGAGGGGGCAATGTGTGGGAGGAGGGGGAGGGAAATGGGAAATGGGGAGGAGGTCGAAATTTTTTTCAACAACTAAAAAAAAATAAACAAAAAATAAACAACAACAACAACAAAAATGTATAAGCAAATGAAAAGAGTAAAGCTTCAGATGTTATTTTAACACTAACAGGTCAGCTGCTGTTTTGTAATCCAAAGCTTTAATGAACTTAAATGAAATATCAAAGAGACATTTGAAAAAAATAATATCGTGTTTGTAATTTTACCATTAACAACTTCAGCAGTCAATTTTAGAGGTATGTAAAGTGATAACTAGTTTGTTCTTTGCCATATTATTTCATAATAATCTAAGAAGTAGTAATAATTGAAGACATTTGGTCCATAGAGATGACCCAGTGGATAAGAGAACTGCATACTCTTGCAGAATCTGGGTACAGTTAATTACCAGTGTTCACATGATGGTGCAACTGTTGCTAACTCCAGTTGCCTGTGATCTGATGCATTCTTCTGGTCTCTGTGAGCTCCATGTTCACAAGTGGTATGAAGACAAACTTGCAAGGAAAACACCCATACATATCACATCACATATTAATTTTTTTAATGTGGAAAACTCTTAAGAAAACAGATTTAAAGTTTTTCAATAGTCACCTTCAGATTTCATATTAACAAGGAATATTTTATGTGAATCAGAGGCAAAAAGAATGGAAATCAAGGAAGTTCTAGGATATTGTTGATGAGACCTGTCAAACTCTGTAAAAATAAACACTGAATAGATTTTTTTAAAAAATGCTGTGTGCAGCAATATTTAGAAAAGGAGTCTGCATTGGAAATATAATTTCACTGACAAACTGTGTTTATTATTTTTTTCATAAGTTTATTGAAATATCCTACCTACAAAGGTTACTGAAACCCATGAAGATTAAAACACTGAAAAATGAGACTGAGTAAAAATTCACCAAGTGCAAGTGGATTAGTTTTCACTTCCTTCAAAGAAAAGGATTTATATTCTTTTATCTTAAGTTATACATGTTGTATCTATCTATCTATCTATCTATCTATCTATCTATCTATCTATCTTTATTGAATAATCTGATTATCTCTCTAGTATCTACTTATATATTCTACCTATCATCTAGCAATATCTTTATATATATATATGCATATATATTTAACATTAAATACATATGTTTATCTAACAGCATAGGTAGACAAATCATTTTACCCCAAATGTACACATAGTTTTCAGCAAATGGAGATGTATCAACGTAAGCGATTTTCTAATTCAACTCTAAGCAGGGTGACCTAAAAGAATTGTGATTCTTATTATAAACTTAGAGCTTAAAGAACATGAAGAACTAATTTTAAAAGATACTTTCTTGAAGCCTGAAGCTCAGGCAGTTTTTTCCTCATTCTGTCTTTTGAAATTCCTGTTACAAAATGTAAGAGAAGTCACCCAAATCCCATTTTCATGAATAGTAAATAGGAAGCAGCAAAAGATAGCATAGCTTATTAAATTTGCAGTGTCTTTTATGAACCTATCTGTTCATTGTCTGCCTTAAAGAGCTTTGCATTTCCTGTAAAGGATGATATATATAGCAATCAGTTTCTTCTAAATGTTTAAATTCCAGAGACCAATAAATAGCTTCGCTGTTTGCTACTGGAAATTACAAAAGCAATCATCATGCAGATGTATAAATGTCCCCATATATTCTCCTGGTTGGATGATCCTAGATCGGCTACAGAAAGTTTAAGAAATGACAAAAAAAAAACTGTGCAAAAAATATTTGTTCTCAGTCTAGCTTAAAACATTATAAGAAATTGAAATTCAAACTCTTGGAAGCTTTAAAACCATTACCAAGAATTCATATGTATTTTGGGGGTAAATTAAAGTTAAAGTTATTTGTCAGGGAGAACTCAATGAAGATTCTCTAAGAGGTGAGAAATAAAAAATAATAATAAAAAAAGGAATTAAGGAATTGTAGCAAGAATTCAAAGCACTACTAGATTTCCATGACTGGACTGTAAATGAAATTTCAAAGCCATGCTTAAGCAGGGACTTCAAGGTGATGCACAATGACTTTTAAAGCAACTGAAGAAGTACATCACCTTAGTTGGCAAAGGTTGAGGAAAAAACACAGCAAGAAATGCAGGTGGTGGTATATTAATCCAACACATTTGGAATCCTGGCACTACCAACGGAAGCACATCTTTCCAATCTATGGTTTCTTTTGTTGCACAGTCACAAGATAAATAACTATCACTTCAGGGATTTTGTAAGAATTAAATGAGCTACAATACACAGTGTTTGAAGATGGACATAGTGACCAGCAATCCTAGTACTCTAAAGGCAGAAACAAAAGACCCTCTATAAGTTTATGTCATCTGGATCAACATAAAAAGTCCCCAGCAAGCTAGAGCTAAAGAGCAAGACTCATTGTTAAAACAAAACCCCAAAAAGACAAAAGTTAAAATAATTACATTTATGGTACAGTGTCTAAAATATCATGATTACTCAATATATGTTAGTAAGAATAATGCTGACCATGGTGGTGAATATTGTTAGTATTATTAACTAATTCCCTAGGCAAATATCCTGATTTGTGGAAGTTATTAAGATGTGTTGATCATCTCATTATAAGCATTCATGTTAATTAATATCTTCTAATTTCCTAGAACACTGTTCCTATGGACACAACTTGTTCAGCAACATTGAAAACCTATGTTAACATAGTTGATTTTGTCACATGTTCCTTGACAGAAATTTGTTGTAATTTTACCAATCCTAAAATTCATTTTCTTTGTCAACGACTTAACCGTTGACCTTCTATCTTTGCAGACTGAACTGCTATGTAGGCATAGCTCCCTTTACATGTCCCTGTTTCTCCCTTCACCACTTTATTTATCCATTGCCAGGCACTGGCATTCCGAAAAACAAACTTTCATATTTTAATCTCTGAATTAAAAGCAAACTCTGAAGGTTACTACTTTAAATGGTGATCTTGGCAAATACAAGTAGTTATCTGGTCACTGGAAAACCAATTTTGGAAATTACTCTAGAGACAAATAGTGTATTAAGTACAATGAGCTATGATCATTGTCACCAGTAATTATTAAAATAGGTAAAGGATGCCTGATATTTTTTGGTTTATGAGATTACATTTCTATTCTGGGAGAAAAAGTGATATCTTTTAACATGAAGACTGTAGCTCAGCATTTATCTGTCATTCATTTGTTTCCCCACCATTCTACCGTATCACAGTGATTCTAGGTTAGATCATTACAATATCACACCTTTTATCACAGTCACACTATTATCATATATGTATTACTCTTAATACTATAATAATAAATCTTATTGAATTTTTTACTAAAAGGTTTAATGACCTTAAGAGCATCTAATAAGAGAGAGATGATATAGGAAATAATGCTGTCAATCAACTTGTACAGTTTTGTTGAGTTTAGCATTCCATGGGGCTTGCTAATGATGAATTTACATTGCCAGGTTGAACCCTCTGTTTCATCAACTTAGAGAAAAAATAATATAACATGAGGGGGTGAAATCCTTTGAGTTCAATATTTTCTCTTTCATTATAGGAAGGAAACAGTCCAAATAGTGAAGAGTGATATTTAATTAAAGACGTTTTCCTAGGCCAATAAGATGATGAACCTTAGATCAAGATGGGTCTCTTTGAACTGAATTTCAAAAGTCAGAATACTTTATTCAAACTTGTCCATTTTATTCTTCATTTAATGCTATAATAATTAATCTTGCAATTTCTTTTGTAATATTTCTCAATAATTTTTAGTTGAAGCACGTTAGGGGAAGGGATTATATCAGTAAGAGGATAGTCAAGATGGGGAAACCCACAGAGACAGCTGACTCAGGCTTGTGGGAATTCATGGACTCTGGACTGAAGGTAGGGTAGGGGAGCCTGCATGGAACAAACTAGGTCCTCTGAATATGGGTGACAGTTGTGTGGCTTGTTCTGTTTGTGGTATCTCTGACAGTGGGAGCAGGATTTAACCCTGATACATAATTGGCTTTTCAGAGCCCATTTCCTTTGGTGGGATATCTTGCTGTGCATAGATACAGGGGATATGGACTTGTCCCTGTCTCATGTTGTTATGTCAGACTTGTTGACACCCCATGGAGAGTCTTACACTCCCAAAGCAATTTATTAAATAACCACTCTGAAGCTTAATATTAATTATATACTCTTTGGCCTATTAGCTCAGATTTCTTATTAACTAACTCTTACGACTTAAATGAACTCATTTCTATTATTTTATATTTTATCACATGGCTCATGATTTGTTACCTCTTGATTCTTTGGGCAGCTACATGTTGTCTCCTTGACTCTGCCTTCTTTCTTCTTCAATCTCTACTTGGATTTCCACCATGCATTATTCTGCCCTTCCATAGGCAAAAGAGGCTTCTTTATTAACCAATGATAATAAAGCATATTTACAGCATACACAAGGGAATCCCATATAAAATATGCTCAAAAACAATATAATTAGCTCATACAGTAAATTTGTGAGGAGGAGCCACACTGATCTTAATCATGCCTGTTCCAGCTTATACAACCACCAGTAATGAATACATGTTTCTTTTTTTCCATATTCTCACCAGCATTTGAGTCATTTGTTTGATTGCTGTTTTAGTTATTTTGGATGAAGTAAAATGAAATCTCAAATATTTTTGATTGGCATTTCCTTGATGCCTAAACATGTTAAACATCTTTGAAACTTTTTATTTGCCCCATTAGGTGATATCTCTCTTAAATTTGTTATGGGAGTTCCATAGACTTTCAGTCATTACAATATTTGCCACTGCTCTTTGTTACCATCTTGAAATTGAAAGTAAAAAGCTATTGCTAAGGACATGACATACTTATGTCACAGTATGTGAAAAAATCAAGCTGGAACTAATCTAGAAACTTTATTTCTACTAGCTAGCTTTGATACTGCTGGAAGGAGCTATTCACTCACCCTGAGGATGACAATAGCAGGTGGCCTGACAATATATTCATACTGATGGAATAGTGGTGTGAATGCTATGGAAGTAATCAAACAAATCTTGTTGAACTTAAAAAACCAACTCACAAGGAGGAACAAAACATTATCATTCTCCATGAACATAGAAATAAACTGACCCCTGTGTTCTTACATTTTTTTCTCATAGATAAGTCCAACTATATACCCTTAAAAAAACAAACCTTTTAAAATAAGTGGCAGTTAGTAGAGTGACCAAAAAACTAGTCAACATGCAGAGAACCAGAGACTGTGGAGTACTCCAATCTACATGGAATAAATACATCACAATCCCTCCTTCTAAAATTCACAGATCATTTCTGAAGAATGGAAAGACATATAAGAGCCAGTGATCGTAGACATATGCAGCTAACTGGCATATGTTAGGCATGAAAGGACCACTGCATAAATGAACTCACAGGAGCTATTACTCTATGCCTGAAATTTATACAAGATCAAAACATAAGAAGTCCTATTATAAAAGGGCAAATAATTCATTAAACAGCAATGCTAGCTGAGACCTATCAGTAACTGATGGTTGCTGGTAGAGGGAGAATAAGTTTTCTTCAGAGAATATGTTCCCAGAGAGGCTTCTTATGGACATGATCCATAAGATAGTCCTACAGCCATGGACATATAAACTGCACTAATTATACACAGTGGATTTAAAAATGAAACCCATTAAGTTCTAAGAGATGGGGAAGAACTGAAAAAGGGGTTGGGGTGGATCTATCAAAATACATAGGAGTTTCTTAAGCACTAAAGATATATAAAAAAACTAATATGTAAAAATCTTTCCACTAAGTAGTATATTCAATGCAATGAGTCATTATTATTCATACTTGTCTTAATATAATTTCACACATTAACATGCCATCTGCTATATCCTACTAGAAAAATAGTGATGCCTAACAAACACGGGAAGTTACAAAGCTTCTTTCTTATGTTTATTTCCCCTCCTTTTCTTTCCTAAACCTCTCTTCTTCCTTTCATTTGTCCGTTCACAGTTCCCATTTTCTTCCTCATCTCCTCCTATTCCTGTTTTTCTACTCTCACATTAATTTTTATTTATCAATAATGTAAAATATCCTAGACATACAAATATTCTTAAATGAAAAATTAAAAGTCGTTGACTACTTTTAAGAAATATAGTCTCATGTTCTCCCTCCTTCTGCTCCTCATTTGGACCTTGGGAGCTCAGTCCAGTGCACCAATGTGGGTCTCTGTCTCCGTCTCCATCCATCACCAGATGAAGGTTCTATGGTGATATGCAAGGTATTCATTAGTATGGCTATAGAATCAGGCCGTTTCAGGCTCTCTCTCTTCAGCTGCCCAAGGACCTAGCTGGGGAAATCTCTCTGGACCCCTGGGAACCCCTCTAGAGTCAAGACTCTTGCCAACCCTAAAATGGCTCCTTTAATTAAGATATATACTTTTCTGTTCCCATATCCACCCTTCCTTTATCCCAACCATCCCATTTCCCCAAACTCTCCACATCCTCCCCTTCTCACTTTTCTCTCCCCATCTCCCCTTTCCCCATCCCACCCCATCCCACGGTTCCCAATTTTTGTCCAGCAATTTTGTCTACTTCTAATATCCAGGAAAATAACTATATATATATTTTTTGGGGGGTTCACCTTCTTATTTAGCTTCTCTAGGATCACAAATTATAGGCGCAGTGTCCTGTATTTATGGTTAGAAACCAATTATGAGTGAGTACATCCCATGTTCATCTTTTTGGGTCTGGCTTAGCTCACTCAGGATAGTGTTTTCTATTTCCATCATTTGCATGCAAATTTCAAGATGTCATTGTTTTTTTACCACTGAGTAGTACTCTAATATGTATATATTCTGCACATTCTTCATCCATTCTTCCATTGAAGGGCATCTAGGTTGCTTCCAAGTTCTGGCTATTACAAATAATGCTGCTATGAACATAGTTGAACAAATAATTTTGTAGTATGATAGGGCATCTCTTGGGTATATTCCCAAGAGTGGTATTGCTGGGTCCTGGGGTATGTTGATCCCAAATTTCCTGAGGAACCACCACACTGCTTTCCAAAGTTGTAGCACAAGTTTGCATTCCCACCAGCAATGGATGAGTGTTCCGCGAGAGGTGCACCCACCCTTTGAGACAGTTGGGCTGAACTAACGGGAGCTCACCAAGGCCAGCTGGACTTGGGACTGAAAAAACATGGGATAAAACCTGACTCTCTGAACATGGAGGACAATGAGGGCTGCTGAGAAGCCAAGGACAATGGCACTGGATTTTGATCCTACTTCATGTTCTGGCTTTTTGGGAGCCTAGCCTGTTTGGATGCTCAGCTTCTTAGACCTGGATGGAGGGGGGAGGACCTTGGACTTCCCACAGGGTAGGGAACCCTGACTGTTCTTTGGACTGGAGAGGGAGGGGGAGGGGAGTAGGGGATAGGGTGTGGGGGGAGGGGGAGGGAAAAGGGAGGCGGGGAGGAGGCAGAATTTTTTAATAAAAAAATATAAAAAAAAAAAAAAGAAATATAATCTCATTTTCCTTCCTTTGTCTTTCTCTTCAGAAAACTAAAACAAAGATTAAATTAAAGACTTCAGAAGGACTGTGGCATTTGTCTCATTTTAGATAACAATAGTGCTGCTGTGGTGGAACTTGTATTGAGCTGAAACAGCTGTGAAACTTGTGATAAATTCTCAGTCTTTATATATTCTGTTGGAACCAAGAAATGAACTGAACATTTTGATCATGTCTTTGTCTTTATGGGTTTCCTTGTCACTGCTTCTTTCTCATCAAACCCGCTACAGATGACTGTTGCTTGGTAGTCTCACCTATCTATAGTATAGGCACGTTTTGTACCATTTACAACATATGGAAACACCCATTAAACATTTCTATGCATTTGCCTAATATGCATCTTCAGTCAAATTCTTTCTAAAATGAATACATGCAACACCTATGAGAAGATAAATATCCATTACATTTGATTAACAATAAGAAATCAAATTTTCTTAGCACAAAGTAAGCCTAGAGAGTAAAATTGCCTGTCTAGTAACTACTTATTGGCATAATCTGCACTTAATAACTACATGGAGAATTTCTCATTTGTTTCTGTGAAACTAAAGACTCAACCAATCATTGACTGAAAGCATTCCAAAACAACTGTAGGTATTAAATACATACACATACATCTTTACCTTGTACTTTCCCTACACAATTAGCATAAGAACTATTTACTACCTATGTAAATTGGAAGTGCATTGTAAGCAACTTCCAAAAATTAAGCACTGACAGGGACATCTTGCTGCCTGGACAGTCACCCAAAGTTTTTCTGTACCATTAGGGCATCCATCTTCAGTCTACAGGCTATAGTATCCGTCAGATATTTCCATGAAGCAGGAAATTTCAAAAACAGTAATTTCTTCTGTATCCTGCAGAATGTCTCATGGACTGTTTCATGAAGCAGGAACCCTGAACAATCATCTCACCTTTGGCATGTTCAGCAAGCATTTCTCTGCAGGTCCTGCATGTCCAGAGAGCAGTTTCTTGCACAAATGGCTAACTAACTCCATAAGGACCCTTTCCGATGTTCATGTTCCTCTTGAAGTAGACTGGTTCTACCAGGAACAGATGTGTCTCACTGTCATGAAAAGTCCTAAATTTTTAAAACATTTAAATGCCATATTCTGAAGTTCTCTGAAAGATTTGAAGAATACCTAACTGACTGAAATATATCTCTAAACATTTAGAAAAATCTAACATGACTACAATTTTGACTATTATAAGTGATTATCTATTATCCTATATTTCTTTATTATACATTACATTTTTAAATGAACTACACAATCACAATAGCTTAATCAAGATCAGAAATACATATACATATAACAAAATTTACCTTAAATTTATATCAATAAATAAAGATTCATACCAAAGCAAATTATTCATATCTATATCATACCCCCCTTTAAATATAAACAAACAGTTATAAACATTATTTGAAAATATGGACATAGTTTTGTCCATACTGCTTCCTGCTGTTTGGCGGTACTGTTAGTTTATGGTGTACCCTGTGTTTTAGGTTCATCTCAGTCAGAAGTTGGGCAAAGTAATATTTTGAGGGTGTTTACAGTGACCTTTCAGTAGGCCTTGATCCATAAAACCATATTCGTCTGGAAGCAATCCACAGGTTCTCATCTTTGGGTAAAATTCCCAGTGTATCTCTCTGGCATATCCATGGTAGATCTCTGACTCTGCCATTCTTTTTCCCAACATTCAGTACTGTTTTCACTGTCTACCTAAGTTCTGCCCTATCAACAGGCCCAAAGCAGTTTCTTTATTAACCAATGAAAGGAACACAAAGACAGAAAGTCCTCCTACACCAGGAGTTAACTATCCAAAGATTTAAGAAAAGATTGAGTTCCTAAAACAGGTTTGCCTGCATGGTTTCTGAAAAAAAAAAAAGTACATATTTCCAAGTTTAAGAAATGACAAGTTCTCGGTTCTACCTCTTCAGGGAAAATATTTGTAGACATATTTCATTATGCATAAGTGCCCCATTTTCTTTTGTAAAAACAGATTATCTTTTATCATTTTGCATAAAGTTCCCACTTCTTCCCGTCCTCCCATTTCCTTTGTCTACCCCCGACCCCACCTCCACCCACTCCTCAGAGAGGGTAAGATACATTGCTTTGGGGAAGGCCCAAGGCCCTCTGTATTATATATAAATGGAGCAAGGTATTCATCCAAAGAGAATAGGTTCCAAAAAAAAGACAGAATAAGCAGTAGGGATAAATCCTGGTTTCACTACCAGTGGCCCTGCTATCTGTCCCAGACTATTTTATGCTATTTCCTTCCATGTTTTACCAGAGTTAGTGAGCTCAGGTAAATAGTGGGTGTACCCATCATGGTCTTGACCTCTTTGCTTATATTCTCATTCCTCCCACTCTTCAACTGGACTTTGGGAGCTCAGTCCAGTACTCTGATTCATCTCTCTGTTTCTGTTTCCATCAGTTGCTGGATGAAGGTTCTATGGTGATATTTAAGATATTAATCAGTCTACAGGACAAGGTCAGTGTGGCTCTTAACTATTGCTTAGGGTCTTAACTCGGGTCATCCTTGTAGATTTCTGAGAATTTCCCTAGTGCCAGGTTTTTTGCTAGTCCGATAATGACTCCCTCAATCAAAATATCTCTTTTCTTGCTCCTATTGCTGAGCTTCTTCCTCTTTACTACCTCATTATTTATGTATCTTTAGATATCTAGACATCATTATATAAAACAAAATAAGCAAGACCTCAACACATTACATATGTTCTCTTATATATAGAATACAACACCTGTATATGCTCATGATGGGGAAAGAAATGAAGTTATGTTGTGGAGTACTAGTGTGAGAAAATAGATGGACATGGAAAGATAAGGGATTAAGGAGGTTTACATAAGCAATATGAAATATGTAAAAATAAGTGTAATAATCATAATGAAGCCTATTTTCTACATTAAACTAATTTTCAAAATATTTTAAAGACTACTAAATTGATGAATGAAACTTACTTTATGGGTGTGCACCGAGTTTTTACATGAAAATGTCTGAGCATGACTGCAAACTTTGAAAGTAGACTGAAAGTGATGCAGATTGTTTGCCACTTGGTCTGGACACCAGACTTCATGTAGTACAGGTATCATAAAAATACTGGTCCAGTAAGAATAGAAAAACAGACAGCTGTGGATACAAAAGGGTTAAAAGGCAAGTGTCTTGTTCTCACCACAAATATCAGCTACTGGCTGTTCTTCCAAACAAACTTCACATGCCCATGATTCTAGAATGGTAGACACTATCCACTTTTATTCCTTGGATTCCTCTTTACCAGAGCCATCCCTCTGTACTAGCACGGAAAATGATGGATAGAAATACTTTCTCAAAATGATTTTTATCCAAAGGAGCTTAACTAAAGATTTACAAATGGTTTGCAATAAAATTAAGAAAGATTTATTGTAAAACCTCTTACATATTATGCAAGTCTGGTTATGATGGCTTCAAGGTCTTTGAACAATTTATTTTAAGTATCTTTTATTTTCTTATGGCTCATTTATTTCTACTACGTCTTGTTTATGTTAGAAATAATTTAGTTTTCTTCCTCAGCACCTGCTGATTCATCCACAATTAGAGTGGCTTTTTGCCACATTTTACCTGTTGTTCTTTCTATTCAGTAGTTATAATATTCTTCCAAAATGCCCAGAACAAAAATTCTGATGCTCATCTACACAATGTGTTCATTAATATCATAGAATTTCAACTGGCTTTGTTTCCTACTTTTCTAGATTGTTCTCATCAATTCTCATTCTTGATATCAGTACATTGTTTAGAAAAAGTGACAGCAAGACTATGAGGTTTGTTTTCTTAAGTTTTAAATAATTCTTTGATTAAGTACCATCTGCAAAAAGAAATCATGCATTGGCTGAATGATAGGCTCTAGGAATTATTAAAATGAAAGCAAATCACTTAGACCCTTCTTCTTCTTTGAAATGTAAAAAGATCAAGCTCTAAAGAAACTTCCTAAGGTCTGAAGTTGAAGGGAGTCTTTCCAGATATGACACCTGGAATAGAGTGATGACTGCATTGTCAAGACCCCTGACTCCTCTGACGGATATCTTAGGTTAGATTTCCAGCACCAAGAGGGAAGCTAACAACTATATATAATACCAGTCCCAGAGGATGAGACTTCTCTGGTCTATGCAGAAACTGCATGCTTATAGGAAAAACTTTCATATATGTAAGAAGGAATAGAAGCTTTAAAAAAAGAAATATGGCACCCTTATAGAACTGTGTTGTTATAGAATCTTCAGATGACCATTAGAAATGCAGTTTAGCAGCATGTGCTATGAAGCCTTTACATATTTGACAAATAATATCAGGTTTAAGGGAGGAAAACAGTATTGGAATTTTTGCATTTCAAATTTTAAAAGATAGTACACCACTGGAGGAAGAGATGGGCAGGCAGGAGTGTAAGAACACATTCAACAACATAAAGAACAATGTGGCAACATTAGAACCTAGTGGTTCAACACCAGCAAGACCTGATTACCCCAATGCAAGTGAAGCAGAAAAATGACCTTAAATATAACTTTATAAAGATTATAGAAACCTTTAAAAAGGAAATAAAAAATCCTCTTAAAGATGTGGAGGAAAAGACAAGCAAAATATTAGAAGAAATAAACAAATCAATTGAATAAAGCCAAGAAAAAAATAAACAGGGAAAAGAAATGGTTCAAGACTTGAAAATTGAAATAAAAGCAATTTAAAAAAATTAAACTGTGGAAATTCTGGAAATGGAAAATCTGGGTAAATGATCAGGAACTACAGATGTAAGCACAACCAACAGAATTCAAGAGTTGGAATGGAAGAGAGAATCTCAGCTGTTGAAGATATGATATGAAGATGGGCACTGTTGTGGTGGGAATGGCGGGGCTGCTTCTCGCCACCCAGCTAGCTTTACCCAAAATAATTACACGGAAACTGTATTCTTTTAAACACTGCTTGGCCCATTAGTTTTAACCTCTTATTACCTAGCTCTTACATATTGATCTAACCCATTTCTAATATTCTGTCTAACACCACGAGTTGGCTTACCAGGAAAGATCTTAACCTGCATCTGTCTGGAGTGGGAGAATCATGGCGACTGCTTGACACGGTTTCTTTCTCCCAGCATTCTGTTCAGTCTACTCTGCTTACCTAATTTTCTGTCCTATCAGAGGGCCAAGGCAGTTTCTTTATTTAACCGATGAAATCAACACAAAGTAGAAGACTCCCACATCAGGGCACTAAAAAGAAATCCTATAGTAGCTCAGAACTGCGTATAATAAAGGGTTATATATTTAGGGGTAGACTCACAGATCATAGTCCTCTGCTCGAACAGGGAACAAAAACTGAATCCAGCAGCCGGAAGAGAGAACAAGAGCAATGTAAAGCATTGGCATTTATAGTATAAGAGTCCACAGCCAAGTGGTCTGGTAAGTTAAATGCTACTTGCTGAAGAATTTCCTACATCAATGGTATAGGAAATGGATTAATTAGTCAAAGAAAATGTTAAATCCAACAAACACTTAACAGCAAATATCCAGGAAATCTGGGACACCAAGAAATCACCAACCCTATGAATAATAAGAATAGAAAGAGAAGAACATCAGCTCAAAGGCAAAGAAAATATATTCAAAAAATCATAAAAGAAAACTTTTCCAATCTAAAGAAGGAAATACCTATGAAAGATCAAGAAACTCACAAAACACAAAATAGATTGGACCAAATACATATACACACACACACACACACATACACACACACACACAAACAGATACATACACACACACACACACACACTATATAATATATATATATATATATATATACATATATATGATCAGACCCTCACCATATAATAATCAAAACACTAAATATATAGAATAAAGAAAGAATATTAAGAGCTTCAAAGGAAAAAGTCCAAGTAACATATAAAGGCAAATCTATCAGAATTACAGATTACTCAATAAAAATTCTGAAAGTCGAAAGGACCTGGACAGATGTTTTGCAGACAATAAGAGACCATGGATATAAGCCCAGATTACTATACCCAGCAAAGATTTCAGTCACCATAGCAGAGAAAACAAGATATTCCATGACTAAACCAGATTTAAACAATGCCTCTCTACAAATAGCCCTACAGAAAGTTCTAGAAGGAAAACTTGAACACAAGGAAGCTAGCAATACCCACAAAAATAGTCAATCGTTAATCTCACACTAGCAAAACCCAAAGAAGGAAAGCACTTACATGATACTACCACCAACAAAGCCAAAAATAACAGGTACTGTCACTGGTCATTAATATCTCCTAATATCAATGATCTTAGTTTACCTATAATAATATACAGATTGGCAAATGGATATGAAAATAGGATCCATCCTTCTGCTGCATAAAAAAAAATACCTCAATTCAAAGACAGTCATTACCTCAGAGTAAAAGGTTGGGAAAAGATTCTCCAATCAAATGTACCTAAGAAACAAGCAGATGTAGCTATCCTAATGTCTAACAAAATAGACTTCAAACTAAAATCAATCAAAAGAGATGAAAAAGAACATTTCTTCCTTTTTTTTTGGATTTTTTTCGAGACAGGGTTTCTCCGTAGGTTTTTTTTTTTTTTGGTTCCTGTCCTGGAACTAGCTCTTGTAGACCAGGCTGGCCTCGAACTCAAAGAGATCCACCTTCCTCTGCCTTCCGAGTGCTGGGATTAAAGACGTGTGCCGGCTCAAAAAAGGACATTTCTTACTCATCACAAAAAAATCCATCAAGATAAAGTCTCAATTCTGAACTTTTATGACTCAAATACAAGGTATCCACACTTATAAAAGAAGCATTACTAAAGCTCAAATTACACATTAACACCCCACTTTCATCACTGGACAGGACTATGAGACAGAAACATAAACAGAGAAATAAAGGAAAAAAACAGAAATTATGAGTAAAAAAAGAAATATTTAACAGACATCTGTAGAACATTCCACTCTAACACACAAGAATATACCTTCTTTTCAACACCTCATGGAACTGTCTCAAAACTGACCAAATGTTCAGTAACAAAGCAAATCTCAACAGATACAAAAAAAATTAGAATAACCCCCTGAATCTTAAAGTTAGAATTCAAAAACAAGATTAATTGCAAAAAGTTTAAAAATGAATGGAAATTGAACCGTGCTCAAATGAATCACCACTTGGTCAAGAAAGGAAAAGGAAAGAAAGAAAGAAAGAAAGAAAGAAAGAAAGAAAGAAAGAAAGAAAGAAAGAAAGAAAGAAAGAAAGACTTTCTAGAATTCAATGAAATGAATGCATAACATATTCAAACTAATGGGACACTTTGAAAGCAGTGTTAAGAGAAAAGTTTATATCACTAATTGGCTACAAAAATAGCATGAAGAAATCTCACACAAGCAACTTAAATGCACACTTGAAAGCTCTAGAACAAAAGGAAACAAACTCACCCAGGAGAAGTAGACGCAAGGAAATAATCAAATTGTGGTCTGAAATAAATAAAATAGAAACAAAGAAAGCAATACAAAGAATCAATGAGACAAAGAATTGCTTCTTTGATAAAAATCATCAAGATAGACAAACCTTTATTCAAACTAACCTAAAGGTAGAGAGAAAATATACAAATTCACAAAAGCAGAATTGAAAGGAGGAGAGGGGATATAAGAACAGACAATCCAGAGAATCATCAGGTTATACTTCAAAAACGTGTACCAAAAGTAAACAAGAACAGATAAACAATTTAAACAGATCTATGATCTCCAAAAAAATAGAAGCACTCATCAAAATCTTCTAGCCACAAAAAAAAAAATGCTCAGATCAGATGATTACAACACAGAATTCTACCAGAATTTTCAAAGAAAAGCTAATACCAACACTCCTCAAATTGTTCCACACAATAGAAACAGAAGGGACATTGCCAAACTCTTTTTTATGTGGAGGCAGCAATTACTCTGGTACCCAAACCACACAAAGATGCAACTAAGAAAGAGAATTACAGACCAATTTCTCTCATGGACATCAATGCAAAAATACTCATTGAAATGCTGGAAAACTGAATCCAAGAACACAAAACAATCCACTATGATGAAGTTGGCTTCTTCCCAGAGTTCAGGGATGGTTTAACATAAGAAAACCTACCATTGTAATCCACCATATAAACAAACTGGAAGAAAAAAGCCACACAATTATCTCATTAGATGCCTTTGACAAAATTCAATACCCTTTCATGATAAAGGTCTTGGAGATATCAGGAATACAAGGAACATACCTAAACATAATAAAGGCAATATACAGCAAGCCAACAAACAAGATCAAACTAAATGGAGAGAAACTGAAAGTGATTCCACTAATATACGGAAGAATACAAGATCTCTCTTAATATGCATTTAATATAATACTTGAAGTTCTATGTAGAGCAATAAGAAGACAAAAGGAGATCAAGGGTCTACAAATTGGAAAGAAAGAAGTCAAACTTTCACTATTTGCAGATGATATGATAGTTTGTATAAGTAACCCAAGAAATTCTACTAGGGAACTCCTACAAACTGAGAACCACAGTTAGCAATGTGGCAGGATAAAGAATAACTCAAAAGAATATGTAGTCCTCATATACAGATGATAAATGGGCTGAGAAAGAAATAAGATAAACATTACCCTTCACAATAGTCACAAACAGCATAAAATATTTTGGGTTAAAATAAATAGAAGACCTGTCAGAGAACTTTAAGTCTTAAGAAATTGAAGAAAGTATCAGAAAATGGAAAGATCTCCCATGCTCTTGGATAGGTAGGATCAACATAGTAAAAATGACAGTCTTACCAAAAGCAATCTATAAATTCAATGAAATCCCCATCAAATTCCCATCACAATTCTTCACAGCCATCAAAAGTACAATATTCAAATTCATATGGAAAAACAAAACATTCATGTTAACAAAAACAATCCTATATAATAAAGGAACTACTGAAAGCAACACAATCCCATACTTCAAGCTCTATTATAGAGTTATAGTAATGAAAACAGTTTGGTATTTGCCAAAACAAAACAAACAATACAAAACCAAACAAAGACAGACAAGTGGACTAATAAAATTGAATCAAAGAGCCTGGTATTAATATACAAAAGTAAACATTATTGTTACTTGACAACAAAAGCTAAAATTATATGATGGAATAAAGATGGGATGCTAAGAAATGGTGCTGGGATAACAGGATGTCAACATATTGAAGATTGCAAATAGAGCCATATTTATCCTCATGCACAAAGCTCAAGTCCAAATGGATTAAAGACCTCAACATAAATCTAGACACACTGAATCTCATAGAAGAGAAAATAAAAAATAGCCTCGATTGTATTGGCACAGGAGACCACTTCCTGAATATAACCCCAGAAGCACAGACACTGAGTTGGAGAATTAATAAATGAGACCTCCTGAAAATGAGAAGCTTCTGTAAAGCAAAGGACATGGTCAACAAGACAAAACGACAGCCTATAGTATGGGGAAAAAAATCTTCACCAACCCCACATTTCAGAGAGGGCTGATTTCCAAAATATATAAATAATTTAAGAATCTAGATATCATATCATCAAATAATACAATTAAAAATGGGGTACAGATCTAAACAGAAAATTCTCAAAAGAGAAATCTCAAATGGTTAAAAGGTACTTAAGGAACTGCTCAACATTCTGAGCCACCAGAGCAATGAAAATCAAAATGACTCTGAGATACCACCTTACACAAGTCAGTAAGGCTAAGATCAAAAACACCAGTAATAGCTTATGCTGAAGAATACTGAGTAAGGAAAATAACTTTCCACTGCTGGTGTAAGTGCAAACTTGTACAGCCACTTTGGAAACCAGTATGGAAGTTTCTCAGAAAACTGGGAATTAGTCTACCTCAAGATCCAGCAATACCACTTTGGGCATATCCCCAAAGGATACAGAGCCATGCCACAAGGACATTGGCTCAACTATGTAAAAGCAAAATAGCTTGCAATAACTAGAACCTGGAAACTACCTAGATGCCCCTCAACCAAAGAATAGATAAAGAGAAGGTGGTATATTTACACAATGGAGTACTACTCAATGGTAAATCAGTGACATCTTGAAATTTGCAGGCAAATAGGCTGAACTTGAAAAGAGCATCCCGAGTGTGGTAACCCAGACCCAGGACGACAAACTCAGTATGTACTCACTCATAAATGGATATTAGACATAAAGCAAAGGTTAACCAGACTGCAGTCCACAACCCCAGAGACAGCAGAAAACAAGGAGAACCCTAAGAAAGTTGTAGATGAATTTCCCCCAGAAAGGAGAAATAAACAAAATCCCAGCCTGGGGGAACAAGGAATGGTTTTAGGAGAGTGAGGAGAAGAGAAGAGGAGCAGAGAGGAAAACATGAGGGATTGGGAAGATCAAGTAGTGTGAAGAACAGAGAGGAAGAAAAAGGAAAGAAATACCTTAAAAGAAGGAGTCATTGTGTGATTTACGAGAAACCAGCAACTAGAGAATTTCCCAGAAATCCACAAGGATGACCCTAGCTAAGAATCTAAATAATAGTACCTAAAATGACCTTGCCCTGTAATCAGATTAATGACTAACTTAATTGAACTTTCATCTAATATAAAATGGAAGCAGATTCATAGATTCATAATTAAGTACTGGGCTGAATTCCTACAGTTCAACCACAGAGAGGGCCAAGGTCATGATGGGAAAACCCATAGAAATAGCTTACTCAAGCTAGTGGGATTGACACTTGGGAGACCTGCATAAAACCAAACTAGGAACTCTGAATATGGGTGAAAATTGTGTGGTGTTGGCAGTTTGTGTGGCTATTAGCAGTGGAACCAGTTTTTATCCCAAATTCATGAAATGCCTCTTTGAAGCCTCTATGAAAAAATACCTTTTTCAGCCTAGATACAAGGCCTGGTCCCCACTCAAATGATGTGGCATACTTTGTTGTCTACCCATGGGAGGCCTCACCCTCTCTGAGGATGGAGGGGGAGTGGAAAGAAGATGGGGGAGAGGATGATAGGAAGGAGAGAAAACTGGAATTGGTATTTAAAGTAGGATTGTTTTAAAAAGAAAAAAAAATTCCAAAAGTAAAACATCAACCACAGTTAAGTAGTAATTAAAACTGGTTCAAAACTATGTTTTTTTCTAAAGAGGAACCGCCTCAGTTCAAACTTATTCTAGTCCTACTCTTTCCCCTGGACTAATAACACCTTTGCTTGCACAATTTTTGTTATGTACGTACAGAGTACTGGCAACATTTAACAGGTGCATTTTCAATGTTTTCATATAGTATACAATGGTATACAGATAATAAATATCTTCTCAAATTTAGGAGTACAATATCATGCCACTTTCAAGCTTACCTAGTTAGTTTACATATGGTAGGAAAGGGTCAAAGAACAAATAGATTTCAGTTGAGCAAAAACAATAATGAAAATAAAGCAAAGAACTGTAAAATTTGTGACAGTAAACTAGCCCTGAATTTGTGGTGTGAATAATGTTCAGGCAGAAAATGAATAGATGGTGTTAAGTGTAAATGTTAGGCAATGTGACTAGCAGTACTTACAATGATGACATGTACAAGGAGGGAAGACCTGATAGTTCCGTGATGGAGCGCCCATCAGGTATTGCTTAGGTGCTTCTTCATTGCTATAAAGATCAAACAAATTCTTTGGAGAGGAACTGCTATAGTGAATTAATGAGAAACCATCTTAAACTAATTAAGAATCATGTCATAACAGAGGAGAAAGCAGGAAGTTGAGGGCAGGTATAATAGCTGCTTTCAGAAATATACTGGAATATTTTCTACTTGGAGGTGAAATCAGATTCATTTGGAAAGACGTTGATGATATAAACTGAGTGGTAAATGAAACCTCTGAGTGCATGACACAAATCTCAGAGATGCTTTCTAGTTATCAGATATTGTATGAAGGAAATATCAGGTCAATAATTGCTGAGTACTTACACACTCCATATGCATTGAGAATAAAAGAGAAACCAGGGAAAATCACTCTGCATGATTCACAAGCTCCGTGATTCCTGAGAATTTTATATTGAAGAAACTGAGATGTTCTAAATAGGAAATGCCACTCTATTTCTGTTCAAATACTTCATCCATTATATTTCCATTTTTCTGAAGACTGTAAGAATTTAATGTGTAAATCCCTTGGCAGAGGTATATAAATACATAATCTAAAACTATACCAACTATTATTTTTGTTTTTGTTACTTTTTTGCCTTTTTTGGCTCTGGTGAGGGCCCACCATCCAGCTCCCAAATAAATAAACAAAGAAGAAATACACAAGGAGGCTTATTATTTCTTACAAATGTCCTGCCTTAGCTTGGCTTATTTCTAGTTAGCTTTTCTTAACTTATTTAATCTATCTTTTGCCTCTGGGAATTTTTCCTTTTCTTGTTTCTGTAAGGTTACTTTCACTTTTATTCCATGACTGGTTGTGTGGCTGGATGGCTGGCCCCTTCTTCACTCGCTACTTAATCTCTCTTGTTTCCCCAAATACTTCATTTTCTCCTTCTATTTATTCCCTCTGCCTGCCCACCCCTCCTACTTTTTCTCCAGCCTTACTATTTGAAGTCCAGATTTTCAACTTTTTCCCTGACCATTATCCATAACAACTTGTCACCAACACTCTAAATCCCAAACAATTGGCAAGAATTTCCACTTAAATACTGGAAAAGCTTTTTTAAAAAAGTTTCTAGATGGACAAATGCAGAATCTAGCACAGTTTCGTGGTAACTGTCTTCTCTCCAGTAGGCTCTGTTAGTGGGCAGCAAGCAGAGATGCAGTTCCTTCGAGGCTTCCTCACTCAGTGTTAGCAGCAAAAGCCTAGCAGCTCTTTTAAGAGTCTCTAGCATGAAACACTTCAATGTTGTTTATGAGCAGCTGGCATCAGGATTCTTGGTGGTGGCATGAAACTAGAAACTCCACAGAGTCTGGCAATGAACGTAGCTTCTGCCAGTATGTCTTGCATGAAGCTAAACTCTCAAACACTAAGAAATGTGGTAGAGCCACCCACCAAAGTTTTAGATCTGATCCTAGTCATATCTCTTAGCAGATTAAAAACTCATGTGATCAGGAAAAGATACAGAAATAAAGTACAGGGATGTTCATATTTTAAAAAATTCTCGTTATGGTTTACAGTGTATTTAAAAATATATGTAGGCTTGGGAAAAGAAAAAGGATAGAGAATGCTGTCTTGTTGTCTTTGAATTGTTTGACTACTGAGGAAGGAGCAAGAGCTGTTAAAAACATTTGATTATAAATGCTGCTGGATTAACCCACCCTATATATTTGAAATGCTTTGACCTCAAATTTAAGTAATGGGATATGTTACTATGGAAAAGATGTTTTGATTTTTGTTTCCAAAGGAAATGAGAGGCTGTGGATTCATTTCGGGTTAAGAAAATTCATCAAGGAAGACCCCCCCCCAAAAAAAAAAAAAGATTTCCAATGAGAACAGATGGCCCAGGTGTTCCAATGTTTTAGAGTATCTCTATTGCAGTCTCAACTGAATTCACTATCCAGAACAGTCTCAAGACTGTTGACTGAGATAATCCAGCCTCATAAAATACTCCAATAAGGACTTGACCATAATCCTAAATTTTCTTTGGTCCCCATAGGATTATCAGTGTTCCCAATCAGAGGTAAGTAGCCTATAAACCTATGCCCACATTCCAAAAAAAAATGGGTTATTGATGTTTGCCTTTGTTTAGAGTGTTGATTACAAGTTGTTGTGAGTAGTTGTATAAGTGCTAGTTAGTAAGAAGTTTTAGAAATAGGCCAAATAGTTTATAATTAATGTAAGCCACTGTGTGTTAATTTTGGACTGAATGGCTCTGGACAAAGCAGGACAGTAAGTTCCCTCTACACACATCTTAAAATAATATTCTACAACCACCCATGGCAACAGGAATCACAGCGCAATTTATTAAACATTGAATATTCCCTAAAACTTCCATATATTGATTGATTTTAGTAGTTTTCCTTTAGCTTCTGCACCTCCTTCCAGCATTGGTATTTCTTAGAGAGGATAGGCCTTGCAGATGTGAAAGCAAATACTGCTGCTAAGAGTCAGAGTTAGAATCTCATTTCTAGTTCATGCAATGTTAATCACAATACATAGCGTACACAACATAGACTACTTCTGTTCTTATTCTAGAGTTCCACTAATGGAACACATGGCTTAAGGGAGTATGGGAGCTGATATCATGTACATGACTTTCTACACTGCTCAGAAATCCCAGTGTATAAACCTATAATTCAAAAATGGTCAAAGGGTGCTCATAGCTACATGAAGGCTTGTCTTTGAATGGGTTTCACTAATGAACCAAGAGGAATTTTGTAATGTAATAATAAATTCTGAAGATATTACATTCCAAGCTTAATGCTATCAGTACTCAGATGAAAAATCAGTAATAATTCATTATAATACACCAATGAGGTAAACTCTTCCATTATAATTCATAAATATAGAGAGGTTTCCCTATATCGACAAAGCTAGTTATTTCTTGGCACACAGCAGTATGGAACAGATCACATAGTGAGTATACCTGTAAAAGGAAAGTTAGATAGCTGTAGTTTCAAAGTATTTCCTGACTTGAAGTTCCCATTCAACTTTTAATAACACAAAAGCAGTGATTATAACAATTGTTTTCTTTTAATCAAATTATAACAAAAATAAAATAGAAATGATGTCATGTAAATAAAACTCAACCAAAGCTGCTCAGTAATGCTTCAATTACAGTCTCCATCAGTTTATCAGAAGTATAATCAATGGTCTCAAATATTAATCTCTATAGCAGGGAAAAACCTGAGATAGTTATAATATTAATTAATTATATCAATATTAATTCAGAGTCAGAAAGATGGTTTAGTCTATAATGGCTCTAGCCTGGTAGTTGGTTCCTGGGATGCACATTGTAGAAAGAGAATAAATCCAACCCACTGCTCTCTGACTACCACAAGCATACAGTAGCATTTGCACACCACAAACACACAATACAAATAAGCGAGTAAATGAAATACAATGTTTAGAAACTTATGAGTTCAAAAATCTATACGCACAGGTTATTCACTGCTCAAACAATATTCACCAATTTCTGGAGTCTTTTTTAAAGAGGGGGTATTTTGTATTAATCTATTTTTTATAAGTTTGCAAATGAAAAGATGGCAATTATGGACAGATAAACCAGAAGTTTAAAATAAAGGGAAAATATTACATATTTGGTCAGAACTATTTAAAACGTAAATTTGAAATAAATAATATTTCACAATCACGTCTCCTTGATGTAATGATCAGCAATAGCAAAAGGTGTCTCTGAGTAAGAATTTGAGTTGAGCCTGGTCCATCCTGGCTCAGATGGAGGATGATGTCTGAGGTCATTTGCTGAGACTGAAATCATCACTCTACTCATCAAATACATAAGCAGTTAGGAAAGACTCACCATACCAAAGTTATCTCCCCACAAAAAAAAGAGACAAGAAAAATGAGCTCCCACCAAGAGGAGAGACTCTCACAACACAAACATCACAAAATTAAGATATGAGAAGCAACATATGACCATTTGTGGAGCAAAGTAAGGAGAAGCAAGTAGGTTTCTCCTCACAGGATGGATGATGAAACATCTCAGTCTTTAGATGAATGAATTTGGCTATATATATATATTAAAAACAATTTTATATATATAGATGAAAAGAAAATGTTTGAATAAAATGGTATTAAAATGTCTTCATTTCAAAGACTGCATGGAGACGTTTCCTGGCCTCATTTTCTCATTTGGAAATTGAGACAGAATCTCACCTGTCTGCACATGGGGCAGATTTTAGGGTAATATAGAGATATCTAAAGTATTTTGGTAATGATAAACTTAAAAAAAAAATTTTACTATTATCGTAACACAATGATATGACATATGGATAGACTGTATTCACCGCAGAATAATATACTTTAGTAAGTTGGTAGGGAATGATAGTAGGATAAGTACAAAACAAAATTAACATTTTTCTATGTATATGTGCAAACATATTTTTTCCCCAAGTAAAATCAACACTTTATTGCTCCTAGACTGAATTGTGAGTTTGGTCTAACAGGATCCAAACATCCTAAAAATGTTTGCTGTTATTCCACCTGAAACCCCCACCTCCTCCCGAGTAACCGGAAAGTAAGTTTGAGCTTCTCTGAGAAGTGTGTGCTGAAACTCAATCATCACTTTCACGTTCTTTTATCTTTACGGATGTGTTCTTTGGCTATGACCAGTCCTTTAGGACAGAAACAAAAGTTAACTATCAGCTTTCCTGGGTGCAGTTTCTGTTTTGAGTTACAGCAAACAGAAAAGGTAGGATGATAACTCTCGGCTCCTCCTCCCTCCACAGCAATTGAATTTCATTGCTGACTGCGGAGCATCAGACACTTCCTGTCTCTGTTAACGAGCTGATCCGTGCAGGTGCATACGGGTATGTTCATAAAAACAAAAGCTCGATCAGGCACAAATTGCCCCCCAATTTTCTCCAATATTTTCTGTTTCTTATCGTTATGACTAAATAACGACGGTAAAACTAATGATGCCATTACCCTGGAATTGGGAACCGAGGCTGTTAAGCAGTGACAAAGCATATGTTCAGCAGAGTTAATGGGCCAACAAGGAAGCCCCACTGGGGAGTTTGCCCACAGAGCAGGAAGGCTGAACGCTTAGAAGGTAAGATAGTTTTCATAAAATGGGTTGTGTGAACATTCCTTTTACATACTTTTGTCTACTGCTCTGTTCTCCTAGGGAACGTGGAGAGAACACGAAGGTTTTAATAGTTCCCTGGGCTGGAGACAGGACTCAGGGGCTAAGGCTGCTTGCCATAGAACCTGAAGACTTGAGTTCAGTCCATGTTTCCCAGGTGATGGGGGAGACAGTTAACTTCTGCAAGTTGTCCTCTGATCTTAACAAACTTCCACCTGCACACACATACACACACTCACACACATAAACAGAAAAACCAAGACAGAATAGGTAGACAGACAGACAGAAAGACAGATATACAGGCAGCTAGATTTGAAGGGTCTGGAAAGATGGTCAGGTGTTTAAGAGGAATTTTTATTATCATGGTGAACCCAAATTCAGCCCTCAGAAGTCAAGGACCATTACTAATTTAGTTCTAGAGGATCTAGATCACTTTTCTGGCCCTTTTAGGCATCAGGCACAGTCATATTGCATTAAACATCCAGACCAACACTTATGCACATAAAACGTATGAATCTTTTAAATGTAAAGATTTATTGAATTAAAATAAGAAAACCACCTTTTCTCCAGTAACCTATATTTCAGCATCTTATAACTGATTTTATTTTCCATTAAATCATTAATTATTTGAATTGTACTATGATATTTAAATTGGAGTTTAAGTGAAGAGTAGACACCTACCTGATAATAGTGGGACTTGAGGCTTGTGTTTTGTCTATGGAGCATATGTTAATGTACAGCATTGTTTAAGGGCTATTTTGGATGACTGAGAAGATATTAGTTCAAATTAGTATTTATGCATCATTTATAAAAATAACATCCTGTCCCTAGTGGTGGTGGCGTATGCCTTTAATCCCAGCACTTGGGAAACAGAGGCAGGTAGAGCTCTGAGAGTTCAAGGCCAGCCTGCTCTACAAGAGCTAGTTCTAGGACAGGCTCCGAAGCTACAAAATAAAACCCTGTCTTGAAAAAAACAGGAAAAAAAAACATGGTAATTCATACCTGTATTCTCAGTACTAGGAAATTTGAGGCAGGAGGTTAAAAAAAAAATGAGACCATACTGTGCTATTCAGTGAGTTCCAAATCAGTCTGGGTGATAGCATCAGATTCCATTTAAAACAAATTAAATCACATTAAACAGTCATATTTTCACCCAAGAACTTACTTTAGCTCACATTATTAATAGCAAACTAAAATTTTATATGTATTTTTGGCATCAAAAGATATCTTTTTCCCCCTAGCCCATGCCCCTTCTATACTCCCCTTCCCTCTCCCCTCCCTTCTTTTCTTCCTCCCTGTTCTGGGCAATTTCTTGTTAATTTCATACAAACTGGAGTCATCTGGGAAGAGCAAACCTTAATTGAGGGATAGTCTCTATCGGAATGTCTACAATGCAAGTTTGTCTGCATTTACTCAATCAGTGATTGATTCGGGGGCTCCCAGTCCAAGATGTGAGGTACCAACACTGCTGTACCTAGATAATGTAAGAAAGCAAGCTGAACAAGCTATGAAACAAGCCAATAAAAAGCTTTTCTCCATCAGTCCTGCCTCGACTCCTGCCTAAGTTGCTATTGTGACTTCACTCAATGATCAACTGTGTTCAGGATTTGTAAGCCAAATAACCCCTTCTCTCCCCAAATTGTTATTTTGGTCATAACAATATAAACCAATCTAACTATACCATAATGACTTTCTTCAAATCAGAAGTGAGTTGTCCCTACTATTGATGAAACAATACCGTTTCTTATAGAATAGCAGAAACAAGGTTTAATTATTGGGTATTTCCTTTTCAGCATTCTGTTAAACACTTTCTATAGTTGATACATTCTATTTCATCCTCACTATAATCCCTTGAGTGGTATTAGATAAGCTCCCCCCCCTTTTTGTTTTTGCTTTGGGAGCATGAGACCTAGAGACCTGGAGTATGCCGAAGGCTATAGTGTCAGTAGGTGATAAGGTGGAGATTTAAAAGAAGACTAGTTCAATTCCATAGTCTTAACCCTTGGACCGCGTGGCAGCACAACATAATGGAGCTTTCCCTGCATCTCTTCAGTTGAGCTTCCCCAAAGCCCTTTATGTTAGGCATAGCTTATACTGTGAGCTCTGCTTTACAGAGGGAGGTTTAGTGTTGTAAATATCCGGCTTAGGCCTTACATAGACATTAACCAACAAATCCAAGTCGTGATCTGCCTTTCCCCCATGGAACTCAATGCCCTTGTTGTATTGTGTAGCTCCTGACAATCCTTAGTCCAAAGCCTCAGGATTCAAACTAATTATTTTCAGAGCTCAAAAAAGAAAAAAAAGAAAAAGAAGAAAAAAACAAACACCTCCACTCTGCATTAAACATTAGCCTTTCCTTCTAGTGAGAGAGGACAAGGCATTCTGGGTTCAAGGCTACCTCCCTTATGTGTTTCCATTTTTAATCAAACACCTTTCCTACTTTCCAGTCTTTTGCATTTTATCTATTCAATTCTCTGGCTTATTGTAATATGAATATGTTATCAGTTTTTTCTTCTTTGTTTCGCACAATGCAAAAGGATATTATGGTCTCAATTATAATCACAGCCTAAGATACTATGGTCTCACTGAAATGTTTGCTTCACATCCTGTCATTCCTGGGAGGCATCTCTATGTGTATTGGGATTCACGATACAAGGAGAAGCAGCTGTGATTACAGTAATATCCACCCCCACTGCTGCTGTCACTCTACTAACCACAGAACAGAGCTTCATCGTGTGCCAGGAGGAACACACAATCTCAGCACAGATCCTGGGGACCACCAAATCACATGAGAAATCCCGGAGACATATTTATTAAACCTTTCTAAGGTACCTGAGGATTTTGTTGGCTTCAATCTGTTCCCTGAATTTAAATATTGTGTCATATACTCTATTGAAAAACAGTTGTTACTTGTCAAATGATGCAGATCCGGAAAAAAATTCTTACTAAATACCCACTTCTCTAGGATCCATTTGTCTAGGGTCGAATTAAAATACTTTATCCCCTTGAAGTTTTTAAAATATAATATCCTCACTTATCCTTTGATAATTTCATCTATGCATTCAACATATTTCCATTCTATTCTTGGATTTGGACAGGAATTAAAATTTTATGGTCACTTTTATAGATGTTTTGACACATTCTGAGTACATGAGTAAAAATGGGCACAATATCTTCAAAGACTTCCATAGAGCATAGCAGGGTATATAGGAATCATGTATGGTAATTGAATATGGAAAGCTCTTGACACCTTTTCAGTAAGAGACGTGATGGATATTCCAAGGAATCGTCAAGATGGCAAAGTGGTAAAGCCAACTCCTACTTTGATGGTAATGGACACAACTCTTGATAAAGTCAAGCAGATAGCTTAAAAAATGATGAAACAAAAGGAATGGCATGCTTCATTACTGTCTGGGCACCAGCCTCTTTCTTTTTCTTTTCACTTTTTCCTGTAAAAATAAAATCTGTCTTACTTCTCTTGCATTGGTAGAAAAGGTTTCTTCTGTAAGCACCTTTACAATATTTTTCATGTTAACAGATATTTTCAGTTAACTACACTAGAGAAAGTTGATTGCATAGTGCTATTTAAGATAACATGGAGATTTGTTTCCATCCATTCATGTATCCACCAAACCCTTTAGTGATTACCTACTCTGTGCGGAGTGATTGCTAGGAACCACGTACTGATCTATAAGCATGCATCATGACAATCAATGATGTTCAAACTAACGACTTACACCATGGTGACTGTTTTCACTTATTTGTTCTAAGAGCAAGTAAGCAGCCATTTATGGGTGTCCCATAGATCCACAATATCATTTTATTAAAGTGCGTTATTTGAGGAGGAGAAGGGCTGTCATTACTATTAACACTCTACTCTGAAAAATGAGTACTTTGTGTCACTCACTTCACGGTATTGTTTTTCTTTAAGAGAACAAACAATAAAAACAGGAACAAAAAAAAAAAAACAAAAAATAAACAAGTTCTAAGACTCACCAATTTAATGAAACATTTCCTTCAGATGTGTGACGTATTGGGAAAATGTTACTCTCTGAGTCCTCATGATCTTTACTCATTGTCCATATCTCTCAAAATTGCAGCTATGTGTGCTATGATCTTGAGTAATTATTTCACTTGGCAATTTCCAGTTAGGATTCTGCTTGAAAACAAGCACAATTTTGTACATCGGGGCGATAAAATTCTCACTACCAGAAGTCATGTGACAATAGTACCAGAAAATGAAGCATTTGGAAAAGAATGGCAGCAACTCTCCCTATCCTCTATCCATCCCCTAATGTCTACACCCGCTGCTATAACTCTTTATGATGGTTGGGGCACTATTAAACATGTACCCCATGACCAATCTTCTACTTTTACATAAGTTACTATGTTTTTATATCTTAGAACCTTCACCCCAGGAAATCCCACCTCCCTATAATTACCACAGTGCTACACTGACAATGAAAGCATCCTAACTGGTGTGTCAATAATTTTTTATTACTTAAATAATTTCCTCCCTTTTAGTTCTTCTAATCTGTTATTATCTCCTTTGCTTCCATGTACAATGAAACTTTCTGCAATGATTTATTCCTTTTAGTCAAGAAAGTGTTAATACGTAACACGTCTATTCCTCACGCCAACCTGGAAGAGTCACTGCGGCTGCACCTTTCCCGTTATCAAACTGGCAGTCAATCTCAGTTCTCATGCTAGTAGCCTCTAGTACCGCAGTCACCTCACTTCCTGCCAGATCTTTCTCTACTTGGCACACTGGGTACATTCATCCAACCCTGCCCATTCTTATCCTTGCTAATCTGCCATGCCATCTCTTTCAAAGTGAATATACTTTTTAATGACAAAGTATCTAAAAAATCACTTTCTATAAATTTCTATTTAGTGTACAGCAGCAAAGGCTCTGAAGGAATGAATCCTTGTGTACTTGCTTATCAGCCCTAGCTTTAGCCTTATAATTTGGTTCTCCCTGTTAGGCTCCATAAGTCTTAGGTACATTTTAATATACATATTAAGCCAACCATGCCACACGTGAACCCACACTATTTATTTGGAATGAATAAAATTACTTTAGTCTTTAAAAGGAACTTCCAGTCTTTAGTCATTATATTTTCTTTTTCACAGTCAACAACCTGTCTGAATACTCTACTTGTGCTAGCTTCAAAATATACCTACATTAAGTATTTTCACCATCTCCATTGCAAATCTGTGAAATGCTCTTTAAACTACTGTAAGGATACCCAATGGTGTCTCTGCTTGCAGTCTTGCAAAAGCTAGCAATTATTTCCTTTACAGTCAGTGTGGTGGTTTGAAAAAACTGTACCCCATAAGGATTGGCACCAATAGGAGGTATGACCTGGTTAGAGAAAGTGTGGTCTTGTTGGAGGAAGTGTATCATTTCATGTGGGTAGGTTTTGAGGTATCCTGTGTTCAAGCTATGCCCAGTGTGACACACAGCTGCTTCTGTTGCCTGTAGATCAAGATATTGAACTCTTATCTCTTACTCCAGCTCCATGTCTGCCTTCACACTGCTGTGTCCTGCCATGAAGATAATGGACTAAACCTCTGAAATTGTAAGCCAGCCCCAATTAAATGTTTTCCTTTATAAGAGTTGCCATGGTTATGGTATCTCTTCAAAGCAATAGAAGCCCTAATTAATGCACAATGTACTATCTGAATCCTCAACTTGACCTCTGAATCACAGAAAATACTGATATTCTCCTGTCTACTGTGGCCTCTCTGTCCCTTTAACACTATCACTTTCTCCCATGTTTATTCCACTCATTACTCAACAAACTAATCACCCTGTTCCAACCACCCTTGATACAGTTGAAAATTTGCATTGGCTAATCCATTACCGGAACATCCTGTACTATTGTCACATGACTACTGGCAGTGAGAATTTTATCCCCTCGATGTACAAAATTGTGCTTGTTTTCAAACAGAATCATAACTGGAAATTACCAAGTGAAATAATTACTCAAGTTCATAGCACACATAGCTGCAATTTTGAGAGATATGGACAATGAATAAAGATCATGAGGACACAGACAGCAACATTTTCCCAACACCTCACACAGCTGAAGGAAATGTTTCATTAAATTAGTGATTCTTAGAACTTGTTTTTTGTTTGTTTTGTTCCTGTTTTTTGTTTATTTTCTTACAGAAAAACAATACCATAAATAGTTACAGAATCTCACATCCTCAAACACTTAGGTTAAATGTAACAGTGGTCAAAGAGTGAAAAGCAACCATGAAAATAATGTTGAGTCCCATATAGGGCATTGTTGAGATTTATTTCCATCTAATATTAATAAGGTATTTGTTTGATAATTAACCAGTTTTGATGTTGTACACACAGCTCTATACAACTCTTAACTAAATGGCATAAATATACTTCCCTATCAGCCCTTTAAATTGTGCCTTATGTATGATAACAATTCATTTTTTTAAAAAAATCAAAACATTAAAAAGTGACATAAGAAGGTTGTTAAATAAACAGAAATATGGAGGATTGGGTCAATCTCTTAACCCACTGCCTCGGTTCTAACATATGACCACCTTTTTTATAGGGGACAGAATTAGAAGCTCTACCCCTAACTGCCCGCTTTACACAAATATTTTTAAACATACTAGACCAGAAGCAAAGGTGGGCAGGAGCATGAAACTGTGTTACAGCAGTGGCATTGCTCTACTGTAACAATATGATGGTAACTGTTCACTGAAGCCAGGAGGTCTTTCCCAGCATGAAGTGATTAATTTATCAGTCTTGCAAGCCAAAGGAAACAACTGCAAAGAAACTGAGGTATAACTTTCCATTAAAATATCACTTGGCCTAAATGAATTTTATTATAATACTGAACTCACTTATCCTGTTCATTTTCAGTATGAGGAAGACTCGCTACTCCATTAACCCAAGATTTGTCAAGAAAGATCAAAGATATCTTTTGAAAATACAAAAGAAAGTGCATTTCTTTCAGTTAATGAAGATCTTCACTATATCTGAATATGAGCCATAAAATCTGTGTCTGAAAAACATGGCTTTTGCACTCAAATGAACAACTCTTGCCAAAATTCAAAATGTTAAAAGAGCTTATCTTCGGGTCTTTGGATTTAGGGATCAGCACATGTTGTAACAAAGAAACATGACTTGAAATTTAACCTCTTTTTAAAATAATTATGTGGTTTGATTTTTATGCGGAATATAAAATATATAAAGGTTAGTCAGATATTCTTAGAAAGTTTAAAACATGAATCTCTGAGACATTTTAAACACATACAGAATTGCACTAGAACCCCAAACCCACTATGCACTTGAACTGACACTTGATGTATTTGGAAGTGAATTAAGGCTCGGGTGTGAAAGAAGCAGAAAACCATCCATAAATTATCTATGGAAGTGGTGAAGCAAATGAATTCTCAGTCTTCAATTATTTTTAGATATGTCAATTTCATAGCCTCATCCTGCACCATGAAACAACATGCAGGAAGCTTTCTAAATCCTATCTACATGTAAGTGACACTTAGATGCCACATTCTCCTGTATCTACTTTATACCAGGGACATCTTGTCTACCTGAGAAACTTTTTAGGCTGCAGTGTCTTTGCTAGAGTATACCGTTTTCCCTCAGAAATTTCACCACTATCAAATTATACAACCAGGGTTTTTTTTTCTGTAATTATGTCATCTTGTTTGGTAACTGGCTCATGTATGAAAAGAAGAGTCAGTAACATCATTTATTTTTATGATTTAGGAAATTAGTTCATGGTTGAGTTTATTTTTTAAAATATTTAGACTTTGACCTGGATCAAAAATAAATATAAGCCAAAGCTAGAAAAGAACAGATAGGTTTTTTTCCCCCAGCTTTCTTGTTTTCCAAGAAAAATTGCTGACAAGGAAAATGTAAAATGAGAGAGAACACCAGCGCAGACACCCATATTGGTGTCCATGCTCACTTTCAGGTCTTATTACATGGATGCACTTTAAGTTTGAACTAACTTTTCCTTCTATGTATTTTATATCTGTTTTCAAAACACAGGTCAATATGTGCAGCTCCGCGCAATCACTGCTGAAGTAAAGGCTAAAAGCAAAGTGCCATTTCCCCTTTCAGAGCATCAGTGACAGTAAATCATATCACTATCTCAACTCCAGGCGGTCGAGTCAGAGATAAATCAACCACTTAGCAGATTTAAAAACGAGATTGTTGTTAAAGTTCAAACCGAATTTCTCCTTTCTGTAGCTTTTAGCCAGTCCCAGAAAGAGCATAGCATTAAGAATGGAATGCCATTTTATATTATTATTTCTGTCTCCAATTTAGTGTCACTCCATTACATATTACCCCCAACACTCTCCTATAAATATATTATCTTGTCAACCAAAATTCACAAATTTTCATCTCTCCTTTTAGCTTGTGGCACCGTGTGATGCCACCCATATTGATAGCTATATGGCTCCAATCTACATCAAGCCTCAGACACGAAAGCCTGACACACACATCTTACACATTGAGATAAACACTGCATTTCTTCAATCTCTTCAGGGAATATGTTCATCAAGTGCGATGATTTTACATTTTGCTGTTTATAATATTAATAGCTATGCAATAAGATGTGTACTATTGAACTGTCAGGAATGATTTGTTACCAGATGTTAGCCTAATTTGCCAGCTGTCAAATTTTAATAATTTATAATTGCGTATAAAGTGACACTTAACGTTCATGGTAAATCAAGACATATGACATAACTTACTTGAAATTGTAGAAGCTGAAGGAACGCTTGTTTGCTGCTGGATGGTTTGCATGACTTGAACTGAGCATGCACATTGCACATGGCATTTGAAATGCAATGTATGTGACAGACTGGAAAGTTTGTGGTGTTTTATTTTATAAGTTTGAGTAACTGTTGCACATGAGCAGAACTGTGCAACTTACACATCTTTAGAATGTCTCTGTTGAATGGAAAGGATGGAATTTAATTCTAAAGATATTCCAATCTACTCGGCGTATGATGGCACGCACTGTAATCCCAGCATATTGAAGTTTGAAACTGGATGACGACCATTTGAAGGCCAGTTTAAATTATAGAACAAGCTCTAGAACCAGAAAGGAGAAAAAGTTCATACCTTTTAAAATAACAACACAACAAGGGTAGGAATATATGGGAAACTGATTTGAAATGGCCAGCACCTACAATGCATCTGTAGTCCCAGCATTTTGACAGAAAAGTCAATTTGATCCCCAGAGCACACTCTCTAGCAAGGATAGCTGAATTTAGGAGCTCCAGCATTTAAGAGAGATATTGTCTCAAAAATAAGGTGGAAAGTAATAAATGAAAACAATTTTGGACATTCCTCTGGACTCAATATGTGCAATGCAGAGGAATGCACATAAAGTAACAGATTTATATGAATATACCACACAAAATACAAAAGAAAACATCAAAAGAAAAAATCTTCATTTTATTTTTTTGGGGAGTGGGGCATTTTCCCCTCACAGTTCATCACCAATAGAAGTGAGTGGAAGAATACAAAGAGGAAAGGGACCTGGGGACAGGAGTTAGTGCAAAACGCACGGAGGGATTCTGCTTCCTGGCCTGTTCCTCATGACTTTCACAGTCTGCTTTAATTATATAACCCAAGACCACCAACCCAGGGGTGGCACCCCCTACAATGGGCTGGATTTGGATTTGCCCACAAAAATCACAAATTACGAAAATGTACTACAAACCAATTTTGTATATGTGTATGTGGTTTGTTAACAACAAAATATAACAAAATAAAATATCCTAAGTATGGTGGTTTGAAAGAAAATTGACCCCAGAGGACCTTAGTGAGTGGCAGTATTAGATGGTGTAGACTTGTTGGAGTAGGTGTGGCTTTGTTGGAGGGAGTGCATCACTAGCAGGTAAACTTTGATGTTTCAGAAATTCAAGCAAGTTCTAGTGTGTCACAGTCACTTCCTGCTGCCTGCAGATATGATTGCAAAGAAAGGTACAAGTACTTTATTACTTGTCTTAAAAGGTAATCTTATAACCAATCATAAAGTAATTACAAATCTAAACTTTTATATATGAAGAAGGATCAGTCAGCTTGACTTCAAATCTTTAGGATGCATACCCACACTCATCAATAGCATTTTTATATCATGATATTGGGGCAAAAAAAAGCACAAGGAATTAATTACATCTTTGGTCACCAGCCAATACGAGCAAGAAAGGCACATCAGCTAGTGATAATTGGGCTGCTTTGTTCTAGCTCCCTGACCTTAAAGAGTTCCTCACTCAACTATGTGTTTCTAAAAGTTTAGATTGTCTTCCTGGGTTTTTCACCTCAAAGCTATTTAACAAAAACATCTTAGTCTGACTTTAAGTTATTTTTAAAACTTTCTTTCAGCTATCACGTACTCTGAAACCTATGAACACATTTCCCAACATTAATATTAGAAGAATTTAAACTAATTGGGCTGCTGGGACTCAACTGTTTTTTCTTATTCATTAACCTAAGTCACAGTCTATAGAGCTCCCCAGTAGAAATGCTGTGTTCTAGCCACGCAGTACTTTGTTTTATTTTTAATCATCAAAACTCTACTTAAATGAACATTATTATTATCAATTGGATAGTGAAGCTTAGGAAGAAATCATCTTCATAACAATTCACTGATAAAAATGTCCAGTTGTATGGGATGTTTCCATGAGATAAACACACTAAATACAGGAAAGCTCTCCACACCCACTGACACCATGCAGGATACGAGAGAAAGATGGCAGCAACAAACACGGAAAGGCACAGCCGAAAAAGAAGACGTTCTGGAGTCTGTGGTCTCAAGGCCTCAGTTAGATTCACCCATTAGGGATTTTCTTCCTGGTGGACTGACACCTCAAGCTTCAATTGCCATCTGTTCCTCTTCTGATATGGCCACCAGCATAATAAACTATGATAAAGCAAAAACCTTAATGTTGAAGTTGCACAAGGTAATCCCACAGGCATAAAAATGTCCCAAAAGCGTGCATAAGAAACAAAGACTCACTTACACATTCAGGAGTACCATAAACATAGTAACCTGAAAATTATAATATATATGCAGAAAAAATGGTGCGGACCCATGCAGGCCAAATGCTGACTGATTCGTTCTCTGAATTCATATAATCTCAGCTCTGTTGATTTCGTGGGATTTGTTCTCCTGTGGTCTTTCTTCCTTCCTGACTGCTTCACTGTTCCACCCTCCCTTCTGGCTTCCTCAAAGTTCCCTGAACTCTGAGAAGAAGGATTTAAAGGATATATCCTATTTAGAGCTGGGTGTTCCAAGTTCTCTCTTTCTTTCTGTATAATATTTTGTTGTGCATCTCTGTATTTGTTCCCATCTAAGGCAAAAGGAAGCTTGCCCTGATGATAGCTTAATTTATGAGTACAGCAGTCTATCATCAAGATTCATTTTATCACTACCATTTGTTGCACAAATTTAATTGATCTTAATAATAAAAACCCAGAGTCAGATACAGGGGTTAAAGTTGAAAGACCTAATTCTCTAATCAAAGCAGTCTAGTTCTTACCTCTATGAAAACCTCACACTGTGTAGGGTATCCTGTTTCTATTACTCTTGTGTATTGCCATGAGGCTGTGGCTTACTGAGTAAGGTTCTGGCCATTTTTCTCCTTTGGCAGCTACATGGTATCTCTCTGATCCCACCTACTCTCTCTCCCTCTCCCTCTCTCTCTCTCTCTCTCTCTCTCTCTATATATATATATATATATATATATATATATATATTTATATTCAATTCTATATATATTCCTGTCTGGCTATGTCTGGCTATTTTGCCCTGCTACAGGACAAAACAGCTTCTTTATTAACCAATGGTAATAAAACTTATTCATAACATACAGAGGAGAATCCCACATCATGACCCCTTTTCTGTCTAAATAAAAAGGAAAGTTTTAACTTTAACATAATAAAATTACATATACAAGCAGTTATCAAGCAAAAATATACTTATAATATTTAGTCTATTTACGTTTGGCAAATTAAGGAAAATACTCTATCATCTTTCCTTTCCTTGTGAATCTAAAGTTTTTATCTAATTTATTCTCTATCATAAGTAAGAGAAACTAAAACTATTTGTCTTCAACTCTTCAAAAACCCCAGAAGGATATAGTATTACCTAAGTAGACAGGAAGTCCTTTGTAAACAACTTTCAAAACTTTAGAATTGACAGAGACATTTCACTATCTACATATTCACCCAAAGTTCTTCTGTATCATTGGGTCATCCATCTTCAGCCAAAAAGCTACAGTATTCAGCAGATATTTCCATGCAGCAGGAAATTTGAAAATCTGTTCTACCTAGTAATGGCAAAATTCATCAGTTACTTTCTTCTGTGTCCTACAGAATGTCTGACAGTTTCTCCTGTGAAGCAGGAACCCTTAAAGATCATCCATCTTTTGGAAAGCTCATCAGTCCTGCATGTCCAGTTCATACATCTAGCAGTCCAGGCAAGAAAAGTTTCTTGCCCAAAAGCCTTGTCACATTGAAGGTAAATTCCCTAACATGTTTCTTCAAAACCCATCAACCTCTCTGAAGTAGGCGTGTCTCACTTTCAGAAAAGACTAAGTTCTTAAACCCTTTTAAATGCCATATTCTGTAGGTCTTTGAAAGATCTGAAAAATACCTATCCAACTGAAATATATCTTTATATATCTAGAAAACCTATTACTGTAAATACAAGTTTGACTGTTACAAATGACTACCTATTAATTTCCAATTTTAAATTATACATTACATTTTAAATGAGCAATCTAAACATAATATCTTAAACAAGAACAAAAATACATATAACAAAATTGACCTTAAATTTGTCTTAATAGATCAAGATCCATAACAATGGAAAGAATTTATCTCTATATCATGTCTCCCTTATTTTTTTTTAAAAAGAGATTAACTGTGACCATTAATAATTTATATCCAACTCTTTTTAAATGAAAACAATCATTTATAAACAATCATTTTGGGAATTTTGGTGTAATTTTCTCTAAACTGCTTCCTGTTTTTTTACTGGGTGAAGTATTTTTAGAGTTCACAGAGACCTTTAGTCTGAAAGGAATCTACAGGTTCTCATCTTCTGTGGAAATAAAAGCAGAACCTCTTTTCCAAAGTAACATAAGCTTAGACTCAAAATTTGAAGTCAAGATACTGTTAAAACATATATGTTGGTTTAGCTTAGCAGCCTGTACAATGAAATTATTTTCTGTAGTTAAGAAATTAAGAAAACAAAATAATATAATATAAATAATTCAGACTCTGGGTATTTTCCATTTTATGTGTATTTTTAACTTTATTTCTTTTTTTAATTTTTATTTTTGTTTTTATGAGACAGGATTTCTCTGTGTATCTTTGGTTATCCTGTATTTTACTCTGTAGACCTGGTTATCTTTGAACTCATAGAGATCTTCCTGCCTTTTCCTCCCAGTGTTGAGATGATAGGTGTGTACCACCACACCCTACTCCTCTCTTTTTTTCTAAGGACTTTCTCTCTTCTTCCCCCAAGCCAATGAATATTTTAAAAACACTGTGACCCATTCAGAGATTTATTCTTGTATAAATCTATCTTTATTGCCTATCTGTAATCATTTTCTGACCAGGAACACTTTTTTAATGCTAAGCAGGCATGACTAGGACCAAGGCTGTGGCTCAGCCTGTTTGCTCCACCCAGCCCATCATAGTGGAGACATATTCACAAACACATATGTATAGACATACAAATACACACACACACACCTCATGAGGACACACAAACATGGACATAGATGATCATTCTATTGTATTACTCAACTGAATTCTTCTCCGTTCTCAGTGACATGTAAATTAGGTAGATTTACAATCTTTTTAACAGTTTGCATGGTTGCCTCTGAGGGGAATAATTTCCTTAATTGTTTCTCTTGTGTAGAAACCATACTTTGTTGTTTCCTTGAATGACACATAGTCGGTTTTTTTTTTTGTTGTTGTTGTTTTTGTTTTTCAAGACAGGATTTCTTTGTGTAACAGCCCTGGTTGTCCTGGAACTCACTTTGTAGGCCACATGTGCCATGAACTCTCATGAATGCTGCCTCCCAAGTGCTGGGATTAAAGGTGTGTACCACTACTATTTATGATTTTTAAAAGAAATGTAGATTATTTAAGTAAAATAAAATGGAAAATTTTGTTGTCAGTTGCTCTCTTCATCCGGGTTTCTTATTACTATTTGTTTAAAAGGTAACTCTCAAATATTTAACACTTCTTCTGACTTTTAGAATGCAGTTTTGAATGCAATGATTACAAGGGTCTTCAGTTTTCAGGAAACCAGTATACACAGGAACCCAGAATAGGAACAAGATGAGTGGATAGCCACAGCACTCAAAGATACTATTCCCAAATTTTCAGGGTTTAATTCCTTAGGCAAACTCTGCCTAGCCATCCGCATTGTACTTCTAATGAAATAAATATTGTACCAACTATGATAGGAGAATTTTTTCAGTGTGGCTACTTTCAGAATTACAATAATAGCAAAAACAGGTTTACTGTCCCACAAGAATACCTTGCAGATAGTGACATGAGGTTCATGGATAAGGAGACACAAGGTATTCATTATAGACCTTCCTGATAAAGGTGTAAGTCTCATCAATATCTGAGATCCAGTCTTCACTGTAAGGATCTCGGGTAATTGTAAGAACTATGTAAAGTCTCTTCCTGCATGACAGCTCTTTTCCCTAGCTGGTACCAAGGTTCAATCTTTTGCTTCTTCTCAGTATGAAATCATTTGGGAATTCACAATCCTTTTGGGACTCTTTTTAAAATAGCAATAGCCATACATAGGAGCAATGGTATCCAAGATGAATTATGCAAGAGAAGACCAAAAGGCGCTAGAGCATTTCTGCATTGAGTATTATTTAGAGAAGTTTGGAGCATGGCAGGAATACAATCTTCCTTGCTGCATGAGTGCTTCAGGCAAACTAACTACTGTCACATTCTGTGGGTCATATATCAACCCAGCTATTCTTGTATATCCAGAGAAAGAGATGCACCTGCCACATACTTGCATAATAACCCAACTTGTTCCTTTTTATTCAGATTATTTTTTATTTTTTCATTCAAAAATTTACACTTTATTTCATCCTCCCATTCTCCTCCTGCTCCTCCACTCACCCTCATCCTTCCCCCTCCCTCCTTAAGAGAGAACTGGGATCCCTACCCTGTGGAAAGTCCAAGGCCCTCCCCCTACATCCAGGCCTAGGAAGCTGTGCATCCAAATAGACTAGGGTCACAAAAAGCCAGTACATGTACTAGAAACAAGTCTCAGTGCCTTCATCAATGCCTTCTCAGTCAGCCCCCATTGTCGGCCACATTCAAGGGGGAGGGGGAGAGAGAAGGGAGAAGGGAAAGACTGGGGAGAGCTTGGGGAATTGGGAGGGTGGAGATGGAGGAAGGTTGGATATAGGAGCAGCAAAGAAGAGATCTACATATCTATATTAAGGGGGCCATTTAAGATTTGGCAAGAGACTTGGTTCTAGAGGGGATCCCAGGTGTCCATGGGGATGTCCCCAGCTAGATCCTTGGGCTGCAGAGGAGAGGGTGCCTGAACTGTCTTTGCCCCACTATCACACTGATGATTATATGATGTGGGAGTGATTTCTTATTAATAAAGAAACTGCCTAGGCCCATTTGATAGGCCAACCCTTAGGTAGGCAGAGAAAACAGAACAGCATGCTGGGAGAAAGAAGCTGAATCAGGGAGCTGCCATGATTCTCCCACTCCAGACAGACGCAGGTTAAGATCTTCCCTAGTAAGCCACCTCATGGGCTACACAGATTATTAAAAATGGGTTAGATCAATATGTAAGAGCTAGCCAATAAGAGGCTGGAACTAATGGGCCAGGCAGTGTTTAAAAGAATACAGTTTCCGTGTAATTATTTCTGGACATAAGCTAGCCATGCAGGAGCCGGGGCAGCCAGGTGCTAGGAATGTAGCTCGCCATTGCTCCATTACAACAATTATCTCAAAAATCACCATAGAATCTTCGTCAGGTGACAGATGGAAATAGAGACAGAGACCCTCATCAGAACAATGGATTGAGCTTCCAAGGTCCATTTGACAGAGCAGAAGGAGAGAGAAGATGAGCAAGGAATCAGGACCGCAATCAGTTGGTCCACCTACTGAGGCAGTGTGCCTGTTGTAATGGGAGCTCACCAAATCCACCTGGACCGGGACTGAACGAGCATGTGATCAAACTGGACTCTCTAAATATGCCAAACTTGTTTCTTCACGATTCAAGGCTTCCCTCCTCCCTCCTTCCTTCCTTTCTTTCTTTACCTTTAGCCTAAACCCCTCTACTTTAAACTGCCAAAGTGTACCATTGGCAAAAAACTTTTCCTGATGGACTTTTGCCTTTCTCCCTCTAACATCCCTCTTCTCTCTCCCCCTAAATCCAACAGAAGATGCATATTGACTATTCCCATGAAGAAATGAGTAACCAATAGGAACGTAGTAGGAAAGTGATCTTGCAGACCTTAGGTGCTGTGTATAGCACTCATTTGTATTGACAGAACTGAACACCACATTTGTAGTTGACTGGAAAGATTTTAATAGCTGCTTTTCTAATCATGGATCCTTTCTTCTAAAACACAACAAGAGACATATTATTTGCACACTATCCAACTGATTTATCAGCTATAACAAGTGGGTAAAAGCAGTACCCACTTTTAGGATAGTTAAATGAAAGGAGAAAATACCTATTAAATAATAGGCACAATCTATGTAGTCATTAAGTTTATATGACAGTGACAATCATGAATTTGGTTTTGTGAAAGTCTAGTGGTATTCTACTATGTTTACAACACAATTATCCTGTCACAATAAAGTCAGTAAATGGAAATCAGAATGGTATAAAGGCGGGCTTCATGAGATATACACAGAGAAAGCAAATGAGCTTCTTAACATCTTCATGCTTTTGAAGATATTTCCGAGGCCAGGAGGTGTTCTATGTAATACAAATTATAAATCAAGGGGATGAAATTTAACTCACAGCTGCCATTTTCTTGTTTTGAATCTCTATGTTACTGTCTGCAGGCACCTATACTAAAATATTTATTTTCAAAACTTAGTAATATTATAAGTAAATTATCCAGCCTTAAAAGTACACACTAAAGGAAAAGGAGTACTTGCAAATTAATACTTACAGGACCCACGGCATGAATATTAATTGTGTACATATTAAAATTCTGCAAATCAGTACATGAAACTATTTAAGAATTTATATCTTGTAAGGTTTTGCTTTCATATTTAATAACTTCTTAATAAGTATTTGTTGAATAATATCAAGTACTTCCTACGAAATTGTTTAATATAATATTTACTTTGGCACATGTCGCAGTAGAATGCCTTCAGAAAAAATCTATTAAAAGAAGTTGGAGAGACCTGGGTTTGTTTCTAGGCACCCTTGGCAGTTCAAAACTACCACTTCAAAAGAATATAATGCTCTCTTCTGACTTCTGCTGGCACAAGGAACATACATGGTTCACATAAATACACGCAATCAAAACACTCATAAACATGAAACAAAAATATCTTTTTGCTTTTAATCTGTAAAAAGATCATTCAACCTAGTAGTAAAGATAATTAACTCATTAACATTAAAGAAATTGAAGTATTTCTGTGCTTTCTATATGTCAATGGCCATGGAATATCAGAAATAAAGGAGAAACTCTTATAATAATTGATTTCTGTCAAATTTACGTGAAAACAAAGCTTGCTCCCAAAGAGTCAACGGCACCATGAATACTACAATGTAGCAATTTCGTTACAGTGAAATGAGCTCACAGATTTGCATGTCATCTTAATTCATGTCAAAAATGCTCATGATAATGAAAGCTAAAAAAATTCGTGCAGTAAAATAGTATCAAGAACATCAAACACATTTATTGCTTGCCATAAAAATATGACAAAGCATAAAATGGCATGAATGCATTAAAAAGGCATCTTATTTATTGTAACAATTAAAACAGCAAAGCTTAATAACTAATAAACCCTGAGAGAACATTGTATTCCCATAAATTTTGTGCTAAATAATAATTCTGACAGGAATATTTCCCAGGAATACCTTCAGCCATGGAAGCTATGTGCTGTACTTGGTAAATGTCAAAAAGAATACATTTCTTTGTATCCAAACAACTTCAATATGCAGTCTGCATTCCTGAGAAATTTTAGTCAAGTCTAATTAAATGCTTCTAATGAAAAGTGTGTTGATAGGACAGAAATGAATGGCTTTGTTTGAAATATTTGTGTATTTCATCAATTGCACTGGATATAGCTGCATTGCCAAGAAAAAATCATCAAAATTCTTTTTCCCCTGCTGATTTCCTGTTATATCCGTTCATTCATAATGTTGGTTTTTCCTTCAATATTAAAGAAAAAAATGAAGTAACTAACTATAAAACGTTGACTTCAGGGAAGCATTTTTCCCAACAATTAACTGGAGACAACTTGTACTGGAAAAAATAAACATATAAATAAATAAATAAAAATAAATGTTAGGCTACAATTACATATTTTCTATGTATTTAGTGAGGTATAAGTGCTACTACAGAAACACTTCATCAAAGATCCAGGAAAAGAAAGTTTAAACAGCATTTTTTTTTCAGAAGGATTAGTGCATCATATAGTTTTTCATGACAAATTGGTATTCCTGTTACATTGTAGTTGTATGTTATAGTTTTTTACATTTATATTTATTTGTTTATTTATGAATTTTTGAGACAGGATTTCTCTGTAGCCTTGGAGTCTGTCCTAAAACTATCTCTTGTAGACCAGGCTGGCCTCAAACTTACAGAGATCCTCCTGCCTCTGCTTCTGAGTGCTGGTATTAAAGGCATGAGCCACAACTGCCTGGGTTTTTAATTTTAAAGAAAAGAATGTACATATTCCAAAAATAAATAAATAAAATTGCTTCATAAGCACTGCCAACAATTCAAGCAATCCATAAAAGAAGGTCCAATTTAGAACTGTGTACATATTTATTTCCTTTTCACTCTGAAATAATATGGGTGGAGCTTAAAACCTAGATGCAGCAAGTACTGAGCTGACTCCTGACAGTGAAGTCCTTCACGGCAATTAGCACACTAGTGGCTTGCTTCCAAAAAAAAAAAGGAGAGAGGAATGACGAAGAGACAAAGGTGATGATTCTGAGTTTTGAAGATGATGAAATGAGGAAATAACACCAAAAGTTCATGTGAAGAAGGGCATGCTTACACGGAGGAAGCATAGTCCACTGTACATGTTAAGAAAGACATACTAACACTGAGTAGAGTTCATTCTGACCAACAGCAGGAGAGAATCTCTTTTCCTGATTTTCTAATAAATTCCATGCAACTGCCCTCAGCACAGTTTGCTGATTCCTCACTCAGGTCTTTTGGCATTGCCAACTCAAGTCTTCTTTAAGGTCTGAAACAGGGGAGGGAATTCAGCTGTCATTCAGAGAGTCCAAAGCTAAAACTTCATTATCATTACCAGCTCTGAAAATGTGCCCTAAATTCCAAATCGCACAGTGTAATAACTTTGATAAAATATTTCCAAGTATATCGTGTGAAAACAAAATCAAACAATTATTGGGCATTTTTCTTTGCAAAGGTGCTATGGCTTATATATCTATTGACTGAATTTAAGGAGATCAAATAACATGATGAAAATAATACGAAGAAACAAGAGCAGAAGTCAGGAATGAAATGATAATTAATAACATATGTATGCTTACTTTGCCATTTTTCTGATCTATGTTAGCCATTTGGCTCAGTACCTTTTTTCAGTGGGGTAGATCACATCCTGCTGTTTCTGTGGTCTGGGCAGGAGTGGGAGGAATCAACTTCCTCCTTCCCAGAATTCTCCTATTCTCAATACATCATTTCTACTTCCTGTCTGGTTTTCCTGCCTGTTTTTCCTGCCTGGCCAATCAGCGTTTATTTATAACACAATTGGCAGATTACAGACAATTCTCCCACACCACTGTGGAAAATCCAAGGTCCTCCCCGCTCCATCCAGGTCTAGGAAGGTAAGCATCCAAACAGACTAGGTTCCCACAGAGCCAGTACATGCAGTAGAATCAAAACCCAGTGCCATTGTCCTTGGCTTCTCTGTCAACCCTCCTTGTCAGCCACATTCAGAGAGTCTGGTTTTATCCAGTGCTTTTTCAATCCCAGTCCAGCTGGCCTTGGTGAGTTCCCGTGAGATCAGCCCCACCATCTCAGTTGATTGGTGCACCTCTCGTGGTCCTGACTTCCTTGCTCAAGTTCTCTCTCCTTCTGTTCCTCATTTGGACCTTGAGGGCTCAAGAAACTAGGCTTTAAATTGCTAATTAACCCAATTAAAAATGGGGTACTGAACTGAACTGAACAGAGAATTCTTAACTGAAGAAGTTCAAATGGCCAAAAGACACTTAAGGTCATGCTCAACCTCCTTAGCAATCAAGGAAATGCAAATCAAAACAACTTTGAGATACCATCTTACACCTGTCAGAATGGCTAAAATCAAAAACACCAATGATAGCCTTTGCTGGAGAGGATGTGGGGTAAGGGGAACACTCATCCATTGATGGTGGGAATGCAAACTTGTGCAACCACTTTGGAAATCAGTGTGGCAGTTTCTCAGGAAATTTGGGATCAACCTACCCCAGGATCCAGCAATACCACTCCTGGGAATATACCCAAGAGATGCCCTATCATACTTCAAAAGCATTTGTTCAACTATGTTCATAGCAGCATTATTTGTAATAGCCAGAACCTGGAAACAACCTAAATGCCCCTCAATGGAAGAATGGATAAAGAAAGTGTGGAATATATACACATTAGAGTACTACTCAGCGGTAAAAAACAATGACATCTTGAATTTTGCATCCAAATGGATTTAAATAGAAAACACTATCCTGAGTGAGGTAATCCAGACCCAAAAAGATGAATATGGTATGTACTCACAAATTAGTGGATTCTAGCCATAAATAAAGGACTTTGAGCCTATATTTCATAATCCTAGAGAAGCTAAATAAAAAGGTGAACCCAAAGAAAAACATGTAGTTATCCTCCTTGATATTGAAAGTAGACAAGATTGCCAGGCAAAAATTATTTATGTCTTATAAATAAAGCTTGCCTAAAGATCAGAAGGTAAACCTAAACCACTAGAGGACAGGCAGTGGTGTTATGCACCCTTAACCCCAGGTTTGGGGAGACAGAGGCACAAGGATCTCTATAAATTTAAGGTCACCCTGGACTACACAAGATCAATGCAGAAACAGATCCAGGTGGTGGTGACTCACATCTTTAATCCCAGAACTAGGAAGTCACACACCTTTAATAAGAGCATTAAAGTAGAATATATGATGGTAGGAGGAAGAGGCTCAGTGCTCAGTCTGTAGTGACCCAGTTGGTATAGGTAAGACTTTTACAGTGGCTTAGCTGTTTTCCTGATAATCATCATGAATCCTAATATCTGATTCTGGGTTTTTATTATTCATGCTATAATCAATGTATGCTAGTGTCATAATTAAAGATAGCTGGTGTGTGTGTGTGTGTGTGTGTGTGTGTGTGTGTGAATGTGTGTGAGCATAATATGCTAGTGGGGAAAGAAACAAAGACAGCAGATGAGCTAGTTCCCCTTGCCTAAAATGTGGACAGATCTTCACCCTACCTTCTGTTTTTTTGACATTTGTATATTCTGAACTATATTGGGAGGACTTGTTAATTTATGTACTTAAGCTTTTAGGCAAACTCCTGAACAATCAACATTTCAAAGACAGTTATTTATATGTGACAGTATGGTATTAGTAGACAGATAATGTGTCAATTTAGCAAAGGTGGAGCAATATTTCCCCTTTCTAGTCCACTATATTGTAGCTGCTTAGTGTGAGACACACAAGACAGTATACAAGAGGTTGGAAAAAAAGAAGCAGAAAAATATCTATGTGTATTTTGCACAGAGATGTTTTGTCCCAAGAATGAAGTATGATTACAGATCTCACAGGCTACTGATTTATTTTAATTTTTGCATTTTATCTATTTGGTATAAATCATGAGTGAACAGTATTTAGACTGGTGACATTTTTCCTCTTGACTGTCTGACTCCTGAGAGTTTATAAGCACACATGCTATCTTCCAATCTAAGGAGAGCAGAGTTTGCTATTGTCTACACTCTGAGTATGCCTTTTCACACTCATTTTTCTTCATTTGTACAGCCTGATCCTATTGACTGTCTTCATGCTCTGAAAAGTGACCACATTCCATTTCCTTACCCTTTGTTTTCACAGTTCTGTGGGTAATGTTTTATCTCTTCTTTGTCTTTGCCAGTCCTCCAAACTGCCCTTTCCTGTTTGCTGTTAATCATTTTTCATATCTTCTCTCACTTTATTTTTGAAAAATGTAGATTCACTATTTTACTATTTAAAGATGTTTAAGAAGTTTCCTTAATTAATAAATTATTAATTAAATCCTCTCTGCTAAATCTGAAAATTGTTGCTTGTGGCTGTAGTATTAGCACTCAAGAGACAGAAGCAGGAAGATTGCAAACAGGGAGGTTATACTCTACAGTGAGTTTCAAGCTTTGTTTTTTTTTGTTTGTTTGTTTTTTTGTTTTTAGGATACAGCAGAAAATCCTATGCTGAAAATATTTGCAACAAAAAAACAAATCCAGCTCTGATGTGTAGCTTCTGTGATTTCATTATTTCATTTAGCCATGTCTTTATTTTTAAACATTTGCTGTGATAAAATTGGCATGTTTTAATTTTTGTGGTTCTTAATTTTTAAATGATATTACATTGATGTTATTTTATATTCTTCTGAAAAGAGAAAATAGAGAAGTAGAGACTTAGAAATTTTGGCTATAGTTTACAGTCCTTGAAACTATATAATAAAGTAACATAGCATAACCAATTACTTCCTTCTTCCTGTTTCTCACTAGGAGATTCTCAAGTGTTTCTGTAGTTTCTGCTCCACTGACAATAATTGGAAACACAAAAGAAAAAATAATGAAGTAACCGAGATAGCCAGAGTTTAGGCTTTATCTTAAGAGTTTACAGCAGGCCTGGAGTCATATCCAGAAGCCCCTTTTGCAGTTCCAGATCTGGATTAATATCTTATTTTCATTGACCCCAAATATTCAGCCTTCAAAAAGTTCATTGATAGGCAATTCTATATATCACTATATTCTTTTATTTTAATTATCTCTTTAATATTTTGATATTATAGTATAATTACATCATCTCCTCCATACCTTTTCTCGCCCCAAGTCTCTCTCATATGCTTCTCCTTGCTCTTTTTCAAATCCATGATTTCTTTTTTGTTAATTTTTGTTATTACATGCTCAAAATACACACATACATACATATTCTACTAAGTGCTTAAGTGTAATCTTTTCAGTCTATATACTGTTACCTGAATGTATGTTTTTCAGGGCTGAACATTTAGTATTGGATAACTAACTGGTATGCTCCTCCCTGGAGAAGAATATTCCCCTATCTCAGCAATCCTCTGTTGCCTATAGTTCTTAATGTAGGGTTGAGGTTCCTTGGACTTTCCCCTGTCACATTACTACTAGCGTGTTTATTATTGTTGTACTTGTTCAGATTACATTTAGGTAATCATGTTTATGAAACTTCATGGGTGTAGCTTCTGAAATTCCTAGGAGACACAGTCCACAGCAGACACTTTTCATCTGGCTTTTCTTTTTTTCCCCCACTGGCCCAAACAGCTTTATTCATCAACCAATAAAAGTAATACATATACATAAGGACATCCTACATCATACAAACTCAATAAGGAAAAAGCAAGATTATTTTAAAAAGCAGGGGCAGAGCTAGACTTCTGAGTCAGCCTGAACAACTATGTAAAGGGAAATATTAGGTTATGGAAGTAAGTCAAGATGGGGTAACTCATAAAATTGTCACAATAGAACTTTGTCTCAAATTTTTAATTGTGGTATCAAACTTAAAATTCACCCTGTCATATATAATAAATATTTACCATTTTTACTTTTTAATTTAAATTTAAGTTTTTTTGTTTATTTTTTTTAGTTGTTGAAAAAAATTTCAGCCTCCTCCCCGTTTCCCATTTCCATCCCCCTCCTCCCACACATTTCCCACTCCCCCACTCCCCTCCCCCTCTCCCCACTCCTCTCCCCCTTCCCCCCATGCCATTCCCCCTCCCTCTCAAAACTGAAGAGGAGTCCAGATTCCCTGCCCTGCGGGAAGTCCAACTTCCTCCCACTTGTATCCAGGCCCAGGAAGGTGAGTATCCAAACAGGCTAGGCTCCCACAAGGCCAGTTCATGCATTAGGATCGAAACCTAGTGCCATTATCCTTGGCTTCTCATCAGCCTTCATTGTCAGCCATGTTCAGAGAGTCTGGTTTTATCCCATGCTTATTCAGTCCCAGTCCCGCTGGCCTTGGTGAGCTCCCAATAGATCAGTTCCACTGTCACAGTGGGTGCACCCCTCGTGGTCCTGACTTCCTTGCTCATGTTCTCCCTCCTTCTGCTCCTCATTTAGACCTTAGGAGCTCAGTCCGGTGCTCCAATTTGGTCTCTGTTTCTATCTCGATCCATCGCCAGATGAAGGTTCTAAGGTGATATGCAAGATATTCATCAGTATTGCTATAGGATAGGGTCATTTCAGGTTCCCTCTCCTCAGTTGCCCAAGGTACTATCTGGGGACATCTCCCTGGACAGCTGTGAGCTCCTCTAGAGTCAAGTCTCTTGCCAACCCTAAGATGGCTCCCTTAATTAGAATATATATATATATATATATATATATATATATATATATATATATATATATATATATATATATTTCTCTGCTTCCGTATCCACCCTTCCTTTATCCCAACCATCCCATTCCCCCAAGCTCCCCCTATCCTCCCCTTCTCACTTTTCTCTCCCCATTTCCCCTTATCCCCATCCCACCCCACCCCCAAGTTCCCAGTTTTTGCCCGGAAATCTTGTCTACTTCCCATATCCAGACGGACGACTATGTTTTTCTTTGGGTTCACTTTCTTATATAGATTCTCTAGGATCACAAATTATATGCTCAAAGTCACTTATTTATGTCTAGAAACCAATTCGTTATGAGTGAGTACATCCCATGTTCATCTTTTTGGGTCTGGGATACCTCACTCAGGATAGTGTTTTCTATTTAAATCCATTTGCATGCAAAATTCACGATGTCATTGTTTTCTACTGCTGAGTAGTATTCTAATGTGTATATATTCCACACTTTCTTCATCCATTCTTCCATTGAAGGGCATCTAGGTTGTTTCCAGGTTCTGGCTATTACAAATAATGCTGCTATGAACATAGTTGAACAAATGTCCTTGTCATATGGTCGGGCATCTAGTGGGTATATTCCCAAGAGTGGCATTGTTGGGTCAATGGGTAGGTTGATCCCGAATTTCCTGAGAAAACGCCACACTGATCCTTATTTTAAGAGTTATATTATGGCGGGGCGGTGGTGACACATGCCTTTCATCGCAGCATTCAGGAGGCAAAGACAGATGGATTTCAGTGAGTCTGAGAACATCCTGGTCTACAAGAGCTAGTTCCAGGGCAGAATCCAAAGCTACGGAGAAACCCTGTCTCAAAAAAAAAAAGTTATACTGTGGATGTTTGTCTAAAAGAATTCTACATTTTTATGTTTATGGCTTTATATAATGGTGTCCATCTATTTCCTTTTTCTTTTTTATTATTACTTTAAAAAATACCAATCCAATTTCTCATTCCCTGCCCTCCTCTCAGTCCCCTACCTCTCCTTCCACCCCTCCAACCCTAAGGGAGTGTCATGCACCCCACCCTGTGGAAAGTTCAAGGTCCTCCCTACTACTTCTAGGTTGAGCAAGGTTTACATCCAAAGAGAATAGGATCTCATGAAGCCGGTATAAGCAATAGAGACACATCCCAGTGTCACTATCAGTGGTTCCTCAGTCTGCCCCAGCTGTCAACTCCCTTCAGGGGGGCTTGGTTGTTCCCATGATCATTCACTCCCAGTCCAGTAGGAGTTGGTGAGCTCCCATTAGCTCAAGCAAACTGTCTCTGTGGATGACCCTCTCATGGTCTTGAATTCCTTGCTCATACTCTCACTCCTTCCACTCATCTGCTGGATCTTGGCAGCTCAGTCCTGTGCTCCGATGTGGGTCATTGCCTCTGTTTCCATCTGTTGTTGTGTCCATCTATTTCAAAGGGAAGTTTACTTGATGTAGGGTGAGAGCTTATTGAGATGTTTGTATCAACTAAACAAAGGTTTTTTTCTTTTTGTTTTTCGACTCATAATCCATTCATGCTTGAGAAATTTTTATGCAACCCAAATATATAAGTGTGTAATACTGGTATGTAATTCAAACCTTTATTGCTAATAAATCATAAAAATTAAAATAAAGCAATTCTTTGATGTGCAGATATTTTACAATTTAGTAACATGATGGAAAATTATGATGAACATGGTTATTTAATAAATGATTATATCTTGGGTATTATTTGAGGTGGAAGAAAATGTCACATATTTAACCATGTTCAGAGTCAATTGATGTCTCGATTTTATAATCCTCCAGGATGAACATGCTACTTTTATACAGATACATAGTACAAAATGGAAGAAATATATTTGGGGACATTTAAAAATCCTTGGATTATAAATCCAAATTCAATCAAATTCTATACACCTACTCAAATTGAAAATTTTCAAATTAAATATTCTAACACAATACATTTCAAATGCACACTAATTTTATGCAAGTTAAAGAATGGTGGTAGAAAATTCTATTTTACATAATCAAACCATTAAGTTTCTGAAAGAAAACACAACTTTGTATGTACATTTAAAAAGAATCCAATTGATAATGCAAAATTGTCTTTATTCTAAGGCTGGTATTTCAGGCTATATTCCCCCACACCACACAGCAAGAAGACATGCAGAGTGTGAATTGTGAATGATGTAGGACTGGAAATTCTTGGATTTTCATGTGTTCGATAATGAATGAATTTCTTGTCATTGTATGGTAAGAAAGCTTTCACTGTTGCCAAGTTTTTTTTGTTTTTTACGGTGTCCACATTTAGCCACACAACTGCCTCTTAGTTGAGCTGAAAATTCAAGGAGTTATAGAATGGAAAATCTCCACCAATGCCTATGATGTATGACTGACAGTCTCTCACAATCGCATCATTGTTCCTTAAAAATCTATACTACATATTAAGTGCAGTTTCCCACTGGAAACTGTAATTCACTTATCATCTCTAGAAAGAAGAACCCCAAGAGTAGCACCATTTCTGCACTGTGGCCTAATCATTTTTCTGATTCCTCACTACCTCATTAAAGATTGCCCACACCCCATTCTTGTTCTCTCTCTCTCTCTCTCTCTCTCTCTCTCTCTCTCTCTCTCTCTCTCTCTCTCTCTCTCTCTCTCTCTCCTCTATCTCTCTCTCCTCTCTCCTCTATCTCTCTTTCTCCTCTCCCAGGACAGACACCCTGTATTCAAACCTAAACAAGCAACAGTAACACTAGTCTAACAGAAAAATGGGTAAGCATTTTATGTTATAATCTTGTAGAAGACTATAGATGCCAGGTAGAGTGTAAGATCTCTTTTGTAACTGTCACTGCTGATAACTAGAAAAGAGAATGTGATGAGATCACTTTGATGTTCTGTGCAAGTCAGCACTTAATGCATACCATTTCCCACAAAACGATATTGTCACATCCATTTTACAATGCTGCTTACTAATACAATCTCTTATAATCCCATGATTATGATTGCCTCATTTTTCCCACCCTCTGGGTAGAAGAAAAGAATGATAAAATCATTTAATTAGAGAATGTCATTTGCTGACAAAAGCTTCAGTGTTTGCCTTTACTAACATACATCATTCCATTTAATGGGACTTAACAAAGACTGGAGACAACAGTCCTTCCACATTCACCATAATCCTTATGAGAAATTCAGAGAATATTTGCACAGTTTATTTAAATTAATAACTACTTCAGGAAGAAGGAGTGGAGTGAGAATACATAACCTCATCCATTACTGTGAAACCTCTGCTTTATAGGATGAGTGATCAGTGATTCAAGTATCTACTTGCTGATAGTTTATACATATAAATTTACACAATTCAAAAACTTATATTCACTACATAGCATGAAAAAGTATTTCCTATCTTACGGACTGCATCACAAGTTAAAAGACAAAATATAAAGGCCACATATGGCTGTGCAAGTATTAGCATACTTACACAAATTAAGGATGTCTAAATACATTCAGAGGTGAGATTTTTATTGGAATTAGGCTTTGAAATATCAGCACAATTCTTCTAGGTATATAAGTATAGAAAGAGAGATGCTGGCAGATGGAACAGCATAAGTGGAGTACACTGGAATGGTATAATATTTAAGGCAAAAAATGAAGAAGTAGGTCTACACCAGCTTTGCAGTAGTGTGAAATCAGAATAAGAGGTTAGAATGAGAGTCCACAGCAAGCTTACTTCATGTCACCTTAAGGTGATTTTCAGAATTCTGTTCAGATGTTTTATGTAACTAGTTTAATGTTGGAAAATTTGTACTATTCCAGGACACTGCAGCATTTTTATTTTGTTTTTATTTTTTATCTTGCTGTCATTTTGATTTTATTTTTGTGACATATGCCTTTAATTCCACCATTTCAGATTCAGAGACAGAAAACTCTCCGAGAGTTCAAGACCAGTCTGGTCTAAGTAGCCCGTTCAAGGACAGCTATGACTACATAGAAAGACCCTAACTCCAAAATATCAAATATGTAAAATGAGAAAACAAACAGGATTTTTTTTGTTTAAAAAAAATTACCCCTTTAAAAGCTGAATGTTTCATGTAAACCATTTGCCCTGGAGTGTTCTGAGAATCATGACTGCAAGAAGAAATTAGTTTGAATTATTGTCTGATAGGTGACCAGCAACTCACCCTGGCTTGAATAAAAAAATTTATATTCATGAATATCTCTAAATTATTTTAATCTGAGGCACACCTTCTGCTAGCAGGACATTGTTTAAAAACGTTTTCTTTTACATATAATATTTTTTTAAATATTTATTTATTTATTATGTATACAATATTCTGTCTGTGTGTATGCCTGAAGGCCAGAAGAGGGCGCCAGACCTCATTACAGATGGTTGTGAACCACCATGTGGTTGCTGGGAATTGAACTCAGGACCTTTGGAAGAGCAGGCAATGCTCTTAACCGCTGAGCCATCTCTCCAGCCCCCTACATATAATATTTTTCTTTGGATTTTTGAATTTGTAACAGAATAGTTTAGCTAAGGAGCATAAAATAGACCCTTGTTTTAAGAAATGCAATTTTGAAATATCTATTTTTTAATTTGAAATGTTTTGACCATCTATATTTACTATGAATACCAACTTAACTTTTTTTAAGTATAAAAACTGTCATTTATTTTCTAGTTATGGTGTTGATCTATTTTTACACTTTTATTTCCCTCTTCTCAATTAAGTATAGTTTTTAATACTCATATTTTATCACTTTTTACAAACTACTGATAACATCATAACTGTTGCAAAATTAACAGATGTATCTTTACTGAAGCACACATAGCTATAAGTCACACATAAATATTTTATATTTGTATATAAAATACTATAGTATTTTAAATATATCATTAAAATACAGTTTGAAAAAAAAACAGTTTTCTGTGTATAAAAACTTGGCTTTTCCTATTATGAATGAAATAACTCCTCAATATGCCCTCATTTTTTATTTCTACATAAAAGTTATGATAGTTATGATAAACCTGTTTTGAAAATTATCTTTTCAAGTATGTAATCCAGGTTTGTTTACTGAAGGAATAAAATGAAATGATAATATTCTTTATCTACCTTAGTAAAGGAACTTCTCTTTAATTTTTATGAATACCTAAACATCAGTCAATACAAATATTCTTTAAAAAATAAAATAAAGGGGCTGGAGAAATGGCTCAGAGGTTAAGAACACTGATTGTTCTTCCAGAGGACCTGAGTTCAATTCCCGGCAACCACATGGTGGCTCACAACCATCTGTAAAGAAATCTGGTGCCCTCTTCTGGCCTGTAGGCACTCATGCAGACAGAACAGTGTAAACAAAATAAATAAATAAATAAATAGATAAATAAAACTATGAAAAAAAATAAAATAAAGTTTAAACACCATTTCTTGTCTTTTTATTTTCACATTTTGCTTTTAAATTGATTATAAGCCATAAAATACATTATATGTTTTCTAAACATTTAGTCATCTTTCAATAAACTTAAAGGAAAATAATTCTCATTTACTTAAAAATTCTCTACTTGTATTATTTTTTATTTCTGGTAAAAAACACAAAAACCTATATGAATCATTTCCCTTTTTCCCAAGGGTTTTCTTTTGCCTTCTTTCAAATGCAGATGTTTTCTATGCATGTTTTCCAAATGTGTATTTGTGAAGTGAGTTTTTTTCTTCATTTATGAACACTTTCCACATATAATTATGAACCAAGAAGAACTGATAAAACTAAGAGGAGAACAAAGCATACTTGTTGAAATTTTTCATTATTTTATATTGAAAATTAAACAAAAATGTGTAGTTCAAATGATTAAGCAAACAGCAGAGTCCTATCAACCAAACTGAAATCATTCAGTCAGATATCATTAGAAAATTATACTTAACAACAAAATATACATTCTCTAATACAGTAGAATATTTATTGAAATAGACCATACTATCACCCTACATCTATTCTATAAATACTTTGTATAAATACTTAACAAAATTTATTTAAATACTATAACAAGCTAAATTATAAATCAAATTTTTTTAAGATATATAAATACATGAAAGGTAAGGAATTTACTATTATATATCTCATAGATAATAAAAGAAGAAAGGAAGTTGGAATTTTTCTATTTTAATGAAAAACTTTGAAAAAGCATCTTGAAATCTGTTTGAGACCAGCAGAGATAACTCAATGGATAAAGCACTTAACATTCAAGCCCGAAGACCAGAGTTCATTTGCCTATAACCCATGTAAAGCCAGATGCAAAGCCAGATATGGCGGTGCTCCTCTGTGTTACCAGTGTTTCCACAGGAATAGGGTAGATGAATAAGGGAGATGCTTCAGAAATCTATAGTCAGCTATATTGGGTGATGCAGCAAAGTGACAAACAACAAAGGAACCACCTCAAGTCAGGCTGAAGGCCAGGACTAACACCAAAGGTTGTCCTCTCATCTCCACATGTGCCACAGCCCATGTACAACCCCACAGCAGACATGAACATACACACACATCACATTCATTGATAAACATTCACACAAAAACTCTTGTACACTGTAAAGTATCCACAAAGGGAATTTTGTGGCTCTACATTACTAAATTGCTTTAAAAGGAATTACAATTAATGAACAAAATTTGTGATTAACAAAAAGAAAAGGAATGAAAATAAAGAAAAGAAAAAAAAGAAATTGAAAACTTAAAGACATTGGTTCTAGGAAACAGCGAAATAATTAATTAACCAGTTGCTGACATTATTCTTTACTATAAAATTCATTTATACAACAATAAAAAACTTGTAGAGATTTTTTTTATGAAATGCCTATGCAGTGAAATGCTCAAAATATTTAAAAGAGACATTATGTTACATTTTTGAGATAGTTTATGGATTAGAAAAAAATCACAACTTAATTTTTACTTATGCTGAAACTTACTTATTTAGTTTACTATTAGTCAAAAGTTATATGTTCTGACTTTGTCTCTCTGTTTGTCTTTCATTCTCTCTCTCTCTCTCTCTCTCTCTCTCTGTGTGTGTGTGTGTGTGTGTGTGTGTGTGTGTGTGTGTGCATTTGTACATGGAAGTCTTAGAACTACCTGGGGATTTATACTTCAAGGGTGTCCCACCTAAAGAGATAAAGAGTCTCCGTGGCATACAGTCTGTCACCGGGAACTTTGCTAAATAGGCTAGTGTGCAGGAACACCAGCCTCTACCTCCCATCCTCCACCCCTGAGATTGAAATTGCAGGCTGCCAAGCTGGATTTTTATGTGATTTCTAGGGACTAAGCTTAGAGTCTTACTCGTCCTTCAAAAGCAGGTACCTAAGAGATTGATCCTTTTTAGTTACTCCAAGGAAGGTATGTGACTGAGTTTCTCTAACAATTTTTCTTGTACTAGAACAAATTAGAGTTCACATGTCTACTAAAAGTGAATGAAGAAAGAAATCATGGAAATTTCATATTCCAAGTTATTAATTAACAGTGAACAAGAGCTAACTGATGATGTATTAAAAACATGAATAAAATTTCAAAGAATTGTGCTGAATTGAACAGCCAGGTTAAAAACAATGACACATCTATGATTTTATTCATGTTAGTTTCAGAAAGGGATAGAAATATTAAAGACAGAAAGCAAATATCAGGTTTTGCCTAGCTATATGTGGAAAGACCACAGAGGGGAAAAAAAAGAAAAGAAAAAGAAGGACTAGATGTGCTGTGAGTAATTATTTTGTTTTTTTTAAATCTTGCTCTAGTGATTTTTCAAAAATGTAGGCAAATTTGTCAACTAAATACTTTAATATCAATAATTCAGAATAGCCATGAGGATATTCTTCCTTCCTTCCTTCCTTCTTCCCCTCCTTAATTCTTCCTCTCCTTCTTTCTTTGTTTCCTTCTACATATATCTTTTGTGTTGCTCCTCTGCACTAGCATCTACTATAATACCAAAAACAAGATAGCAAACTCTCCAGACTCATGGAAACCATCATCTGTCACACACACAAACAAAAAAAAAAAAATATAAAATTAGGAAAGTATCAGTGAATGTCTGTGACAGAATAATTTTCACACCAATAGAGATGTTATATAGAGAGATACAGAGGAAAATAAAACAATATGTATACGACTAGGTATTATTCGGACTCCCAAAACGATAGCAAGTTGTACTTGCTATGGAAATGTAGCTCATTGCAACTCTATCTCTGTAATCTGCAGATATGTCATATAATTTGTTTCTAATATCTATTATTTCATGCTCAGTTTTCATACTGGGAGCCTCCTCTAATCAATGTTCTAAATAATCTTTAATGATGCTATTATAATTTCCCCCAACATGTACTTGTCAAGCTTAAGGAATAACTGTAAAAATGTAGGAATAAGAAAAGATTACAAAATCCTTAGAACATTATAATGCCATATAAAATAATTTCCGTTTTTTTAAATTAATGCCTACCATACTTTATCAGCTTAATTTGCACTAGTAAACATATTATATACTTGTGTATAATTTCCTCTGATATTTATGTGAGTCATACTTTGATTTCTGCAAACAAACTGAGGCAGTATTAGGATAAAAAAAAGAACAAAACAAAACACAAAGAGAAGGAAGCAAGCAAAGAGATGCAAGAGGAATATCAACAGAAGACTTATAAAATAAATTAACTTTGAAATATGTTTGTCAATATTGTGTCTACCTAAAACAACTATAAAAATAATAGTCTTGAAGCTAGAGAGATGTCTCAGCAGTTAGGAGCACTAACTGCTCTTGCAAGTCCTTAATTGAGTTCTCAGTAGCCACATGATGGTTCACAATTGCCTGTAATTCAGATCCAGAGGACCCATTGCCTCCTTCTGACATCAGCCGATCCTTCCCACATGTGTTGTACATATCTGCCATCAGGCACACATACATACATAAAGTAAATAAGTAAAAATAATAATGTCCTATCTGTGTCTAGTGAAGAAAAAGCAAGTAGCAAATACACTACAATCATCAAAATTCATATTTTTACTACAATGATGACATTTCTTCATTGTTCAGTTTATTATATAAAAGGGTGAAAATTGTTTGCCAATATCACAAGGGACACCTCAAGGATGCCAGGTGAATACTAAGGCAAGGCAATCAATAAAGACCAAAGGTTGCCTTCAAAGAAGGGAAGTAATGATTATAAATATGTGTCCCAGCTGCCAGAAATCAGGACCTGCAGTGCCAGCAGATTTAGCTTCAAAAGCAACAAAGGGATTAATAAAACGGCGCAACTTTCCTGTAGACAAATAAAACTACAATATGAGCAGTTTCTAAAAATGTCTTGCTTTCGTTTTTGCTTGGAACTTGGTCTTGGATATTCTCCAGATTTAAAGTCAGTAGAGTGCTGGAGAAATGCTAGAAAGTGTATACACTACTTTGTATTAAAGTGCACAAGATTAAAACCACAGAAGTCTTATGATCTGATGAGCTCATAAGAGAACATTGGTTTGAAGTTACAGGTTAATTTATGCTTACCCTTCTACCTAGAGGCCAGTGAAACAGTGGTCCCAATTTAAACTACCTGAATGATGAGTTCTGGAAAGTGATACTCCAATGACATCTTTATCAACAAAGATAAAAAACTCAAGTGTCCTAGTTGGCTTTAACTGTCAACTTGAAACAGCCAAGAGTTAAGTGAAAAGAAATGTGTTGAGGAAATACCAGAGCAGAATGGTTTGTGGGGATTTCTATAGGGCATTGTCTTGATAGTCAATTTCTATATGGAGTCCCTGTCTACTGTGGGCAGTCCTATCCTTAGGCACACAGATAGGTTACATAAGAAAACTAGCTAAGTATCAACCCCTGCAAGAATCAAGTAACATTTCTTCAGGGTTTCTGCTTCAAGGTCGTCACTGAGTGCCTGTCTCTACATCCCTCAACAGTGACCTCTGATATAGAAATAAAATTTATACAAATACTTTCCAGCCTTAGTCACTTTTGGTCAGAATATTGTATCACAGAAACAGGTTAAATTAGGGCCCTCAGCAAATCTCACATAAAGAACTAAGGAAGAATCTGTTAAACTTCTTTAAGTACTGAATTTTTTTTTGAAAACAGTAAGGCTTTATTCTCATCTTAGATTCCAAATACATTTTTTCCCTCATACTGCTTTTTTCACCCCTCTTGGAGCCTATTTCTATCCACCCCTCCCAAAAGGTAAAGCCTCCTATGTGAAGTCAACAAAACCTTGAGGCAGGACCAAGCCTGTCCCCACTACATCAAGGCTGAGTACAGCATCCCACCAGAGGGAATGGACTCTAAAGAGCTAGCTCATGCACCAGAGATAGATCCTGGTTCCACTACCAGGGGTCCCTCCAATAGACAAAACCGCACACTCTCTCCCATATGTAGAGGACCTAATTTGGTTCTATGCAGGCTCCACAGCTGTCAGTCTAGAATTCGTGATTCCCATGAGCTTGGTTCAGCTGTCTCTGTAGATTTCCCCATGATGATCTTGACCTTCCTTGCTCGAATAATCCCTCCTTCCTCTTTCCAACTGTATTCCTGGAGCTTAGCATGGTACTTGGCTGGGAATCTTTGCATCTGGTTCCAACAGTTACTGGATTAAGGCTCTATGATGACAGTTGGGGTAGTCACCAAACTGAGTACAGAAAAAGGCCAGTTCAGGCACCCCTCCAATATTGCTAGGCGTCTTAGCTGGGTTTACCCTTGCAAATTCCTGAGAATTTCCCTAGCACCAGGTTCTTCCGTAGCCTCATAATGGCTTCCTCTATCAAGATATCTCTTTCGTTGCTGAAATTCTGAAGTAAGACAAATTATGACAACAATAAATGACTGAACAGAAATTATGTAGTCCTGGCCCTGCCACAGAGCCCCAGAAAAGAGGGTCATTTTTAACTTACTCTACAGGATTTTGTATATATATTGTATATTCACTGTAAATTACAAAGTCCAAGAGGATATCAACAACTTTTATGACAATATAGACAGGATAACACACTATTATATTTGGCCTCACACTCTTGTGAGAAAGGGGGCTCTCCATTAAATGATTTCGGAGGGGAATATAGTTAAATTCAAGTGGTACTGTGGTAGAAAAACAACAGCTGGTTGTCTGTATTAGTCTCTTTCACTGTTTGCTTCAGCACTGGGTTTCTATCACAGATAATATACCCCCTAATTATCAAACAGCATGTGGCTTGGAAGGGCTCAGTGGCTTGTGAAATAAAAACCTTCCCGAAGACTCACCATGGTCATAAGCTCAAATGGATCCAGAGGGGCTTGTCAAGTGGTAACGCTTGCTTTAATAACTTTTTAATTTGCTTTTTTTTTCTTGGGGAAAAAAGTCTGGATTCTTGTGTCTCGTTGAGCAAATAAGATCCTGAAAGTAAATGTAGCCACCAAAAAAGCAGGAGAAGAGCAGAAAAGAGATGAAGCAAATATATCTGCCAGGATAAACTAGAAGTTAACCATGGAGAGAAAACTTAAAATTAAACCTATAGGATTAAATAGTGAAAAATTATCTTGCGATGACTCAAATGCTTTTTTATAGAACCAAAATCCCAGTTAAGGCTCCTGTATTATAACATTATGTGTCCTGCAAAATACTTTCTTAGAACTGAATAGATGGCTCAGTGGTTAAAATGTGTACTTTTAGAGAGTCTGAATTTGATTCCCGGCATCCAAGTTCCAGGTCACAACTGTCTGTAACTCCAACTTCATGTTATCCAAAGTCCTCTTCTGACTTTCATAGTCACCTGCGTTGACATATGAATAACCCACACAAAAACAAAAAGCACTGTGAATATTCTCAGAATCAAGCAACTATCATCTTGTGGCATTTGGATGTACCCCTTGCAGAGAATTATCCTAGGTGAGCTTTTAGATTGTTTACACACCCTGCGTAGAGAGGTGGATGGAGGAATGAGAGTCTCACCTGAGATTCTCCACCATTTTTTTCTTCACCTCTGCCTTGGTTATATTTGCTCTGCAGGACTGGCTAGAGTACAGATATGATGGGAAAGACTAGACCAGTGTATCTATCTAAGTGGCTACAGGGAAACCCCCATCCCCTTGGGGTAAAGGTTTATCTGTTGTAACTGACAGAAGAAGAACATCAACACCTCTAAGTAACTCCTCACTTATGCTCTTATGGGAAGCCAGCAAACTCATTGGTTCTCATAGTGAAACACTGGCAGAACCATGCCTCAGTATAGAGGTTTGTTTATGCCTTGTCCTGAAAAAGAATTTTAGCAACACACACACACACGCACGTACAAGCATGATTGAAAATAACCCATACATCTTTCAAAAGAGACATCCTACTTTTACTATGTTTCTTTATATACTGAAATTCAGGTGAGAAGTAATACAATAACAATTTATTCTTTTGGGAACTCCCCTATCAATCACTCACATTTTGTATATATATAAACACTAGTAGATACTAGTGCAAATGAAAAAAATGCTATATAATTTAACATAGCATTGTTTTTAAAATACATTTTGAAAAATATAGATTTGAAGCATTGTGCAGTTTATATAAGATTCTAGGATTAAGAAGAATAATTTTTTTAAAAGCCTTTTAAAGGTGTATTCAAATTTTTACATATGTGTGTTTTGCTATGATGTATGTTTGTGCATTAATGACTTGTTTGTGCTGAAAGAGATCAGAAAAGAGTTAGGGTATCTTGGAATTGCAATTACAGATAGTGCTGGAAAAAGAAACCAGGTCCTCTGCAAGGGCAAAGTTTCTTTACTACTTCACCCTAAGTTTCAGTATCTCAAATTTCAAAATCATTTGTTAAAATAAGGGCTTACATGCAGAGTGCTTTGCGAATAGATTGGATTCCAACAACAACAACAAAAAAAACAACTTTTGCTATTATCTTGTGAATCAAGAATATGAAACTTGGATTGGACTCATAGTGACCACAGTAGAAGTGAAAATATAATAGTGGGGCAATAGTGCCTCTTGTGAATTCTGAGACATATTTGAATGTTCTTCTAGAATGTATGGATTCTTCTATACAAGAAAACCATCATCAGACTTATTTACACACTGTGAAATAATCTATCAAACATTTTCTTGAATAAAATAAGGACATAGCGCTGTTAAGAACTAATATTTAACGACTAACGATACAAGAGAAGCCATAGCCAAAGAAGACTGTTAGCTTAAAGATAACTGTTCCCTATGCCAACTATGTTTAGATTATGCTGCTTTTAATCCTGACTTAATTTTGACTACTATAGTAACAGGAACATTTTAGTCATCCATAAAGTACAATATAATGACTTCTGATAATAAATAATTTTTATATAAGACATTCACAAGCACAACTCAAGGGCTGAAATAATCTATATCCATTCATAAGTGTTTGGAGCAATGGTCAAAATCACAAGGGGAATAATGGTGTGAAGTGTATATTGATTTTCCCCATGCAGCAGGAATTCTTCGGGTTTGTTTCACCCTGAAGCTTCATAACTGAACATCACAGGGATAAAATGGGGCTCTTTGAGACTACTGTGACCTCCATGGCGAGGGGAAAAGGATGCTTATAGGAAATTTTCTTGAAAGTTCGCTAGAATTGTCTCTGGTCTATAGGTAAAGCAGAAAAGAAGAAGAATAGGTATTTTTCTGTGTAATTTAGTTCTTCCCTGTTAAAAAATTGTGTTATATTTATATTCATAAGCCTAGAACTCCATGGGGACTAAACTATACCAGTGGCTCTAACTAGTCATGTTGCATATTCATGAAAGTTGTCTCAGGAAGACCCAGGAACAGAGATATATCTATACAAATCTATCCATAGTACCAAATATTTCAGAGGTGTTCACCAACTTGAAAAAAAATGGTTTGGGCATCATCATACTAGGTGCTTTATGAAAATATCAAATTCATACACACACACACACACACACACACATATATATATATATCTACATATATTCTACATATATATATATATATATATATATATATATATATATATACAAAAAGCTAAATTCCAGAACATAAATTTCCTGAGTCTAGCTTCATTGCAGAGTTACAAGCAGGAGCCATGCTCATTGCCACTCTGAGTTGTTTTTATGTTTATGCCACCATCAAAAGCATGCCGCTGCCTGTTCATTAACACCATTTAAGTTTTGATGGCAGGGCCTCTTAAGTAGTTGTGTTTTTTTTTTTTGTCACCTTAGTCAAGAAGCCGCTCTTAAAGGAGCCCTGCCTCTAGCAAACACAGTCCACCCAAGAAAATGTTGCTATCAAAAAGTAGAGCTTAGCTCTGTTCTTTTGTGTCTATAATCCCTTTCCAAGCTCTCTCAAGTTTTACGTGACTTTAGTTGCCAAACTTTGGGAACAGTAGACAAACATTTCTGTCCTGCCTGGTTCTGCAGCCAGTCAGTCTCAAAGAAACACTTAGAGGCTTTTATTAATTAAAAACTGTTTGGCCTATTGTTTGGGTTTATTAGTAACTATCTCTTACAACTTAAATTAACCCATAATTCTTGTCTATCTTTGATCATATGGTTTGGCACCTCTTCTCAGTAAGGCATTCTTATCTTGCTTCCTCTGCTTTGGGATGATAAATACATCTCTGTCTTCTTCCCAGAATTCTCCTAGTCTTGTTGCCCCATCTGTACTTCCTGTCTAGCAATTGACCAATCAATGCTTTATTAAACCTATACAAGTGACAAATCTTTACAGTGTACAAGAGCATTATCCCAAAGCAGACAATTGTTTTCTAAACCATAAGATTACTAGATATTAAGATGTGACATTGCTATTTTCAAAGACAGTGAATACCTACTCATTCCTAAATTAACCTTTATATTTGTGTAAGCTATCCTACTTCCAATACAAACTTACTGTGAACTTGAACCTACAGTTTAATTTCCCTATACCACAGAATATTTATTTGTGAAAAAAGAGCATGTGATCATATGACTTTCATATAGTTTTAGAAGATATTACCAAAGTGTTAACTAGGATAGTTTTATCAAACTGATATTTGTAAGGAAACAGAATTCTTGCAAGTGAATTGTAAAAAGTTATATAAAAGACAGTAAAGTTGGAAAAGTTTAGCAAGTAGTCTCTTCCTATAGAATATTAGTTTGCTCTTCTCTCACTTATATGTTTCTCTTGTTCCAATTTATAAGCCAGAGAAACTGGCCACTCACAAAGAGTGCATTCTTATAATATTATTCAAATACCTTATGAGATGGATTCATCTGCAGAATATCAATGCCAAATTCTTTAAGATCTTACAGTCATTTATCTATCCTGAACCAGTTATCCAACCATGGACTGACAAAGAAGTCTGGGAGAACGGAAAACATGTACCATGATGCAGCACCTTTTATTTGACTTGTAAATAGGAGATGGATGAGCAGTTATCAATGGGAGGGCTTATTAACAGTTGAAAGCACAAACCACGTAGTTTCAGAAACTCGGTTTTGTGTACCAGCCTTTTTAGCAGGTATTCTAATGCTTCCCTTAATACTTCAGACAATCCAATTAAAATCACCTTACAGATGATTAAGTATCTATAACCTAAAGTAATAAACACTGTAAGCACCGGGATTATTTTCCTCTTGGTTATCAAGAAAATGAGCCATGGTATTAAATAATCCAAAGTAGCTGATAATGCAAAGAGGATGCATGCTTATCTTAGGAAATGCATTAATCTCTCTTAGAAACAGAACTAGCTTTTTAAGTGTGCATTTGAGCTACTATTAAAATTAGTGTGCACTCCCTAAGCAGATACTCAGTTCTGGAACAGAGAGTGAAATAAAATATATGCTTGGAGGCAAAAAGAAATCAGTCTGAGATTAAAACATCTCTGAATAATTCATAGACGAGTAATTGAGAGATGACTGACAACTGGCAATTGCTTGAAAAATAACCTTTACAGGTATTTACAAAATTTCTTCATGAACATGAGTTATATTAGATATTGGAAGGCACCTGGTGACATTTTAGCTACTCATCAGCCAAGGTTCAGGTTTTCCACTGTCTTTCAATGTAAATGGTGAAATCAGGCATGCACGAACATTTTACACACCTATATCCTAGAAAATTTGGGGTCATTTTGTATAATTAAATAATTTTACCGGGGTTACAAAGTCTCATTAGAGGATATATCAGTCTTACAATACAGGAGACTGAAAGGTTTTGACAGTAGCTTGCCTGTGTAAGGTCAAGAAAGATCAACATTTCTTTTCATTGACTTAAAAAGGTTCATTTCTTCATGTGTGCATTAGTTACTTCACTGTTGCTGTGATGTAACAAATACGCAGAAAAAATTTATTCAAAGACTAATTTATTTGGACATATAGTCTCTGAGGGCTGGAGCACTGGTGGCAGGTAGTCGGTATAATAGCAAGAGGCAGGTGTGGCTCCAGAGGCAGAAAGCTGAGAATTAACATTTTCAACCACAAGACTAATCCACAGTATAAATTCGATGTGGCACAAGGGTATGTACATTCAAAGGTGACCCCAGCAAGATATTATTCTAGCAAAGCTATACCTACTAAGCCACCCCAGAGAGCACCTTCAACTGAGGATAATTTGTTCAAATATTTAAGCCTCTAGGAAACATACTAATTCAAACTTCTACACTGTGTATTCATAGTATCTCCCTTCAGTGTTTTTGTTTATCTGTTTAGTTTTTCCTATTCTGAGGGCATTATTCATGACTACCTTTAATTTATTTACCTACTTTGAAGAACCTATTCCCAAATAGGTTACATTATGACACTGGATATTTGCATTCAATATATATCATTTGGAGAGACATAATTCAAGCTGACACAGACAAAGTTACTTTGGAATAAAATGTTAAATAAAATGTCTACACAAAATATGCAATTTAATGAAAAAAATGAGAATTTTAATGTTTCCACTGACCCTTTGTTTCCCTAGCCATATTAATTGCAGTCTTGCAACCCAAATGAAAATATAAGAAAAAGGAGGAATTTAACACATGTGATATGAATGGATATGGGTGGGATGCTAAGAACTGAAGTTTTAAGCATGGCTGGGATTAGCAAGGTAGAAGAAAAAGCCATAGGGTTGGGTTTACCCAAAGTGATGGCATATAAAGAGGTTTATGAAATCCCAAGAATTTGTAAGATTAATAAAAGGTAACTTAAAGAAGTTTGAGCACAGTATTCCACATACATATATAATGCTGAATTTAAAAGAAGTGAGCTATAAAATAAAAATCTCATATTATCTCTCCCTGGCTTATTGCCCAGGGAGGCTGCAGAGGTACCTAAAACAATGCAGGCCATTGTCATTGCTCTTTGTTGCCTGCTATCACTTGGTGGTGGCTTAGTTTGATTTCTATCATGATGATAAAAACCATGAACAAAAGCATGTCAAGGAGAGAGATTTTATTTCATATTAAAATTCACATGTATCATGACAAGAAATCAGTTTAAGAAATCAAGGAAGGAATCTAGAGGCAGAAAGTTAAGCAGAGGTCTTGACCTAGTATCACCAAAGATACCACTGACCACTGTGAGGTGGGCCCTCCTAAATCAATCATCCATCAAGAGTATGTTCTACAGACTTTCCTACAGGCCAGTCTGTTGAAGTTTCTTCTTTTCAAATGATGCCAGCTTATGTCAAACAGACAAAAAAAAAAAAAAAAAAAAAAAAAAACAGGACAGATGGCAAGATCTTGTTATAGGAAACACCATTCATTTTCAGTGAAAGACATATGGAAATTTATACTGAACTGACTAGGAATATTTTTCCCTGTTGCAATATGTCCATAGTACTGGAAGGTGTTATGAAGACTGGAAAGACAAACGACATCAATGATCTTAACCAGCCCAGAACTTCATATGCTACAATAAAACCTAACAGGAAAAATGTGTTTATTGATGCAAAAGTGGCAATATTGTTTAAGGAACTGACCAACTCCTCTCTTGATTTGATTATGGACCTGCTCCATGAGAGAAAATTCAAGTCTGGTATAGTAAATACGATCAAAACCATGTAAAGAAGTTATAGGCACAAAAATAGAAGTTATTAATTTTGTTTTGCTAAGTGGTCATGTTGTCAAATTGTCAGTTAAATAGTTATAGTATTTATTATATTAACATATTATATTGGTGCTGCTTCCGTATATTGTCTAAGAAACTTCTTATTACAGAGGGTTATAGTTAATGCAGAGATTTATAGCTGGTCAAACTATGGAAAAGTGAGTATCAATCAAAAATGGGAACATCTGTGTCAACTATGCACTTACCAAAGCTCAGGAAATATAAACCAGAGGTTAGAAAGGATGTAAAAGCTGGAAAATGGTGATAAATGCTGTGAAATATTTTGTTCTGGATATGACCAGCTGTTCGCTCGCAATGATTCACAGCAGTTGTGTTTGTCTGCATGAGACCTGAATAAAGTTAAGCCTTGTACAACTTCGAGCATGATGAAAACCACTGATCTAGAGCCTCTTCCAAGTCAAATTTTCTAGGGAAGAAGACATTTGCAGAACCTCAGCTGAGAGAAGGAAACACTGTCTCCTCCAGCCTCTCTGGGGCTCCTGTCTTATTCCATCTGAAGAAAACATTGATTCAAACACAAAAAGAATGCAGCAAGCAGGTAGGAAAATCTTTGAGAAGCTGAGCCGGAAGATGACACTTAAGGTGTCAGTTACACCTCTGAAAACTCTGTAAAGGTGATAGAAAACATCAAGACTTGGGCCTGCTCAGGATTTAATCCCCAAATGATCAAATGTCTTACATTGTTAAGTAAGGCTCTAGCAAAATACTGGATGGCAGTTGAGTGTTCATGAGATTCACTCTCATTTTCATGTAAGAAAGAGAGGAGAGCAAACCAAGCAGAGGGGAGTATTTTGTAGCCTCCAATACCAAAGCTGCAACAAACATTAATAAACAGCTCTTTTCAAGTACCATCCATGTAATTCCTTACACAATGCCTAACTCCATACACTTCAGTTCCCATGACACAGCTCCAGATCTGGTATCCAACAAAACCTTAAAGACACAGAAGGTGGGAGTTCTAGTTTAAAGGGACAAATCAAGCACTAGAATCTGTTCAGATATGACACTGCTGGTGACATTATTAAACAACAAAACTTGAAATAACTGAGATTACATATTTTTGGGCTATGTTAGAACCTGCAATAAAAGAGAAATAATGAAAGCAGATATATGGGAAAAGAGAGGAAAGTGCAGAGAAATTCAGAAACATAAAAGAACAGTATAATAGAAAAATAACCAGACATAGCAAATATATTTGACGAACTCATCAGAGTTGACTCATCTAACAAACAAAGAAACTAACACTGAACTTGATGACAGATCAACATGATCTTCACAAAATGCATGCAAAGAGAACAAAAATTTACGAACTGTGAGTAAATATAAAATGTGGGAAACATTGTTTACTGAAACATCAGAAAAAAATAAAGTAATATAAGTATCTCAAGAAACAAAAGCTAAGAATTTTCCTAGATAGCTCAGTGGTTAAGAACACTGGCTGCTCTTTCTAAGGTCCTGAGTTCAATTCCCAGTAACTACATGGTGGCTCACAACCATTTGTAATGAGGTCTGGTGCTCTCTTGAAGAAGAGAACTAGGCAGTCATCCTCATCAACTTAGAACGTGAAACCTGATATGGACAAATTCAACAGAACCTCCAAATAAGGACTGCCCGTGCATGCTTCAGCATTCCCGGGCCAAACGTTTCATTAAAAATACTAGGCAAATATTTAAGAAGCTCTGACTAAGAGCAACAACTCCTAGACCTTGAAATAGTATATCCAGAACTAAAAGACAATCTTAAGCCATATATAGGCATAACTTCAAAATAATAAATGTGAGAATGACAGCACAAGCCCTCACCAGGGAAGCACTTGGGAGAACAGACCCTGTGCCTTGTCTGAACTGTATAGGACCTGTGTTGACCCTGTAGGTCATGAAGAGTTGGGCAGCACAGAGTTGACCCTGTATACAGGGGTACTGGTGAAACAGCCCTGAGGCCATGAGGGAGGCAAAGCTAGTACCACCTGCCTCCCTCATCTTTGACATGGTAGTGGGAGCAAGGGAAAGATGTATCCTCCCCTCCACTTTCAGCTGGCAAAGGGGCTGACCCTCCAACTACCAGTTACAACACTTGGCCCTGCTCCTCATCTGAGCAGCACAGCAGAGCTGAACCTATTGATGGGGATATGAGAGAACTGGCTGGAGAATGTGAACGTGAGAGGTCTGGTCCCATCCCTCATCTGCCGTATATTGGCATGGGCAGGAAAGAGACGCCCTCCTCCCTAACCCCTCTAGGTCTGAGGTGGGTGTGGGTCTAGGCCCTGAGATCATAAGAGCAGGAGAGCTGCTGCTGCTTATCACCAAGTGCATCATTCAGGAGAGCAGGTCCTGCACCTTGCCTGAGCAGCACAGTAAATTTAACCCTGTTAGGCAGAGGTGCAGGTGATCTGGCCCTGAGGGTATGAAAGTGGGATAGCTGACCAACCCCACCTTGTCTGCCGTATGGTGGTGAGAGTGAGATAAATATGCTTGCCCTTGTCACTGCATCTATGGTGGGATAGGGAGCTGAACCTCCCTCTTACCAGATGCAACACTTTGGAAAGTGGGCCCCACATCTCATCTGGGTAGCAAGTAGTATGGCTGAATCTGCTGGAAAATGTGACCATGGAAGTTCTGGCCCTGCCCCTCTTCTGCTTTCTGGAGGAGTGGGCAGATGGGAGAGATGGCCTTTAAGTGTTTAGAGTGAGAGAACTTTGCCTGTCCTTCACTATATGTAACACTTGGGAGAGTGGCTCCTGCATCCTGCCTAGGTAACACATTGCATCTGGCCATGATAATCCAGGTATGAAAAAACCCACCATGAGGGAGTGAAAGCAGAAGAATGGCCCTGCCCAATGCTCACAGATGTAAAAGGTGAACTAACTGGGGTAAAGCTGGAGATCTCACCCTAGTTATGAAGATGTAGGAGATCTGGTGGACTGACTAATCCTGTAAACACCGATGCTCAGAAGCAGGGATATGACTTGCCCCACCCCAACATCTACCTCATCTGTGGTTTACCTGAGTGGAGTATGTAAAGACTCTGATCCTGAAGATCTGAGTATGCAGGATCTCCACAACACAGAGCAACAACAAGAGGAGCTCTAGTAAGGGTCTAGTAGTGTAGCAGAAATCAGAGGTCTTGAACCAAATCAATAATTCTTTGCAATGGACTCTTGTAAATAAGGATGTATGTACAAAAATGTTTACTTTGTGACCCACTGTATTACACTACAGCTTCCATGATGAGATTTTTCCCTTTATTTTTTTCATTTTTTCTCCTAAATTATATTCCATTTGGGGTGGAGACCTGCAAGGGCAGAGGGCAGATATAAAAGGATAGTGAAATGAATGGGATCAAGGCACATAATGTGAAAGACACAAAGAATAAATAAGGAGAAGTTTAAAAAATGACAGCAAATATAATAAGAGATTGCTGCAGAACAGGTGAATAAAATATCATACTTGAAGTTACTGAAAGGTAGTATAAACCTATATATGCACAACAAAATTATTTCAACATGTAGATTGTGACCTCTTTGTTGAGGGCATTTCAGGTATCCTGCATACTATTTATTTACATTAGAATTCATAAAAATAGCAAAACAAAAGTTATGAAGTAGCAAGTAATTTAATGGTTGAGGATCACTTGTTGCGGGAGGACCTTCTGCTCCTTCAGCCAATAGCTGCTGAAATACCAGCCCACTGGGGTGTGGTCTATTTATCTTTAAAAAAGAGCAGCAAGCCTGGCTCGCTCTCTTGGTTTCGGCTCCTGCTCCAGCGACTAGAATTCTTATCTAATGGTACTAGGAAGAATCTCTTAGGAATAACTTGTAGACAGAAGTTTCTGTCCTGCCTGGTCTTGCAGCCATTCAGTCTCAAAGAAACACACAGATCTGTATCTTAATCCTAAATTGCTTGGCCTATTAGCTCAAGCTTATTATTAACTATCACATACAACTTAAATGAGCCCATAATACTTGTCTATGTTTAGCCATGTAACTTGTTACCTTTTCTCACTGAGACATTCTCATCTTGATTCCTCTGTGTCTGAGTGGTGACTGAGGAGTTTCTAGGTCTATGTGACCACCAAGAAGCCTAATGTTGGCTGCTCATCAGCACCATTTAAGTGTCTCATTGGAGAGCCTCTTAAAAGTGCTGCAAGGGGTTTTGCCTCTAAGGCTGAGTCAGGAAGTCTCTCTTAAAGGAACCATACCTCTGTTTGCTAATAGCAAACAGAGCCGAACTAAGAAAAGACAGTTACCAAGAAGCCATGTTTTATTCTCATCTTGTCTGTCTAGAATCCTTTTTTAAAAGTTTTCTCAGGCTTTATGTTGAAATTTCTGCAAAACATTTAGTCTCCTTTTGTAGACAGATGTTTCTGTCTCGTCCAGTCCTGCAACCATTCAGTCTCAAAGAAACACATACATGATGTGGGAGTGTCATATATCAATCTGTTGATTTCATTGGCTAAGCAATAAATAAACTGCTTGGTCCGATTGGTTAGAACATAGGTGGGTGGAGTAAACAGAAGAAAATGCTGAGAGGAAGAGGAAGTGAGGTCAGAAAGCATGCAGCTCCGCTCAGAGCCAGACGCCTCAGAGAGAGACACCATGCTCCTGTCTAGCGGGCAGACGGGATAGCTCTGCTCTCTGAGGCCGAGGGATGAAACTCCGACTCAAGATGGATGTAGGCTAGAATCTTCCTGGTAAGTGCACCTCATGGTGCTACTAACATGATTAGAAATGGGTTAGTCCAGGTGCGAGAGTTAGCCTAGAAGAGTCATGATAGAAATGGGCCAAGCAGTACTTAAATGAATACAGTATGTGTGTTGTTATTTCGGGCATAAGCTAGCCACGTGGAAGCGGCCGGGGTGTTGGGGACGCAGCCCCGCCGCTGCTATTTCAACAGATGGCTGCCCAACGTGAGGCTAACTGAATCCACTAAAAGCCTGAAAAAGCTTGGGAAAGAGTAAAGCATGGTTTCTTGGTAGCAGCAGTTTCTCGGTTCTACTCTGCTTGCTAGAGTCAAGCAAGCGTTCTCATCTGAGAGAGGCTTCCTGACTCAGCTTCAGCTGCAAAATCCTGCAGCTCTTAAGAGGTCCTGCCAGGAAATATTTAAATGGTGTTGATAAAAGCTGACTGAATGCTTGTGTCTTTTCAGCTGTAGTAGGAAAAAAAGTTGTGCTGTTTTAAAATGCCGGTTTTCTGGGTCGTCCTGCCAGGATAAACTCTGACTGAGGCAGGAGGGCCGACTATAGAGAGCAGACTTGAGTGTTGTCTGTTGCAGCTGCTTGCTGGCAGGGACCTTGAAACACTGTAGAGTTGTGGCACTGAAGGCGGCTCTGGCCGGTACCTCAGCCACAAGGTTGGAATGGCAGAAAGCTAAGGAATGGACTGGATCTAGCTGGCAAAGCCACGGCTTTAATCTTACCCATATTGCTCAGTAATTTAAAGGCTCGTGTGGTCAGAAAAAGAGAGATATACAGTAAAGAGAGATTCAAAGACAAAGAAAATTTCTAAATGGTTTACAGTGTGTTAAAAATATATGAAGCTAAAAGTTTAAAGTTCTTAAAAATAAAATAGGAAGAAAGAAAGTAGTTGGGTGTGGTAGTACACACCTTTAATCCCAACACTTGGGAGGCAGAGGGAGATTGACCTCTGTGACTTCAAGGTGTGGTAGATTACGCCTTTAATCCCAGTGCCTAGAAGGCAGAGACAAACAGATCACTGTGCGTTCAAGGTGTAGTAGTATAGGCCTTTAATCCCAATGCCTGAGAGGCAGAGACAGGCAGATCTCTGAGAGTTCAAGGATAGCCTGGTCTACAGAGTTATTCCAGGACAAAGATACAGAGAATATAAAATAAAAGTAAAAATAAACAAAATAGAGGTTAAAATAAAGCCGTACAAAGATGGAAAATACAAAGAGAATCTTGACACTGTATGCTATTATGCTCTCTTTGAATTGTTTGAATGCTGAGGAAGGAGCAACAGCTGCTAAAAGATATTTGTTTATAAATGCTGCTGAACTAATCCGACACAGATATTCTGAAAATGCCTTGACTTTGAGATTTGAATCTAAGGACATGATACTTTGGAAAGGAGTTTCTTGTTTTGTTTTCACAGAGGATGAGACCCTGTTCATTTCTTCTATCCGAATATGGTATGATGGACCACGCCCTCCTGAAGGGTTGCTGTGAACATCTTCAGAAAATTGCTTCGCTCAACTGCCAACTGAGATGAAACTAGCACACAGGTTAAACCATGAAAGACCTAATTAACGACGCCCCCATTCAGCAGGAAGCAGTTTGGAGAGAAAAAACTGCGCCCATGTTCCCAAATATGGTTTATAAATGTTCTTTTACATTTAAAGGGGGATATGATATAGGTATGAATAATTTGCATTAGTATAGATGTTGCTTTATTGATAGAGATTTAAGGTCAATTTTGTTATATGTATCTGTATTTCTGATCTTGATTAAGGTATTGTGATTGTGTAGTTCACTTAAAAATGTAATGCATATAGGCTGTTAATAATCATCTATAATAGGCAAGTTTGTAGTCATGTTAGATTTTCTAGATGTGCACGGTTATATTTCTGATAGGCATTCTTCATATCTTTCAAAGGCTAGAGAATATGGCATTTTAAATGTTTTGATAACTTAGGGTTTTTCATGACAATGAGATACTCTGCTCCTGGCAGCACCAATCTACTTCAAGAGGAAGATGGGCATCGAAGAGGATCCTTATGGAGTTTGATAGCCGTTTGGGCAAGAAACTGCTCTTGCCTGGACTATTGCATAAACTGGACACAGAGAACCCGTAGAGAGAGGACTACTGAACTTGCCTAAAGGTGAGATGATCTTTTGGGGTTCCTGATTCATGAAAGAGTCTGCAAGACATTCTTCAGGACAAGCAGATAGTGACTGCCTTTGAAATTTCCTGCTTTGTGGAAATGTCTGCTGGAAACTATGGGCCTGTAGTCCGAAGATGGATGCCCCAACGGTACAGAGGAACTTTGGGTGACTGCAGGCAGCGAGATGTCTCTGCCAATTCTAGAGTTTTGAAAATTGCTCACTTTTTATTTGCTTAGGTAATATTGTATTTGCTATGTTAAAGTTAAAACCTTTCCTTTTTGTTTAAACAGAAAAAGGGGAAGTGATGTGGGAGTGTCATATATCAATCTGTTGATTTCATTGGCTAAGCAATAAATAAACTGCTTGGTCCGATTGGTTAGAACATAGGTGGGTGGAGTAAACAGAAGAAAATGCTGAGAGGAAGAGGAAGTGAGGTCAGAAAGCATGCAGCTCCGCTCAGAGCCAGACGCCTCAGAGAGAGACACCATGCTCCTGTCTAGCGGGCAGAGGGATGAAGCTCAGAACCAAGATGGACTTAGGCTAGAATCTTCCCGGTAAGCGCACCTCATGGTGCTACATAGATGATTAGAAATGGGTTAAGAGGTTGAAGCTAATGGGCCAAGCAGTACTTAAATGAATACAGTATGTGTGTTGTTATTTCGGGTAAAGCTAGTCGTGCAAGCGGCCGGGGTGTTGGGGACGCAGCCCCGCTGCTGCTATTTCAACACATAAAGACTTATCTCAATTATAAACTAAATGGCTTATTAGCTCAGGCTTATTATTTGATAACACTTAGAACTTAAATTAATCTATAATTCTTGTCTATATTTAGTCATGTGACTTGGTACCTTTCCTCATTGGGACATTCTCATCTTGTTTCCTTTGCTTATGGGTAGCGACTACTTCTCTTCCTTTCCTCTTCCCAAAATTCTCTTAGTCTGGCTGCCCCACCTATACTTCCTTCCTGGATATTGGTCAATCAGCATTTTACTAAACCAATACAAGTGACAAATCTTTACAATATACAAAAGTATTATTCCACAGCTGTCATTACAACCTGAGGAATTGTATCAAAAGGTCACAGCATTCAGAAGATTGAGAAACACTGATCTTGGTGTATTTTGCAGTGATTATGTGTTGCTTAGCAAGAGTCCAGAGGATCTTATCTTTCTTACTATAGAGGTGTCTCTTCTTGGCAGGTAGATCTGACTTCTATGGCTCTGATGCATCTAGTGTTCCTGATTTGGGGGTAACTGTTTGCTTTGTGATAACATTTCTCCAACAATAAAATAACATCATTAATATTCACTTCTGCTTTTTTTATAACAATATAATCTGTGTCAAGGTTAAACCTAGAAAACCATGGATACAGAATAACTTCATTCCTAATCGACACTCAGGGAATGACATCAAATATCTGCCTATACACATTTGAAAAGATAAATATTTTTAGTATAACCATATGTCAATACCAATGAAACTTGGAAAAGAAACAAGAGAGGATGAAAAGATTGAATAAGAGAATAGTATAATAATCTATTATCTATGCTGCCATTTTGAATGCCAATTAGATATTAATACAAAATCCACTTTTTATATGATTCTAATTGTAGAGAATTCAGGAACAGAACAAATAGATGATAATTTCAGAAAATAGGAATTGTAAATATATCAGATCATGTATATCAGATTAATTAAAAGGTGCAATAGAAAACTTTCAAGACTATGAAAAATTTGGATTACGGCATTTTTATATAAATACACATTAGTCAAACTCATCAGATTATGCCTATAAAATTGTGTACTAATATTATATAAATAATACTTCAATAAATCTAACCATGACTTTTGAAAAATGTGACATGGGATGTTATAGAATAGTAAACAGTTTTTTAAAAAATTAAGGATTCAGAAAGAAGGCTCACAGAGACTCCACACATACATGAGGAGCTACTGGAAGCTGATGACTTCTGGGGGAAGGAGAGTCATTTTTCTTTGCTGGATGGCTACTCTTTGCTTGACAAAGCTCCTGTGGATGACTCTGTGCAATAAACCATATGCAAATGACAGCACAAACTAAACTCAATAGATTATTATTTTTAAAGTCAGAATGTGAAATTGGGAGGAAGATTTGTCATAGGACACTGAAGAAAGTGAAGGGAGATACTGGAGTATGGTGAATATGCTCTGTATATTTTTCAAAGAATAAAGGATATTTTGTAACACTAATTTCATGGAAAATATTTCTGAAATTCAGGGAACACACAATTTTTATTCTAACTAGATCCTGCTGTCTTGGGTTCAGACTGATATTAAAGACAAAATCTCAAATGTTCACTTTAATACAATCAAATATTCCTACAATGAAAAATTACTACAATACATCATTTGCAAGACCCTAAGTTTGATTCCTATCCTGCAACAAAAGTCAAAAACAAGCTAATTAGGAAAGCTCATGAGTCAGTGTCGTTAATTAAATATGCAATACTACTTTAACATTCAGAGTTCAAAAATTGAGAATTTCTCGGAAAGAGAAAAATGAGAATTTCCAAAAGTTTTATTTTTTTAATAGATTTATTTATTTTTATTTATTTGTGTGACTGTTTTGCCTGCATTTAAGTTTATTGTATGTGATGCTTATAATGGCCAGGAGAAAGTGTTGGCTATCAAGGAATTGCAGTTACCGATGGTTGTGAGCCATCATGTGGGAGCTGGAAACTGAAGCTGGGTCCCTCGCAAGAACAACATATTCTTTTAACTGTTGAATCACCTCCTCAAACCCAAAAACCTATTCCTTTATTCCTCCGCTACACAAAATTACATTCAGTTTTCCACCCAGTATCTCATATAGACTGTAGTGACTGTTAAAACAGCTTTGACATAATCTGCTTTGATTAACATCTAGTTTTCTGTCTTTTCCCATATTTCCTGCTGTTCTCACTTTACATCTTTAAGATTAATATTTGATCTCTAAGTTTAAATCTACAAGGCCCCAATTAACTTCCTACTCACCTCTCTCATGATAATCAGTAGCACAGTGCTTGCTCATGGAACTATTCATGTTGTTCTTAATATAACAGCATACTAAATAATGCAAGTATATGCACATGTCTGTTTCTTTATAATTTCAATTACTAAAGAGTAGGGGTCATGTTTACTGCCATCAAAGTGTGTAGCATCTTATATACTGGATAAATGAAATAGTCAAAATATAAGTCTAAAATTACATGTCAAATATAGTCATAGACTACTAGAGAAATAAATATTTATTAAGTTCAAAGCTAAGTTTTTGTTTTCAATCTAGATAATTAGGCCCAGAATTGTTTATTTCTTGGTTGGGCTAATATAACATTTCAATTGATGCCTCATAAAAGTAAAACTCAAAATTAGAAGTCGAGGAAAATGGAGAAATGATTCGTTAGTTAATAACACATACTACTCTTACAGAGATTTAAATTCAAATTAAGCATCAATGTCAAATTGTTCATACCCTCATACAACTCCAGCTCCAGGAGGCTCTGACATTTTATGGCTGAGGCCACCTGCACTCGGGTTTTCAGTCCCATACACAAACTCACAAATGTAGTTATAATACAAAATAAAACAAAAATCTTAGCAAGGGATCTAACCACATTATCTTCCTTCTATTACTGGTATTAACATTTCATTTTACCAGTAAACATTAAATGTATTTAACTCTCTACCCCAAATATACTTCAACTATGGCACTTAACTCAGAAGAATATCTTAGTTAATATGGAAAGAGGAGAAATTGCTGTAGCAGAGTGATATCAAGCAGATGAAAAATCTTAAGGATAATTCCAAATAAGCATTTAGGAATTGTTCATCATATAGAAATGAAGAGCAATCCACTGTGGTTATTTAAGAAGTAAGACATACGTCTACAACAGAAAAATAAAGAAGAATTTTGAGTAGGGGAAGCTGGACATTGGGGAGGAAAGAAATGGAACAAGGTGGGTGTAGACAAAGAGTCTGCAATTGTTAAAAGGATTAGGCTCATTAGAAAACAAACTTTAACAATTTACCTGCCTGGAGGGCAGGACACAGCAAAGACTACATGGTTTAAAACTGAAAACACATTGAAAAAATTTTCATTTGAGAAGGCAGTGCCTGGCCAGGTGGAGTCTGACACAATCAATTAGGAAAGGTTTTCTCCAGTTTAGTTGACACACAGGCTCTCAGAGGTTGTAGAAGCAGTGCTGGTAAGGCACGCAGCTACATGTAGGCTGACAGCAGAACATAGCATAGTTTACATGGTGCTGGTTTTGTAGGCATGTAGAAGACAAGTAGTGGAGTCAGTGGAAAAATAAATGAAAAGTGCTGTCTTTTCTACGAAGGAGTTAAGTGTAATGAAGAAAGTTTCTTCACTGAAATGTTATATAGATGCTTCATATGCAATCTACATCATCATTGCCTGAGTTTGAGATTTGTTCTTTCTCCAGGTGGCTTTATTCCCAGTAGGGTCCTGTCAGTACTAGCAAAGAGCCAGCGATGTTTTTTCAGGATGCTAACATCCATATAGCCTCATAATTTTTTCCCCTAAGGATAATATCTAGCAAAATCTTTTCACAATCCCAATGTTAACATATGTCTATGATAAAAGTATGTGCTCAACGTTATATTATATTCACAAAACTACACTTCACTAAGCAGATTTGATTCTTTGTATTATGTGGTCATTTTTCTGAGAAAACAGACCCGTTTCTAATAGTGCTAGTGGAGGTTTTCCTATAGTCACACTGCAGTGCCTTTAAAGGCAGATAATAAGTATGAATGGGTCAGTTTCCTGGATGGAGCTCATGAGGTGGTGTCTTGTGATGTGCTGATAGTGAAGTGGAAGTTAAATGGAGACCCCAGCAAATTGCAAATGCTAAGAATAGGAACATTGCTGAAGAAAAATATAGATACCTAGTGAAGATGTACTCGGGAGGAGGGTTGGAATACATCAGAAGTTGGTAGTGCTGCTTTTCAACTCTGTTAGACTTTGATAAAACCACAATGAACCTAAAAGGTTGCATGTACATATACAGGGTTTGCTGGGTCTCTGATAAACCTTGGATTAGCTTTGATTTGTTCTTTTCTTTCTGTGTGCCCCCTTTTCTCTTTTTGGAATGGGAATGTTTATTTTGCTTTGTGTGTGTGTGTGTGTGTGTGTGTGTGTGTGTGTATATATATATATATATATATATATATATATATATATATATATATATATATATATTGGAGATATATGCCTTGTTCATTTTTATTGGGTTGAAGGTAGTAACTGGTAAGATGCCCCAGTAAGATTAAGCACAAATTTTGACCTATGGAATAGTGATGAGGCTGTGAAGTTGAAGTGAGTACATTATGCACACGGAGACAGTAGTAAGCATATAGGTTATGGGTAAAATGCTTTGATTTGAAAATAAGATGTGCCCTACAGGTACTACATTTGAATCCTTGGTTCTTCAGCTGGGTGGCCTTTTAGGAAGCCATGTGAAATGACTCAATAGGTAGAAAATTTTTATTCCTCTTCTCAGATATGAGCAATTTATAGATTAGGCTTCTGTCTCCATGGACCACTCAAGTTGTTCCAGCAGCCTGTGGCTATTGAAACTCTGAGGCAAGAAAAAACTCTCTTCTTTCTTTCTTTCTTTCTTTCTTTCTTTCTTTCTTTCTTTCTTTCTTTCTTTCTGTCTGTCTGTCTGTCTGTCTTTCTTTCTTTTTTATTTTTTATTTTTATTGAGCTCTACATTTTTTCCTGCCTCACTCTCTGCCTTCCTCCCTCTTCAGCCCTCTCCCAAGGTCCCCATGCTCCCAACTTACTCAGGAGATCTTCTCTTTTTCTACTCCCCATGTAGATTAGATCTACGTATGTCTTTCTTAGTGTTCTTATTGTTGTCTATGCTCTCTGGGATTGTGATTTGTTGGCTGGTTTTCTTTGCTTTATGTTTAAAAACTACTTATGAATGAGTACATGAGATAATTGTCTTTCTGGGTCTGGGTTACTTCACTAAAAAATGATGTTTTCTAGCTTCATCCATTTTCCTAAATATGTTTCCCTCAGATCTAAAAGTAACTGATGTCCTTGTATGAAAATTTCAACCGAACAAGGTTTGGTTAAGTTGCAGATACCTTGAAGCTTAGTTGAAGTCTATTTCATCTGGAGTCATATCAGTGGTATGTCAAGATATGACAATTAGACAGCCAAAAAGAAATGAGGAAATGTGAAATAAAGTAACATATTCCACATTTTATTTGGGATTTCTTATATGATATGGTTATCTTTGCCAGTGTCTAGATCACTTCCTATTTTTTTCTATCTAAAAATTTCTAAATTAGGCCATTTGATAGATATAAACTCTTTTCACCAGTTTTAGATGTTAAAATATAAACCATATTAAATTATTTAATTTTTGTTGTTGATCTCCCTTTGAAATTCCACATGCATAAAAGGTTAGAAAATAGCATTAATTTATACTTTTCTAACTTATATTATTGCAACAAAGAAGCTTTTTTATTGGTGACTGTTTTACTTATTATGGGTTCTTTCCCAGTTTTTTCTCTAACTGTTACAATATTGATTATGAGAACACTCTCCTAATACACTCATTATCAGAGAAGCTCAAAAGATTCTGAAAACAAACCTTAATTGTGTGAGTATCTGAGGCTAATTTGGTCTTCATTACTCTATTTTAAATTAGAATTCATTTTCATACTAAAATTATTCATATCTTGATTTTATAGCTTAATTCATCGAGTCCTAAGAAAGAGTACTTATTATTTTAAATAATTTTTAAACACAGACTTATCAGAGGTTTATAACAGTAGACAGAATTCTAGTTAACACCTTATTGGCAATCTGTCAGCTGGTGAATGGAAGCCAATAATGATTTGTCAAACAATTAACAGAGTTAATAAATAGTCACAGACTAACCTAATCTGCTTGCTGCCAGCAAAAACTTGTTGGGATTTAATATACTGAAACTATTTTACATCATACCTGATACGAAACTAGATGGAAAGCAAACATGATACAAAGCTGATGATTAATAATAAAGCTGATATAATTCACTAATTATATTTCATGTCCTAGAAACACTTTGTCTTCTCTATCCACTAATATACACACAGGTATCATATAGCAGATGCTACATTAGGCATAACTATATGCATGTCTTCAAGTGTTTGCAAAATGCAAATACTAAAACATAAAGAAAATAACTGACATCTGAATTATTTGATTACATCAATTCTCTACTTGAGTTGTCCCTTGATAGAAAAAATTACAGTCTGTGTTATTACAAAAATTAAAATGTTAACACTTATCCAAGTCAACCGGGGGCTGAGTATTCATGTTTATAAAACCATGACTCTTTATAAAAACAAATAATCAAAAGAGAAAATTCTGGGTGGGAGATGAAAGAAGAAGAAATATTAGAAACGTCAGCTGTTTCTCTATTTCTAAGAAAGGAGATATGAGAAACACAATTTCAAATAGTCTAAATGCAAACAATTCCCACTAAAATAATTTTTACATGTATTTTTTGAGAAGTACATGGTAACCCATACACACTTACATAAGTGTGAAATACACATAACTTGTCAGTTTCTCTGATGACCCAAAGTGAAATATAGATAACAGGTTGCAGTTTGGCTTATGTTTCCAGAGGGATGGTTCATAAGGTGGGGAAAGCATGGCAGTGGGGAGGCAGAAGAAGCTAATTGGTTGTATCTCATCACCAGGAAACCAAGAAAGCAAACTGGAAAGGGGGTGAGGCTATAAAGTTCCCAAATCCAGTGACATACTACCTCCAACAATGCTCTCTTTCCTAAAAGTTTCACAAGCTCTTCAAAGAGCACCACTAACTGGGGAGAAAGTCTTCAATACATATAAGCCTCTGAGGAACATTTTTCATTAAAGACACCACATTAAGAATTACTCATTATTGAAGGATATCTGGACATTTTCAACCTAATCTATCTTTACCATCTCTCCTTTGACCTTGGGGAATTTGTGTGCATGTACTCCCTATCTTGCCACATAAATGTACAGAGCAGTAATGTGTATATTGTTATGAGCACTGATAAGATTACACAGTATATGGAATATACTCAGTTTTTGCTATCATTACCCAAATGTAAATTAAAAAATGAAAGAGAAACCTATACATTTCTCCAAAGTAGATTTTTCATTACTAAAACTTTTAGATTGTTACATATCCTTGTCTTAGGCTATTTATAATATTGTTGTGTTTTATACTATTTCTAAGTCATTTATATATTTTGAATTCTCTAATGTCCATTAATGTATATGTGTATTCAAGTGCAATGTGCATTTAACTGTGTGTATATGCACACATGAGTGTATGTATCAGTACTTTTAGAGGTTACAAGAGGACCCTGGATTCCTTGTAGCTGGAATAAAGGTGATTGTGTGTTGCCTGTTGTAACAGATGAGAATTGAACTCTGGTGCTGTTAAAAAGCAGCAACTATTTTAACCAGTGAACACTGTCTCAGGATCCAAACATATTTAATTTTCATATATGTGACTCTCTGTTTCTGTTTATGTGTATGTGCAGGTACCTATGATGCCCAGAAGATGCCACTGGCTCCCTGGAGCTAGAGATGCAGGTGGTTGTGTGCTGTCTTGCACAATGCTGAGCAACAAACTTGGATCTTTTGCAAGAGTAGCAAGAGCACTTACCTGTTAACCCTTCTCCCCTATGCCCCCACACCTGTTATATTCTTTAATTTGGTGATTTTCAAAGGATGGTTCCAGACCATGTTTAGCATTTAGTCACCTAAAATTTTCAAGACTCACTTAGGATATAAATTATCAGATTGGAGTATGAGTCAGGATTAAAACAGAGCATCAATGCCTAAGCCAGCATCCTCCTCTGGAGCAGGTATGAGGGAGAAAAGGGCAAAGGAGCAGGCCTGAGCCAGAGATCTCATTGGGATTAGGCCCAAGCCTATGGGAATAGGCCTGAGTCAGCAAACAGTGTATGAGCAGACTCAAGCATGCAGCCACCTTTAAAGCAGGCCCTAGAGACCTCTAGGATTTTAGAGCACGCGCGCAGCACACACACATACACATGCATGAGAGAGAAAAGAGAGAGAGAGAGAGAGAGAGAGAGAGAGAGAGAGAGAGAGTCACTATTTTGAGTAGGATGGCCTCAAACCAACTGAGATATGCCTGAGTATTTGGACTTCAGGCATGTACCATCACACTTGACTAACATTTCATTTCTAGTATTTAATGAAATTGGAATGTCCAAGATAAAGTGAACCATAAGCTGTGTGTCTAATGAAGGTATTCTTATGGAATTATCATTTAACCAATTAACAGACACCTTATTTTCTGAAACATTTTTAAAATTTTTTTTTAAATTTTTGATCTTTTATGTTTTTAAAATGGTTTTATTGAATCTTTGTGGATTTCATATCATATTTATTGATTTCCCATCACCACTGTACAAATCTGGAGTCTTAGTGTTCATTTCCTCCCACGGTTCTACAAAGTCATGATCTAGTATAACTATTTGGCATTGTCCTTATTTATCTGACAAATTTAAAGAAGAAATACTCAAAATTCTACCTTTTAACACTCTAAGGCAAAAGCAATCATATTAGTGCTTCATTGATTCTTTAAAGTTGGGAAAGGGTAATGAAAAATGCCAGTCCTTCATTCTATTTTCCATGCAATCAGTCCTAAATGAACATAATAGGAAAGAAATTGTAAATAATGAAATTTAGTCTTGCTAAGGTTAGAATACCTATAAGCTATCACACCATCTACATCAAGAATTCTAGGTGTGAATCCTAGCAATATGTAATTTAATAAGTGTGTCAGTAATTTTGAGACACCTCATAATTTGAACCCTATTGCATTAGATTAACACACATGTGTTCAATTTTTTCTTGTGATAATCATTAAATTATTGGAGCATGGTTAATATATATTCTTAAAATATGTGCTTTGACATTTTGTAGATAAAATCTTTGTGAACAGATTAAAAAAGTGTGCTATTTTCATTCCATTTCTTCAGAAAAACGGTTCACCTTTGAAAATATGTTATTCTTTAGCATATTTCTTGTGCCAGTTCACTTTGTACTTCTTATTTATTACCTACAGTGCTTAATTGGCTAAAATAAGCATTTCTAAAAGTTCATGTAATGTGAATTTATTATTTCATAATCAATTCATTTATGAAGTTAAATGAATTTTAATCATTTTTCTAGAACCCATATTATAACAATTATATATTACCTAAATATCCAGCCTTCAAGAAAAGTATGTGTATACAAAAATGCATACAAATATTCCTATTGTATCAATATGCCAATGGAGAATTACATGTTTTAATTTACAAAAATTACATAGATTCTACTAAATTTGATAGAACCTATTTTGTTAATATCAAAATTGAATTAACATGATACTTTAAAGAATGAATTTCATAAACTTAATGCATTGTGTGTGCATTGACAAAAAGTATTATAGTGAGTTAACCTATTGCAATGCCTGTAGTCAAAGTTCTTATGTTTGCTGATGTTTAGTGATTAGGATACAATGATAAACTAAACATATATTACTTGTTTAAAATATGAAATATTTCACAGGGAGATATTTTGTTTGAAGAGTATGTCTTAAATGATCACATAATAAATATCTAAAATATGTATGATCAGAAGCAACTGAAGAGGCTATGATTGATTTAATGTAAGACATAACTATTTAAAATATATTTGAAAGATTATACCTAGTTTACAAAATAAAAAGTGGATTAAAAAAATACAATCCATAATTTCCAATTTTCTGATCCTTTTTCTACAAGATGCCTCTCTGTGAAAACTCAGGCCTTAAACTAATATACATTTAATTCTTTCAAGAATATTGAGATTGGGTTGTGATTTAAAAGAAAAAGCACATAATGAGATGATCATGTACTTTTTTTTTCTTTCAGTTTGTTAATTCGTTGGATTGATAGAACTTTGTATGTTGAACCATAACTGCAACCAAGAAGGACCTACTTGATCATGGGGGATGATTTTTTTATTTGTTCTAATTTTCAATTTGCAAGGATTTTATTAAGACTTTTTGCATCTATACTCATAAGGGAAATTGGTCTGTAATTCTCTTTTCTTCTTAAATTGTTGTATGATTTGGGTATCAGTGTCACTGTGGCTCCATAAAATTAATTTGGCAATGTTCCTTCTGTTTCTATTTTGTGAAATAATTTGAAGAGTATTGGTGTTAACTCTATATTAAAAGTCTGGTAGATAATAATTGTAGTTAAAACTGTCTGGCCTGAGTTTTCTTTTAATAAGAAAACTTAAATGACTCTTTCTATTTCCTTAGAGCTCATGGGTCTATTTACGTTGCATATCTGATCTTAATTAATCTTTGTTAAGTAGTATCTATAGAGGAAATTATCCATTTCCTATAGATTTACAAGTTTTGTGGAGCACAGTCGTAATGGTTCTCCATATTTTATTGATGTCTGTTGTTATGTCCTACTCATTTCTGATTTTGTTAAATTAGATATTTTCTCTCTGTTTCTCTGTTTGAATATGGTTTGATTCTCTTGATTTTCTTAAACAAACAATTCTTTGTTTCATTAATTCTTTGTATTGTTCTCTTTATTTGTAATCAATTGATTTGCCTCCCTAGTTTGATCATTTCCTCTCATCTACACCTCTTGGGTCTCCTTAGTTCTTTTTGTTCTAGTGCTTGATAGGTTGCTAATATGAGAGATCTCCAATGTGTTAATATAAGTACTCAGTGCTATAAACTTTCCTCTTTGCACTGCTTGCATTTGTCCCATAAATTTGGGTATGTTGTGCATTCATTTTCATTGAATTCTAAAAAGTATTGTGGCCATCCCACCAAAAGGAATATACAGATTTAACACAATTCCATTAAAAATCCAACACAGTTACTTTTAGACCATGAAAGAACAATATTAAATTTTATATAAACAAAAACCCAACATTTTTAAAACTACCCGGGAACAATAAAGGAACTTCCAGAGGTATTATCATGTCTAATTTCAAACTTTATTACAGAGCTACAGTAATCCAAAACTTTGACAAGTACACAACATGTCAATCCACGGAATTGAATCAAAGGCCCAGATGTAAATTTACACACCTCTGTAAAGCTGACTTCTGATTTAAAAAAAAAAGCCAGAAAGATGCAATGGGATTAAAAAAAAATGCCAAAAATCATGCCAATCTAACTGGATGTCTGTACATAGAAAAATGCAAAGGGATCCAAACTTATCACTCTACACAAGTGGATCAAAGACATGAAGAGAAAATCAAATGCAATAAAACTGATAGAAGAGAAAGTGGTGAAGCCTTGAACACATTGGCACAGAAGATAACTTCTTGAAGAGAACATCCATAGTACAGGCACTAATATTTATGATTAATAAATGGAACTGCATAATACTGAAAACCTTCTGTAAGGCAAAGGACACTGTCAATAGGACAAAACAGCAGCCTATATAGTGGGAATGTACTTTCACTTACTTCACATCTAATGGAGGCCAAGATCTAAAATATATTAAGAACTCAAGAAACTATACATCAAAAATAAAATATTACAATTAAAATGGGTTATAGATGTAAACAGAAAATTCTCAATAGCAGAATATCAAGTGGTTAAGAAATTAAAGAAATATTTAACATCCTTAGGCATCAGGGAAATAGAAATCATAACTACTTTAGAATTCCATCTTACACATTTCAGAAAGACCAAGAGATATGAGATATTTGATTATATGTGTAAAGATATGTCTCTGTTTTGGGTTTAATGAAAAGCTAAACTGCTAATAGAGATAGGCAGAATTTCTGGGTATAGAGAGCTCTGGGAAGAAGAAAGAGGGGGTTGGGAGTCAGTAGCCAGAATTGAGCGAGCAGAATATGCAGAAGGGCAGGTAATACTAATGAGACACCTTGCAGAACACAGATTAATATAAATGGGCTAATTTATACTATAGTGAAAAACAAGCCTAAGCTATATGGCTGAGCTTTCATATTTGAAAATAAGACTCTGTGTCATGATTTGGGGATTTACTGGCCAAGAAAGTCTGATATACCTAAGATTAGTAAAACAAGTGACAGCTCAAGCTGGAGAGGATGTGGAGCAAGGATAACACTCCTCCATTCTTGGTAGGAGGTTAAGCATGTACAACTACTGTGGAAATTAGTAGAGTGTTTCCTCAGAAAACTGGAATCAATCCACCTCGAGACCCAGATATACCACTTTGGGTATCCAAAGGACACTCTATCCTAATACTAAGTAAGACATGTGCTCAACTATGTTCATTACAGCATTATTAATAATAGCCAGAAACTGGAAATATCCCACAAGTTCATCAACCAAATAATGTATAAAAAAAATGTGTTACATGTCACAGTGGACTTTTACTCAACTGTCAAAGAAAAACAAAAAGAAAGAAAAGAAATCAAGAAATATGGAGACAAATAAGTGGAACTAGAAAAAAATAATACTGACTGAGTTGATGCATCCCCAGAAAGATAGACATCATATGTTCTTACCTATAATTGGATATTAGCTCTTAAATTAATGATAATAATGCTACAATTCACAGTGCAGAGAATTTAAGTAACAAGGAGGGCTGTAAGGCAAACAATGGATATTTTTTGGAAATAGGAAGTAGAATATATTTTGTAGATGGACTTTGTTTGGTAAGAATGAGAGCAGGAGGGGCCAGGTGGGATGAAGCAAAGAAGAGAGAGAGTACCGAGAAAGACAGCTCAAATTTCAAGGTATTTAGTGAACAATGTGGAAATCTGGGGCAGTTGAAACTTCCAGGATTCTACAAGGTAACCTTAGTAAGGACTTCAAATAATGGAGTATTTGGAGCCCAAACCAGCCATCTTCTGTAACCAGGCAGCTTCTGGTGGTTACATTGGGATACCAACACAGCCACAAAACCTTCTATCTACAATAGACTCACAACCAACCATTAAGCAGAGAGAGAGTTCAAATTCGAGACTTCATTGGGTCCTTCTCCTTGGAGCTCATGGAACCCTGTGGAAGTGGGGGAAATTGTGGGAGTCAGAGGGCTTGAGGACACTTGGAGAACATGGCCTACAGAATCAAATAAACAGACTCATAGTGGCGCATGGAGATTGAATAGGCAATCATGGAGCTTGCGTGACTCTGTGCTAAGTCTTCTGCACTTTTGTTATGATTGTTACCTTGTTGTTCTTGTGGGACTCCTAGTGGTGGGAATGGGGGCTGTGGCTGATTCTGTTGTGTGTTCTTGGGAGGCTTTCTCTCCTACTAGGTTGCCTCAGCCAAACTATCAAGCCAACATATCAATGAGGATTTGTGCCTAGTATTATTGTAACTTGTTTACATTGTGTTTGGGTGACATCCCTTAAAAGTCTGCTCTTTTGTAATGGGAAATGGAAAGGCAGTGGATGTGGCAGAGAAAGGAAGCGGAGAGAGAGCAATTGGGAGGCAAAGAAATAAGGGAAACAACTGTTGGGGTGTGCTATGTGAGAGAAGTGTACATACAAAAACTCAAAATAAGCCAGGCGGTGGTGGCACACGCCTTTAATCCCAGAACTTGGGAGGCAGAGGCAGGCGGATCTCTGTGAGTTCGAGACCAGCCTGTTCTACAGAGCTAGTTCCAGGACAGGCTCCAAAGCCACAGAGAAACCCTGTCTCGAAAAACCAAAAAAAAAAAAAAAAAAAAAAAAAAAAAAACTCAAAATAAGAAGCACACACTACAATGTCAAAAAATGAGTTTAGATTATAAATTAAAAGGAGGAAAGATACACAATGATTCTTAAGTTTGACATCATGTTTCTTTTTTTTATTTTATTTTTCTCCATTAACAGCTTCAACTGGGTGTGGGGCAACAGGACCATTCCCAGCACAACCATGGGTGTGGGGTTCCCAGCAGTCTCCCCAGGGCGATGGTTCCTGCAATGATCTCTAGGGGGAAATGGCTCCCAACAGATCCCCTCCCCCCTCCCATAAAAAGGCAGGCAGCTATCACATGGAGAGCACCAGTCAGAGTCATCCATGGTGTCAGACCAAAGGAGAAGGGACTGAGACAAGGAGAGACCCTCCTCTCGAGTGGTGAAGCAATCCACCTCTCCTGGGAACAGAGGGGTGCTCGATGACTCCTAGGTCAAGTGGGGACCAGGCCTTTTTTCTTTCCCCCTTAGGCGTCCTAGGGTTCCCAGGGCCCTGCCTTAGGTTGGGGGATTATCCTGCCATAAGTCGCCTGTCCTTGGAGCTCCTCAAATAAAAGGCATCTAGCAGGATTAAAGTAAGCAGATCACAGGGCACCCTGTCTTAGGCCATGTGGAGAGCACCCTCATACCTGTACCATGCCATGTTGAGCCGGTTTCTACAACCTCTGTATGGTGTGCTCTTCAGGCGAGGATCCACACTAACTCCCGTCATTGGGCCCCTGCGTCTATCATTAATAAAAAGACTGTGAGGAGTTCCTCAAACAAAAGATATAATTATATAATTTTGGCACCAATAACTCCATCTCCAGACAAGAAGAAAGGGCTTTTTCCCAACCCAGTATTCACCTTTAGTCTGGCCTATGGTATGTCCTCCTTCCTAAGTGCCTACTCCACATAAAGTTACGTGTGCTGCCTGCCAAAAATTAGGGCAGTGTAAAAGGGATCAAAATCTAAACTTTTAACATATGCATTAAACCCAAACACTTTACCGCATGTGTCAAACTTTTCTCAACATCTATAAGCAGTTACAAATATCATTTGATCAATTTCAGTAGGAGTACAATGACATACATTGATGTTATCAAATACCACCAGTTCCAGTCTCTGAGCAACAGTGACAGGAGCCCCCAGTTTTCCCCCTTCTTAAGTGAAGAGAGGTTAATATTTTAATTAAAATGAGTTCTGTGTCCCACAGTTTAAAGCCGTCTGATGTTTAGTCTGCAACTCAGCTCCAAAGCAGACTAGAGTTCAAGCTGCAGAAGCAGTTTAGCATTTGTGCTCCAGGACAGGTGGAGGAACCTGGGTGAGGCGAGTTGGATTCAGCTACATGAAGCACATCCTCGCACTTATGTCCGCCGGGTCGCCCTGGACTCTGGAGGCAGGATGACCCTCTGCAGAGTGGTGTAGGTGGTTTTGTTAGCAGGTACTCCTTTCCTTGGGGGCAGGGAAGACCGGACCAAGGACCTCTCCTCAATCATCTCTGGAAGTCTGGCACGCCTCTGTGTCCGCAGCCTCGACATCACGTCCAGGATTTATTTTCTTTCTGTGAAAAAAGCACAAACACGTCCTCGACCCCGAATGTATATACAGGTCTGATATAAAAGGACAGGATAGAATCTGGATAATGGTTTAACAAAATATTGTCTATGATCAATGTTTCTTATACTAAACCGTAGATTCATTGATAATTTTAAGATTGATTTCTGGACAATTGTCTTTGCTAAATTCAAAGGCCAAAAACAATGGTCTTTTCCCAGATCACTGCTACTATTTATGCACCTGTATCTTGCTAATGTTATAGCAAAAAATCCCTTAAAGGATTTTATGCTAAATTTTACAAATGGCTCTTCCAATGAAGGAACTGCATATATGGCTAACAATAAAAAAAATTATAGAGCATAACAAGGCTCCTTCAAAGCAACTCATAACAGTTGCCAGCAGATCCTGATGCAAACGGATCTGGCTTGATGACACCAAGCTTACCTTTGATAAGACAAGGTGAAAAAGCCCTTGCAATGCATTATGAAAAAACCCGACATCATGTTTCTTATAACTTGAAGAAAAATATCTGAACAAGGATAAAAGGCCTTGGAGAACTGCTTTGGAGGTATTGAACCAAGGGGAAATGCTAAGGGTAAGCCACCGGTTAGAAGAGGCTAAGAGTACATTCAAATATGATCAAAAGAAGTTCAATTAAAGATTTCTTTCCTAGCACTTTCTCTTAAGATAACTGTGAGGTCCAAAGCAGCTCTCCTCCTGCAAAAAGGCCTTGTTATGGACAATGTCCTTGACAAAAGGACTTCATTCGTTTAGCACTGCAGACTGGGTAAAAAGAAACCTAAAGGTGGGTCTTTATTTACAAAGTATCATGAGCAATCTGGACAGCCATGACATCTCAAAGATCTCCACCCTGTTGATTGCCACAAAAATCTGTTTGATTTTTCTATCATTTTATGCCACCCACAAAGAAAGATAGCATTGCCACATTAATTCCCCAATAAATATTTCTGCCAGTCCCCAAAGCAGTCCAGTTCCACAGTTTCTCTGTACCCTTGATTACAGTAAAAGTGAGAGTAACTTCAGTGAACCATGCATTTCTGGGGGACATATGAAATACAATGTTAAAATCTGTGAGTTGCAAATTTTGTGAGAAAAAAATGAAAGTTTTAAGATCTACTTTGAAAACTGTCTGGGGTTAGAAGCTTTTATTTTGCTAAGTACTTTCTTGACCTTTAATCTTCGATGAGTCTTACTGATGAGACACACTGCCTTTTGTTCTATGTTACCTTTTCAAGGATGGTTGTACAGTGAAAAAACTGGGAGGATAAAGGTAGTCACCTTTTGAAACAAAACACAACAGATTTGTCAATTTTTCTTCATGAAAGTTATAAATCTTTATATCCAGATTTCTAAAATGATACAAGCTGGATCAGCGAGGATAATCTGGTTATCTTCATGCCATATGATGATAAATTGACCAATGAAACCACCCAGAAAAATGCACTATTTATTCATATTGCCACGAGAAGCACATTATGTAATGAGAAATGTCTGGTCTTCCTACCTGACCCAAGAAATCACACCAGGCTAGCTAACTCACTCGACATAAACAGAAATACAACTTCTACCTCTTCAAAATTCATGGCACAAATTATTCTCTACTTTTTATTTTTAGTTGATCTCATACTGACACTTCTGGAAAATACAAAGAGATGAAAGCCCTGTGTAAATTTCCCATTGAGAGTAAGTCAGACTTGAATTTCCTCTGGAGTCTAGAATACATCAAAGGGGATCAAAGGTGACTTCCAAGATTAGGACATGAATAGACATAGACCTCCCTATGGATTTGTGACTCGTTCTTTCTCACTGTTCACTCTTATTAGAGTGAGATAGGTTGCGATTTTTTTTCTTTCTCTATGAGTGGAAACATGATAAAAACAACAGATGGTATCCTTCATCCACACCCAATGATACAATGATATCCTCAATTTGACAATCAACAAAGAACTGAGTCTAACCGAGCACCTAGCCTACTCTAGCCTGCAGATGAGACTGTCCCTCACAGCTACATTTTGGCTACAGCCTGTGAAGCATTTACCTTTCGGTTAGATGCTGGAAAAGTAAGTATGATTTCAGGATTCCAGTTTATTGATAAGTAAAAAGCAATTGAAGGAAAATAACGGTACATAGGATGTTACTTCTCTAATTTAGACAGCAAGATTTCTGAAAGATAATCCTGGCTGACATAAGGGCCAGGATATGCTTCATGTACCTGAATCCACCTCACCTCACCCTGGTTCCCCCACCTGTCCTAGAGCACAAATGCTAAACTGCTTCTGCAGCTTGAACTCTGGTCTGCTTTGGAGCTGAGTTGCAGACTAAACATCAGACTGCTTTAAACTTTGGGACACAGAACTCATTTTAATTAAAATATTAACCTCTCTTTACTTAAGGAGGGGGAAAATTGGGGGTTCCTGTTACTGTTGCCCAGAGGCTGGAACTGGTGGTATTTGATAACAACAATGTATGTCATTGTACTCCTACTGAAACTGAGCTAATGATATTTGTAACTGCTTATAGATAATGGGAAAAGTTTGACACATGTTGTAAAGTGTTTGGTTTTAATGCATATGTTAAAAATTTTAGATTTTGATCCCTTTTACACTGCCCTAATTTTTTGGCAGGCAGCACATGTAACTTTATGTGGAGTAGGCACTTAGGAAGGAGGTCATACCATAGGCCAGACTAAAAGGTGAATACTGGGTTGGGAAAAAGCCCTTTCTTCTTGTCTGGAGGTGGAGCTACAGGTGTTGTAGGAGCGGCGGGCCGCTTCCCTGCCGCCCCAGCTCGCGGACGCCAGCTAGCTTACTTATGCCCCGAAATAATTACACGGAAACTGTATTCTTTTAAATACTGCCTGGCCCATAGGCTAGCTCTTCTCGGCTAACTCTCGCACCTGGACTAGCCCATTTCTTATAAGTTGTGTAACACCCGAGGTGTGCTTACCGGGGAGATTCTAGCCTGCGTCTGTCTGGCATGGGAACATAATGGCGACTCCTACTCAGCTTCCTTCTCCCAGAATCCTGTTCTGTTTTCTCCACCCACCTAAGGGTGGACCTATCGAATGGGCCAGGCAGTTTCTTTATTAATAAGAAATCATTCCCACATCATACAGGTGCCAAAATTATATCATTATATCTTTTTTTTTTTTTTTTGAGGAGCTCCTCACAGTCTTTTCATTAATGATAGATGCAGGGGCCCAATGACGGGAGTTAGTGTGGATCCTCGCCTGAATAGCACACCATACAGAGGTTGTAGAAACCGGCTCAACATGGCATGGTACAGGTATGAGGGCGCTCTCCACATGGCCTAAGACAGGGTGCCCTGTGATCTGTTTACTTTGATACTGCTAGATACCCTTTATTTGAGGAGCTCCAAGGATGGGCAACTTATGGTAGGATATTCCCCCTACCTAAGACAGGGCCCTGGGAACACTAGGACGGGTAAGGGGGAAAGTAAAAAGGCCTGGTCCCCACTTGACCTAAGAGTCATCAGGCAACCCTGCGTTCCCAGGAGAGGTAAATTGCTTCTCCACTTTATAGGAGGGTCTCTCCTTATCTCAGTCCCTTCTCCTTTAGATCTGACACCATGGTTGACTCTGATGGGTGCTCTCCACGTAATAACTACCTGCCTTTATATAAGAGAAAGGGGGAATCTGTTGGGAGCCGTTTCCCCCTAATAATCATTACAGGAACCATCACCCTGGCGAGTCTGCAGGGAACCCCACACCCATAATTGTGCTAAGAATAGTTCTATTGCCCCACACCCAATTAAAGCTTTTAATGGAGAAAAAATAAATAAATGAATTAAAAAAAAGATTTCTGAAAGAAAGATTTGACCCACTCTGGTAACCAGCACATCTCTCTCTCTCTCTCTCTCTCTCTCTCTCTCTCTCTCTCTCTCTCTCTCTCTCTCTCTCTCTCTCTCTCTCTCTCACACACACACACACATAGTTAATTGACTGATTAATTAAAATTTAGCTATTTTTAAAAAGATACATTTCCCTGTCTTAAGAAAGTAAGCCTATTTGACAAGTTAAATCCTTGCTGACATTGACTAGCAAAATGTTCAGTTAGAAAAACAGAAATAATATTTGTGCATTAAGGATTAAAAATGGACAAATTGAGAAATTATTCAAATAATCAACGAACCAAGTCTTTTTAAAGATAATTAACAAGATAATAAAATTCATAAAGGAGAAAAAAGCTGTAATTCACTAGGAAAAACTATGCTTCATTAGAAGTTTGTAGGTTTTCTTGAGTTGCTAAATTATAGAAAGGAAACTGCTGATTTAGGAGTGATAAAGAACTAGAAGTAGAAATTAAAGAAGTTCCTGTGATTTTTCACTAAAAAGTTTCTTAGTTTATTAAAAAAGCCAAGTAAGCACTACAAATACTCCTTCTTAAAAGAAATATAGCTATCTACAATAAATAGAAAATACTTATTCTAACAAAATTTTTCATTCTCTTAGCTAGAATTTACCCAACTTGTGTTCATGACTCTCTTATTTTTTTATGACAATGCACTTATTTCCAATGTTCAGTGAAAAAGTATTCTTCTACAAGGCTATATTTGAACAAACCAAAAGAGTAATTATGAGCAATCTAAAATGTCACCATATAGAAACCTCATCTGATCTTATATGACAGGTTTACTAAGATGACACAGGGGTAACAACTCAGGTGGCAATGATTCTCTTATAGTGTGAGAATTCCTCTTATTTATGATACTATCACTTAACAGTAATACCCTTGTTGATAAGTATGTTAGCAATAATTATAATAATTACAACAATGATCATGATAATATAATCATAACCAAGTATATTAATAATAGAGACTATTGCTTCAAAATTGAATAGGAAAACTTTGATGTGCGTGCCTAACGTATCAAGGACAACAAGACAAAATACTAAAACTGATGTCCCTATCACTTACTCTCATACACTCTGTTTAAGTCATTTCTAAATGAGCATTTAGAAATAATTTTTGATAATTTTCCTATGGAGTCTAGGATATGGCTGCTAAATATAAAAATATGAGTATCTCTCAAAGATAAATATAATACTAACCATAGTATTTGAGACCTTTCAAGTACCAATTGTGTGAACAGCTCTTAAACTGATTCTTTGCGTGAAATAGAAGCACAATCAAATCTGTCATGGATAAACTGAAGCTCTTCCTATATTTACACATATAATACAATTAAAGTCATGTAATACATAACTTAACAGTGAGAAAACATACCAAAAATATCACTATGGTTATATTTTGTGGTAATCTTGCTTAAACACTCAATATCCAATGAACAAAGATTTATAAATGTGAATATTTGTACCAGAATAATATGCATTCATCTCTATAAAACATTTTATAAAACCCATTAAAACTACCATGGTTCAGGTTGAAAATATGGTTATAATGTGATTTAGGATATGTGAATTAAATACATTATATAACCAATCATTACTGCTCATATGAGAATTATTGTATCATAATACAAGTTATATATAATTTGATGTGGGAGTGTCCTATATCAATCTGTTGATTTCATTGGCTAAGCAATAAATAAACTGCTTGGCCCCATTGGTTAGAACATAGGTGGGTGGAGTAAACAGAAGAAAATGCTGGGCGGAAGAGGAAGTGAGGTCAGAAAGCATGCAGCTCCGCTCAGAGCCAGACGCCTCAGAGAGAGACACCATGCTCCTGTCTAGCGGGCAGACGGGATAGCTCTGCTCTCTGAGGCAGAGGGATGAAACTCCGACCCAAGATGGATGTAGGCTAGAATCTTCCCGGTAAGCGCATCTTGGGGTGCTTACTCTCATGATTAGAAATGGGTTAAGAGGTTGAAGCTAATGGGCCAAGCAGTGTTTAAAAGAATACAGTTTGTGTGTAATTATTTCGGGTAAAGCTAGCCGTGGGAGCGGCTGGGGTGTTGGGCACGCAGCCCCGCCGTTCCTATTTCAACAATAATTAATATTTAATACAATAATATAATATTAGAAGCCAAACATAAATATGTGAGGAACTACAATGAATAGAAAACTATAATAATTAGAGAGACCACAAAACATCAAATCCATCCCAGAGGTCTCACTTGTATTCATACCAAGGGTTGATATAAAGTTGGATGAACAAACATTTATATGTGAGATGACAGTTTTAAAACCTTAGCGTATTAAAAAAATAGTAGTCTTTAAATGATATGGGATTTGTTCTGTATATGTATTGCTATTACTGATTAATTAATAAAACTACTTTGGCTTATGGGAGGGAAGTGTATAGCCAGGCTAGAAGATATAAATAGAGTTGTAGACAGAGTAAAGGAGACACCATGAAACTGCTGAAGGAGACAGGTGCTGGAATCCTACTGGCAGGCCACATCCTTGTGGTGATACACAGATAGTAGAAATGGGATAATTTAAGATATAAGAGCTAGATAGAAAGATACATAAGCCATTGGACAAAAAGTGTTGAAATTAATATAGTTTCTGTGTGATTATTCGGGTCTGGGCAGATAAGAAATGAACAAGCACTCTCCAACAACATCCCAACAAGTATTTGAATCTTAGAAAATATTTCAACTGGGTTTTTCACAGTTTTATTCATAAACTATATCAAGATAATCTGAAAAATCAAAGAGAGTTGTTTAAATATCACTGGAAAATTTTCACTCTGTGTGGTCTTCATTTTGTTCTTTCTGCCATACACCTTGAATTTTCCTGATGCTGAATTTAATTGCAATATTGCATAATCACTCTTGCTATATTTCACATCATATTTGATGTCATCATGAGAACCATGTTATATATTTCTTGATATAAGATACACAATTAACTATATGATGGGAGAATGCACCTAAGCCTTCAAGTCAGGTCCTTGAAAGGCACTGTAACCCTGGTATTGTATTCTCTATGAATACAGTCCCTGTGGGAAACATAATATATACAGATGATAGTTATAAATGTGGACACCATTGAAGATTCTGATGAAATATAGCATACTCTGCACTCTGAATAATATCATATAAGTGGCAGAGTGGACTGTGAATCATTAAAAATGATACACTTCTCTAAGAAAGCCAGCTATCTTTTCTCTAGTGTTTTTTTTGCTTGGTTATATTTTATGAAAAAGGACAGGAGAGGACAGATGTTGTCAGACAAAAGGATGCAAGTATAACTTCAAGGACATTTGAAAGATTTTTTTTCATGTTAATATGTGATTGTTGATACCACTGCAATTTTATGTATTGGTCAAGTAAAGGGGCATTGTAAGAGGCTGTGCTCATGATTCATCCCCTGTGTCATGAAATTAAAGCATTCAAGAATATTCTGTGAGCCAGAAATGTTTACCACTACAGTGTTAACTGGTTGTCTATAGAATCATAGAGATGAGCAGAGGCTCTCCATTGCCACTGAACACGACTTACATGTCTACACAGTGGGAATGGTGACATGCTATTACACTTGTGAGAGCTCGGATAATATCAAGTATAAAGTCGGAAAGGGAATTGTAGACATCTAATATCTAAACCAAGTGGTTCTATATTACATGCAAAACAAAATTTAGAGTCTATATAAATGAATCTATTTACATTTTGCATCTATTTCAGAAAACCTAAGTTGTTTGGTAGAATCTCCTGCGACATTCTAAGATGTTCTAATTATAAGATACTATTGGAAAACACTGAGTCATAAAAATGATTTAAATACCTAACTGAATTTTAAGCAGAACACCAGGAGAGAAAAAGATTTAAGCAAATGTTGTTTTGTATGAAATATATAAACCCTTTGAAATGCTAGTACTAAACACATTCTTTAAAATGTAAATCCCCAAATGTTATGATGAACTAGAGCTATAACTGGTTTGGGGATAAATTACCAACAAGGAAATCTATACACTATCGATTAAAGGAATACAACTTATTTTCATTCAGCAAAAACACTAGCACTCCTTTTACCTATAATTGGCTTAAATTTAAACAGTTCCTGGAATTGGGCACAATATACTAAACTATCAGAGGGGCAAACAGGATTCACAAATCTGGATCTTGTTTTGTAGGTGCTTTTAATTGAAAGGAACAGCTAAAATGAGAAATAGGATCCCTTTTAAGACCCTCATTAAATAGTCAGACATGTTTCTTTTAAGGGCTATGTGTTAATCAGATGCTACAAAATATTGTTGACAGTCACTTAGTCACTCACAGAGAATTGTTCATAAAAAATGCATACATTTAAAATACACCAATATCCAATCCAAGGGTAATCTTGGTCTCTTTGTTTGGTCTCCAATTATTAAAATGGGGATTTTTTTAATTTATCTTCTGTGATTAAAAGATACAATTACATCAAATGAAACTAATAATCAATTAGAGAGTTCATCAATGGGTGCCTAAATTTTGACAAGAAATGGTATCTTTCTAAGGGGTAGGATGTTGAATTAGTACCATGATTTCTAGGGAGAGAAATGAAATCAAGATAAATAACTCTAAAGGGTCCAGAAGCAAATGATAGCAGATGATTTCTGAATGCATAGAAGGTAAAAGAAATTGAATCTTATTATTTGATCACAGCTAATGTACACAAGTGAGAGAGAGGGAATGGTCTAGGTTGAAGATGGCTCAGACTCTATGAAGAAGAATGATTTGAAGCTAATGTTGTTGAATTGAATTGGAAAGAATGAAACCAAATAATGTCATACATCTACTGCTTAATAAATGAGAAGTGGATGAAGAAGACTCATGGCAGAAGATAACTGTTGAGAAAATATGAAACAAAGCAAGATAAATAGTGTTTAGTGGTTGTTACTAAGACCAGAAGGGTAAATTAAGATAAATGAGATGAAATAAGGTTTTTTAAGTGGGTCCAAAGCAAGATCAATGCCTCCATATTGGAAAACCAGTGACTATCATACAAAAAATGTCTGGGTCCAATACAAATACATATGTATTGGTTTTAATATACAATATATATTGTATTATGTATATTACACACACACACACACTCACACACACACACACACACACACACACACATATATATATATATATATATATATATATATATATATACTATATTGACTTCCTAACATATACCTTCAAAACAATATTGCATACATATTGGTTACTAGACATTCTTTTTCATCCAGATATGGAAATAGAAGACTTGATATTGAAAGGTAGCCATAGGAACCTCCTATTCCTACAGAATGAAATTAAAATTTTAGAACATTTTGTATTGGTTTGAACGAGAATACACACCATATGCTTATATATTTAAACGTTTGATCACTAGTTGGTGGAAATATTTGTAAAGGGTTAGGAGATATGTCCATGTTGTAAGGGTTATGTAACTAGGGGTAGGCTTTGGGTTTCCAAAAGTCCAGGCAATTCCTAGTAAGCATATTCTCTTTGTTGTTTATGGATCATATGTAAACTCTCAGCTACTATTCCTGCAACATGCCTTTTTGCCTGGCTGCTTCCATGGTGGTCATTGATACTAACACCCTGAATCCATAATCCCCAAATTAATTGCTTTTTAAATAAGTTGCCTTAGTTACAATGTTATGTCACAACAATAGAAAAATAAATAAGATACTTGTGAAAACTGAAGAAATGTTTATTCAAATGTTTAATAAGTATTATTTCTGAATGACATAAAAGAGTAAAGCATATTGTACCAAGAGTATAAACAGTCATCTTTAGATTCAGAGAACAATAGATTTAAGCGGAAGCCAAGGCTAACTAAGGCAGAGCACGAAAAACAAGACAGAAGAATCATTATTACTCAGGCAGACTTGACACATTCTGACACATTCAATCTCTTGTTGTTCAACTTTACCTTTAAAAATAAAACTGTACTTTTTAGGGATGTGCTATTAAAAATAGTTGTAAATGTTTATAACTTCTCTCACGTAAATTAATAAAATCATATATATGCACATATATGTCTGCTACATACATATAATATATGCAATTATCATACCACCAAAAGATACATCTTCATACTTAGCTATTTATTCTTTGGCTGCATACCTTGTTCAAGTTGTTTTAGCTTCATTTCATACTATAAAGCATACAAATACACTGTGTAAAATAAACCATCTGCTCAGATGTTTTAAGATGAATATAGACCTCTTATAAATGATCATATGGTCATCACATCTACAGGGATTGAATTGTATGCCTATGTCTTAGTTGGAATTTTTATTGCTGTGATAAAACACCATGAGCAAAAGCAAGTTGGGAAGGAAAGAGTTTATTTCATCTTATGGCTTATATTCCGTCATCCAGGAATGTCAGGCCAGAAACTCAAGGTAGAAATATGGGGATAAAAACTAATTGAGAAGCCATGGAAGAATGTTGCTTACTGGCTTGCATCTCATGGCTTGTTAAGCCTACTATTTTTTGTTTATGATGTAGACTCATAGCCCAAGGATAACAGTAACACTGCCCACAGTGAGCTGGGTCTGTCCACATTCATGATCAAAAAGGAAAAGAACACATTCTTTCCCATATGCTAGTATTGTGGCATCATTTTTTCAGTTGAGCTTCATCTTCAAAATGACTCTATCTTGTTTCAAGATCGCACAGAAGTAGCCAACACAACTGACTAGGGATTTATTAGTGCAAATCTATTTTGCTTGTTTCCAGCACTGACTGAGTTTTGGGCCTAGATCCTTGCCATTATAGAAAGCACACTACCACTCAAGCATGTCACTGGCTCCTTTTAAACATGGTTTTATTTTTAACTAGGCTAAGAGTATATTCAAATGTTTCTTTGTTGCACCATATAGTAGAGTCAAAGAATCAAATATATTAATGCAATAACTGATTTTCTTTTATAACTATGCTATATACTGAATCTTCAAGTCAAATACATTCAATATTCAGGCCTTTTCTAAATAGTCTCAACAGAACACTTGCTATGCCACCACCACCACCCATCTTCCTTACTTAAGCATCAGCCAATACTGGGGACATGGCCTTAACTCTATTCATATTTGGCAAGCAGGCAACATGAAAGGAATCCTTGTTCAGAGACAGAAGGCAATGTTTCTGTGCTGTAGAATATCGTTTTACACTGTGTGAAGTTGTGTCACTGTTATCTGTTTAAGAAAAAGCTAAATGATCAATAACTGGGCAGGAGGTGTAAGTGAGAACTCTGGGAAGAAAAAAAGTAGAGTTGTCATCCAGATACAGAATAACCAGAATGGGAATAATGGAGTCGAGGTAAAGAGTACATGGAAGAACACAGGCTAAAAAATATGTGTCAATTTCAGTTGTAAGAGCTACTTAGAAACAATTTTAAGCTAAGGTTGAGCATTCATAATTAATAATAAGTCTCCATGTCAATTTTTGCAAGCTGACAGCCCAAAGAAAAATCCATTTACATTGTGGTTTTCATTTTGTTATGTTCTAGACTTTAACCTCAGAGACACTAGCGAGTTAAAGCTTAACACTCATCAAAAATCTGCAGATTCGTTGTTTCACCTGGAGTAGTTACTCAAAAGAAGAAATGTGATCTCTGAGTCTGTTTCCTAAATTTGCATGTTTATAAGCTATGGAAAGTACAAAATAGAACTCTTATAAATGCTACCTGCTCATCAGAAAGCTTTATTTATGTCTGTGCTATTATTATTAAATTCCTTCTTGAAGCTATACTTCCTTCTTCTCACAGCACAGGTGGAGACCTTAGGAAATACATGTTTACATAGGGTTGAGGTACAAGGTGTTTGGTTTTTATAGATCAACACCTGTGAAAGCAAAAAGAAGGAAGCAAGACTGAGCAGACATTGACTTGCACGGAATGTCTGGTACAGCTTTGGTCTAGTGTCTGCCTGAGATGTGAAAGGTTTACAGATGTCAGACGATATGTAAGCTGCTCTTGAAATTCTAGGGCCAGAGTCAGACTGGCTTTTATAGCAGAATCAGATCTTAAAGAAGCCGGCAGCAGTGGATGTATGATCACTCATTATCTCAGGAGCTCTTTCTAAGTATACATTTCATAATTTTACTTTAAATTATACTCTCTGATGTTCAAGTATATTTTGGAGTCATTAATTTTAAATTCCCTGTTTCTCTCATCCTCATTGATTTCTTTAAAGGTCTTATTTTTGGGGGTTGAGCCCTGGAGATGTTTGCATATGCGTCACCTACTTCTATATTGCACTTTCGTACTGTTGACCTTTCTAATTTGATGCACTTTGAAAAACAAGAGCAGAGAATTCTCAAAAGAGGAAACTCAAATGTCCGAGAAACACTTACAGTGATGTTCAACATCTTAGTCATCAGGGAAATGCAAATAAAAACTACTTTGAGATTTTATCTTACACCTGTTACAATGGCCAAAATCAATAAAAGAAGTGACAGCTCATCTTACCAAGAAGGTAGAATAAGGGAACACTCATGTATCCCTGGTGGGAGTGCAACCTTGCACATACAATAATTGTAGAAATCACCATTGCTGTTCCTCTAGAAGACTGGATCGATTTACCTCAACCCTCAGCTGTACCACTCTTTGGCATGTACTCAATGATTGCTTCATCCTACCACAGAGATACTCACTTACTTAAGCATGTTCACTTCTGCTCTATTTATAATTGAGCATAATAGAAACTGGAAACAAAAAGATATCTCTATACAGAAGAATGTATAAAATATATGGTACGTTTACACAATGAACTATGACTCACTCATTAAAATGAAATAATGATATTCACAGATAAATTGATGTAATTAGAAAAATAATACTTAGTGAGGTAATATAGAAAGAAATATGAGATGAATTTGCTTATATTTAAGATTTTAGTTTTGAAGAGACACTGATCACTAAGCTGCAATCAAAACCATAGAGGATAGGTATAGAGTAAGGGACTACTTAGGGACAGAGAGCTCTCCCTCAGAAAGAAAAATAAAATAGATAGTGAAAGATATATTGGGGTGGTGGTCACTGGAACTGGCACAAGTGGAGAGGAAGATAGGAAAGAAAGAAGGGGGAGGGGATATGGAGAGATAGTTAAAATTAAGGGTCATTAGGAAGTAGTATGAAAACCTAACACAGTAAAAACTTCCTAAAATATATACATGTTTGAGGAAATCTAAATGAAATCTCCAAATAATGTGGGGTGGTGAAGACCGAGCACTAATTGGACATTTCTTGCCACTAAACCAAACTTGCAGTACTGGAAATGGGTTACATCTAATTGAGATGTTGGCCAAAAGTGTCCCATTGAAACCTCTAAAAAACTCAGCATGATGCCAACACAATAGATTGCTCTTCACATACTAACAGCAAGGCCCTGTTGCCAAAGCAAATGCTACAGAAATCAGTTAATATGGAAAAGTCAAGCTGGTGCCTACATAGAGCCTTCACCCTCTATTTTAGCATTTTTGACAAAGGAACGTAGTCTATATACTACCAAAAGAGAAACATAGACAAAAACCCCACCACAAAACCTTTGATCAACAATGGCATTCTGCCTGCAAGATATACAAATGCAGTTTTGGCACAAAGTTAGTGGGAATAATTAAATAATAGCTGGTTAGACTGAAGAACCATTTCATGAGATCGAGATCATATCTGACATCTTCTAAATGACCAAGAACTTGGGATTAGATAGCCTAGGTACCTAGGGAAGCCATAAATACTACTGTTCTTAAAATAATGCAACAATAAAATGACTCCTGATTACATTCTTTTCTACTCATAGATCAGTGCCTTGCTTGCCCATCATCAGAGAGACTTCTTCCTGCCCCAAATGGAAAAATTATGCAGAAAGTGAGAGAACTTGGAACACTTAGCACCAAATGGGAAGTCTCCACCAATTCCCTTCCCTTTGGAACTAGGGAAATCCTGCAGAAAGGGAAACAAAAGGAGTGTAAGAACCAGAGAATATGTAGGACACCAAGAAAACAAGGCCTTCTAAATCAGTATGATTAAAGCTGATGTGAATGCAGAGACTGAAGCAGCACACATAGAGCCTGGATGGGGCTGGGTTGTGTAGTGTCCTAGAACTAGAAGGAGAAGAGTACATATGCACACAACCGTAAGCCCAAGGTAATCTTCAATTGATAAGCATTTGCTGATGAAAACTTAATTTTCTCCAAGGGAATCTCGCTGGCAAGTCTTCTCAAGGGTTGGCTGCAAAACTAGCAGTAGATGGACAACAGAAAATAAACTGAACTTGATCTTTGGAGGTTCCTTCTCTCATTATTTGGTATCAGGGCTCTTACTTTAAAAAATTTTAATTTTTAATTTTTGCAGAGGCAGGCGGATCCCTGTGAGTTTGAGGCCAGCCTGGTCTACAAAAACTAGTTCCAGGACAGGCTTGATAACTACAGCGAAACCCTGTCTCAAAAAACAAAAACAAAAACAAAAAATTGGAAATTTACTGAAGAATGCTAAGTAGGATTGAAATATTAATTCTTCTCAGTGTCCGGTCTTCCCTGCCCCCAAGGAAAGGAATGCCTGCTAACAAAACCAGCTACACCACTCTGCAGGGTGTCATCCTGCCTCCAGAGTCCAGGGAGACTCGGCGGACATAAGGGCCAGGATGTGCTTCATGTACCTGAATCCAGCTCGCCTCACCCAGGTTCCCCCACCTGTCCTGGAGCACAAATGCTAAACTGCTTCTGCAGCATTATATTTAGTTATAGAATGTAGAGGCTAAAATAACTTTAAACTTTGGGACAGAAACTAGGATAATTAAAAACTAACCTATGGTTCACTTTACAAAGCTCTTAGCACGAAGATCAGAGACTGGAACTGTGGTAAATGATAAATCATAACGTCATTGTAATCCAGTGAATGATGGAGCTGGAATTATCCCACATTACAGATGTTGGACAGTAATTTGCAGGGCTGTAAAGTGTTTGGGTTTAATATATTTAAAATTTAGTTTGATCCCTTTTACACCCTAATTTTTGGCAGACAGGACGCAGTAGAGGATTAGGAAGGAGGAATAGCAAAGGCCGCTAAAAGGTGAATCCTGGGGGGGGAAAAAGCCTTTTCTAGTAGCCTGATGATGTAAGAAAATTATATCATTATATCTTTTGTTTGAGGAGCCCTCACGGTCTTTACATTAATGATCAAGAGACAAGAGGGATGTTTGGTAAGTAGAATAATTTAGAGTTACATAAGAGGTAGATTCAACCTTGTCGGAACGATTTACTAGTAAGATACTCCCCATGAAGGCAGGGCTGCCCTAGCACAGGAAATATAAAAAGGCTGGTCCCCACTCGACCTAGAGCTACAAGCTGATAATAAAGGATCTTCAAAACTCGAGAGCTGAGCGGTCCCCTTGTTAGTCTCTCTTTGGCACACACCTTGTTAACTCCCAGTACGTTCTCCAGGAGGCAGAGGCAGGTGGATCTCTGTGAGTTTGAGGCCAGCCTGGTCTACAAGAGCTAGTTCCAGGACAGGCTCCAAAGCTACAGAGAAACCAAAATTTAAGCAATGTTGATTCATAAATGGAAAAACAGAATGTGAAAAGACTAATATGGTTCCTTTACTCTAAAAGTCACTTTTAAATAAGAAAAATAGACTAATTTCCTGACCCTTGGGTTAGATATAAAGAATTAGTTAATAAAACCTTTCGCATATATAGAAAGATGTGAGTTACTGAGAGGAAGTTACAATCCTCAAGAGACTAGATGAAATACAGCAGAACAAATAAGGGTAGATTCAAGCTTGCGGAAAGATTCTCTATAACTTGAAAAGGTGCAGCACAAACATAAATGTCGATGGAGCTACAACTGAAATAGTTCAAAATTTTGTTTGAGCGGTAGTGGCACACACCTTTAATCCCAACACTCAGGAGGCAGAGGCAGGTGGATCTCTCTGAGTTTGAGGCCAGCCTGGTCTACAAGAGCTAGTTCCAGGACAGGCTCCAAAGCTACAGAGAAACCAAAATTTAAGCAATGTTGATTCATAAATGGAAAACAAATGTGTAAAACTAATATTTTAAGTCCTTTTTAAAAACCTATTCCTGACCTTGGGTTAGATATAAAATTAGTTAATATTCATATATGAAAGTGTGATAGAGTGGAGTACATCCTCACTGATGAAATACAGCAGAACAAATATGATTAGCTTCAAAGTTCTCTTCATGAAAAATGCTTGCCCTATGCTATCACTGTTTCTTATTTTATGTGAATGAAAGCAGATATAATGAGAACAAGTTCTGACTCACTGTTAAGGTTCTTGAGGTATTTTCCAAAGTCTGCTTACCTTCCTTAGACATCAACTTTACAGGAGTAAATGTTGATTTACGAGATCTTCTGTAGGGCAGCAAGAATTCACAAGAGGGGCACATGCCCCCAAGATTATCTGATTTTAATCCCCAGGCACCCACATGCTAGAAGAGAGAACAGTTCCCTACAACTTCTCTTCTGATCTTCAAGTATGTGACATGGCATACCTCCCATCTTACACATACACGCACACACACACACACACACACACACACACACACACAAACTCACACAAGGACAGGAAGGGCAATTTTAAGTACAATACATATTTTAGCTTATTGTACCATAAAATGTATTGTTGTGCTATTAATCCTATAATGAATCAAATGAATACAATAAACTGAAGCTCAAAATAGTTTAGACAATTGTCTAAGCACTATGTGAATGGGTAACCCTCTATTCAAATACAGAATCAACTTCAAATATTTCATTCTTGCTCATTCTTCAGATGAGGGTTTATATCTCCAGTCATCCAATGCTTAAACATCTTACTGTGTCCTTTAAATGTTCCAAAGTACCTAACAGGATGCTTTATGCATGGCTTGGACTCATTAAATATTCATTTATTTCTTTAGAATGCAAGTCTTCGCAGTCCAACTCAAGAATTCACATACTCCACTAAAATTCAGTCATGAGAATGAGCCCAAAGAGACATAATTTCATTTCAGAGACTCACTGACAGTACATCATGATATATTATAATCGTGCTCTATTTGAAAAAGGAAGTTCTGTTCTAATAGCTTTAAGCCCTCCCTTTTTCCCATTTCGCTCAAGCATGTAAATTAGCATTCAAGCAAACAAAGGAAACCCTCTACCATCCACAGAATCCTACAGCGTGATTATTTGTTTTGTTTGCACTTGAACCTGCCTGCCTCATTCCCATGGAGCACATAAGCACTGAAATCAGCATTTCTGTACACAACTTACTCAGCAGAAATAATTAAATAAACTGTCCTCACCTGTGAAAAAATGGGTATTTTCAAGAATAAATCATCTGCATATTTATTACTAATATCTGATCAGTGTTTATTGCATTATTACAATTCCATGAGGAACTACTGAAAACCTCTCAGCATTAGATTTTGCATGTGGCCCATTATCATACTCCTTTGCTTTCATTAGTATTCCTACAACCTTCCAAATAGAATAAGGTAATGAAAACTTAACCTGAATCAAATCTGTATTAACAGAAGCAGGCATGGGGAGGAAGTTCATTTTGGCTGAACCCACAAGCTCTGACTACTTCCCTTATTAATGCTTTCCTTGTAATCATTAATATACTTTTATTGCATCCTGGGAACAATATGGGAGTTAAATATGGTCGTTAAATAAATCGAGGCATGTGGTTCAGCTTCCTGCTCCTGTGCAGATGGTAGAAAAAAGCATAAGCAGAGGTGTGTAAATCACACATGTGCAGTCATGCCTCCATCTTTATGACAATACCATGACTTATCAGCAGCTCACAGTTGGATAGACAGAGAACTTTCCACAATGCATTATTTTCTCTCTTACCTTTTCGTTTCTAAAAACAAGAACAAAAATATGTCCAGTCAACAGCACATACAGGAAACAAATGGTTGCTCATTGTGTTCAACTCTGAAGGAAGCTGCCTTTTATGCTAATTCATTCAATTTTCCATTCATAAAAATGTTTTTACGTGTCCTACTTTCATAAAGTGCCTCATTGTGCCTAATCTGAACACCAAGAAGGCTAACAATGAAACCAAGCAGATCTCAATTTGAAGAGACACTCATAAACAACAGGCATATAACTTTAAGTTGCAGCATGATGCCATGCTGATGTCATATAAATAGGAACTGGTTTTCATCTTCTTACACTGAAGATTAGCTCAGAATAATGAGACTAAATAACTATAGTGAAAGTAGTTACCAGCAGAGTTAGACATGGGTCATTCTGGTAATGAGGTCAAAGTCATTCGCTCTCTTATGAGAGTCCACAGAGCAGTGGAATTCACTAACTTAGTAAAAGGTAAAATGATATTTGAGACAGCACACACAAATCCCTAGAAAATCATCTGTTTATGAAGGAAAGTAAACATTAAGAAAAGAACAATTATTTTAGTCATTATTCTAATAAACAGCTAATGTAGATATTGTTATGTCATCTTAAACCACTTTATCCCTACTGGCTCATGATATACAACTTATGTGTATCTAATATGTAGCAATGCATATGCACATATATAATCAATAATTCAGTTAAAGAACAGAAGCTTCTTTTAGGAACTAGAAAATCTTGGAACCATTAAACTCAAATATTTTGACTATGAGCCCGTGTTCTTTTTATTCTCATAAACCTTTGCTATACAATACATGTTACTAGTGAATTCAATGATTTCCACTACTCCTCCATGTGACAAGGAACCTGTAGTGGCTTGAATGGGGAATCTATAGGCTTAAGTGTTTAAAGACTTCCTTAACTGATAGTGATGATTTTGGGGAGGTTTAGGTGGTATAGCCCAGTTGGAGGAAATACACCAAACAGGTGGGCTTTGAAATTAAAAACTTCACTCACTTTCAGTTCTCTCTCTCTCCCTCCTCTCCTCTCCTCCCCCTTCCATCTCCTTCACAGTTATTAGAGTTCAGCATTTGAATCCTGAGATTTCTGATTTGGCCTCTGGACCTGCCACTGTCTGCCATGCATCACCACCATGATGCATTCTTACTCTGAAAATTTAAGACCAAATTAAATTTCCTACCTAAATTCCTTTATGTTATGCTGTATCATAACAACAAAAATATAACTAATACATGATCTACTATGACAGTATGTACTCATTACCTATCCTAAAATGCAAAGATTCATCCAGAGGCAAAACTATAATCACACACACACACACACACACACACAAAGAGATTCCATGAAATCAGGGAACAGAGCTGTAGCTCATTAATAACCAGAGACTGAAATTACTAGGTGATAGGAGTGAAAAAGACTATGCCTCAAAGTAGAATATTTAGGCAAGATGGGATTTGATTGCCCTGTGGTTTTTGGCAACAATCGAAAGTCTTCCTTCTTCTTGATAGGCAATCATCAGGAGATTAATTTTAAAAGTAAGACAAAGGCAATTTTTTAAATTCCTATTACTGGCTCCCAAACCATTTTTAGAGAAGGCATGAAAGAAGAGGAAATGGGAAATGAAAGAGAATCATTGTAATGAGACTATAGAACAGCCACAATGTCAACTAGACAAAGCATGTGTGTCTCACACTAAGACACATACAACCCTTCTAAGGAAATAACAGGTTTATGATTTATATTTCAAATAAAACAGTCAGTCAGTTCAAGCTACTTACTAAATGAGACCGATAATGTCACAAGTAACATGCCTGTACAGCAATATTTTCCTACTTACTGTCCTCTGGTATATTCATAACTTCTAGAACTAAAAAGTTTGACTAATAAGAAAGCAAACCTGAAATTCTGGTGCAGGACATTTGATTACACCACTGTCCCCCAGATTGCATAATTTACTGGAAAAACCTGTTTCTAGCTCTGTGGCTCAACCTTAGTGCACACCTTTAATCCAAGAGCTTTCTGCTTGAGTATTGTTAACAGGACTAAATAAAGTCAACCATAGGTCAAGTGGTCGAGCCAGAAACAAGTTGAGGGGATGTGAACATAAGATTATTATGAAAAAAGGTAGAGAATAGGAGGGAGTGAGGAGTTATAGATATGCACAGGAAGTAGAAAGAGGGACATTGAGGTTGAGAAGGGTGGTTGGAGATGGTGGAGCAAGACAAGAAGGTTGCTGGAACTTTGCCAGAGGAGGAAGGTCAGCAGGGTGCTTTCTCTACCTCTCTGAGGTAGCAGACTTTCACCCCAGTGTTTGATTCCTGAGTCTTTATTGGTAAAATTGAATGATTGAGATTTTGTTGTAAATGATAAATTCTATTAAAATGTTTAAAACTGTATAAATGAATATTTAAAAAATATAAATGTGGATGTTCACGTATATTTTATTTGGCTCATTAACACAATATACATATGTAAGGGTATGTCAACACAGAACTGCTCTTATATGCAAGCAAATGTATGCATATTATAGATTTATAATATGGACATACAGGTAAATATATACATATATATATGCATGTGCACACATAAACATAAACACAAACACAAACAAATAGACATGTACATATACACAACAGTTTTACAGTAAAGAGAGCCTGTTCTGGGTTACTATCGTCACCTAATGCAGTATTGTCATTTGAGATCAAAAAGGGGAAATAAAGTTTGAAATCAGGGGCATCACACAACACTGGGTAAAACTTACGGATGTGACATCTACAAGTCACATTTAGGGACTGACAATCATTTCTGAAAATACGAAAGTGTTTGTTGTCATGATTAATTACAGAAATAAGCTTTATTTTGTCTCCTGTATTTGTTTTTAAGGTTATATCTAAAATCAGGTATACTTAATAAAGACTTGGTCCTCACACTCCTCAAATATCTGATTAATATGGCTTTTAAAACGCTCAGTAAAACTTTCCACAAATAAAGTGAGGCAGCCTCCTAACAAGAATATTTATGGCCTCCAAAGAAAACAGGTGAAATGCTGCACCGACAACCCTGCCTGGACTGCGGCAATGCTGACTACTGAGAGGAATTGCCCCATGCCTCCTCGTCTGCTGCCAGTCACCTGCACAAACTGTGGGCTTGGTCTCATCAAAGCAATGTCAGTTACCCCAAGTTCTTCCTCTATAGGAAAAATTCCTCAGGCCTGAGTCTGGCAACCAAAGGCCTGCTGCTTTTGACTGATGTCTGAAGCCCAACTACTGCCTCTCCAATATACCAGGTTAGCCTCAAATGACAGTCTAGGTAAGCTTCTGTCATTTTAATTGACACAAAAATCATTTAAGTTACATTTACTACTCAAATGTATCCTTCACAGATCTCTGAGGTGTATAGCTTTAATAACAACAAACACTCGCTCCATTTCATATGTACAGTTTACTTTGCTGACAGGCTTCACACTAAGAAAGAATTAAGTTGCTGAAGGTAATGAAAGCAGACAAGTAAGTCATGTAGTTCATGGAACATGAATAGCACAGGCATGCAGGTCTGAGACAGGTCAAAGTTTATGACAGGATGTGTTATGGTCTGAAGATATAAAAGTTTAAGTAAGTCGTGAAGGTATAAGAAAACGATGTGTATGTATGAGAAAGCAATTTGAGGTATATGAAAGTTACTGTATATGCTTTTCCTTTCTTCTATGCTGCCGTTGGGGTCTGACACACCCTTCTCCCTCACCCATAGTCAGAATATACAACTAGTCATCCAGAGCCCTCCAGACTCCTTCCTTAACTTGCTCCTTTCAAGGTTAATTCTCCTCTCACCCTCATGTCCTATGCCTCTCCAGAATTGACATATCCCCAACAACGGCACCCAGGACATCCCTGTGTTCCTCCTCTGCCTGTCCTCAGACTCCATTTGTACACTCTCTCACTCTCTTATTTTCTGCCTACTTCTCTAGTCCATCCCACTGTATGTGACGTCACCTTCCCTTCTCTCCGTGCTCATCATAAACCCTCTCTATCATACACAAAGTCTCTTCTGCCTACATTTCCAAACCCCAATATTCTCTACCCTTAACTATTCACTGTCTGGGCCTCAAACCCATCCTTTATATGTCCCACCTCTCCATCCTACAATACTCCCAAATGAACAATCAAAAAAAAAAATGAAACCTTCCACCTAATCTAGGACCTTTGCCTTTGCCCCATTAACTGTTTTCCCTTTAGGATTATCCTCTCCATTATCCCTAACAACACCACATGTCACGAGCCATTTCCTCCCAAAATTATTGCAGGAACCATTGCCCTGAGGAATTTGCAGAGAGCTCCATACCCTAACAGTATTTAGAACTGTTTTATTGGCAGAGCCTATCCCTCACCCAATTATCTGTTAATAGAGAGCTATCTGTTAGCGGAACCCACCCCACACTCTAACTATCTAGAGAACTAGGAGTGTCAACTTGTGACTTCCTGACCGAGGAATCGTGACCTGACTGATTGTAACCTCCTTTCTGACAACGTGACCGGCTTGGACCACGCTGCAAGATCCCTTCCTGCTCTGGTCATGCCCCTGCCCCCTCCCTCCCCCGAATTCCTCATCCAGGGACTATATAAGCTGTAACCATGACTCTAATAAATGGAGGCTTTGTCAAGAACTCTGCTTGGCCTCCTTCCTTTCTCCCGCCCATGTCTTTCAGATAGTGCCTCTACGGGACCCTGGAATTACTGACCTGCCAGGCGGGTTACAACCCTAGACTGAGTGACCCGCCAAGGCGGACTACAACCACATACTTTTCCTTCCTAAATCTTAAAAACACTTTCTTCTCTATACTTCTGTGTGTCCACACCCAGTACCATTTTATCTTTACATAGATGGATCCTGATATTTAACAATCTGAACAACTCACCTGAGCTGTTCTTCCCCAGGGATTCAGAGAGTCTTTCCACATTTTTGGTCAGACACTCTTACAGATATTGCCTGCCTCACTATGCTCCCCAACTTTGTTCTCCTGTCTGCTTCAGTATATAGACAACCTCCTCCTTTACAATCCTTACCTCTTCTGTAGCCAATCTGACACTGCCTCATTCCTAATTTTTTTCAGCTTCAGATGTTACTGGCTCTCATCTGCCAAATCTCAACTCTCCTCTCTCCAATTCACCTATCTTAAATTCATGCTAATCCATAAATACCTAATTTTAATCACCTTGCCTATTTCTACTCCTTACCCCTGCCCTCACAGCCAATTTCTGTCACTTATAAACCCCTAAACACCAATTATGTTTATAACAGACACTGTTATAGAACGTCCCTCTTACTATTTTCCAAGAAGCTCCCTAGTCATCCATGTGCCTAAAATATTTCAGTTCATAACCTACCTAAACATCCAAAGAAAGACTATTCTGATGTAAATGAATTATAAATGTAAAATATTCTACTCACCACAACCTGATCCTGCTTTCAATTAATATTATATAGCCAATATCAATTCTCCTGGCTCCTCTCAAGGACTCTCATACAGACTCTAGATAAATACACCTGTCAACCAACAACCTAAGTTTTCGTTTTATGGCTTATTGTCTCTTTTTTTCTTTCTTTCTTTCTTTCTTTCTTTCTTTCTTTCTTTCTTTCTTTCTTTCTTCCTTCCTTCCTTCCTTCCTTCCTTCCTTCCTTTCTTTCTTTCTTTCTTTCTTTCTTTCTTTCTTTTCTTTTCCTTTCCTCCTCCTCCTCCTCCTCCTCCTCCTCCTCCTCCTCCTCCTCCTCCTCCTCCTCCTCCTCCTCTTCTTCTTCTTCTTCTTCTTCTTCTTCTTCTTCTTCTTCTTCTTCTTCTTCTTCTTCTTCTTCTTCTTCTTCTTCTTCTTCTTCTTGACAGGGTTTTTCTGTGTAGCAGTTCTAATTGTCACTGGAACAATTTGTAAAATAAGCTGGCCTGAAACTCACAGAGGTCCACCTGAGGCTGCCTTCCATGTGCTGAGATTAAACATGTGAACCACCACTGCTTGGCCAATCTATTGGCCATTTCTTTTTTATTCATTTTTTATTAATATTTATTGAGCTCTACATTTTTCTCTGCTTCCCTCCCTGCCTCTCCCCTCCCGCTTCAACCCTCCCCCAAGGTCCCCATGCTCCCAATTTACTCAGGAGATCTTCTCTTTTTCTACTTTCTATTTTCCATGTAGATTAGATATATTTAAGTCTCTCTCAGTGTCCGCATTGTTGTCTAAGTTCTCTGGGGTTGTGGTTTGTAGGCTGGCTTTCTTTGATTTATGTTTAAAAAATATCTATGAGTGAGTACATGTGATAATTGTCTTTCTAAGTCTGGGTTACCTCACCCAAAATGATGTTTTCTAGTTCTATTCAGTTTCCTGCAAAATTCAAGATGTCATTATTTTTTTCTGCTGTGTAGTACTCCATTGGGTAAATGTACCACATTTTCTTTATCCATTCTTCGGTCGAGGGCCATTTTAGATTCCTCAGTTGAGAGTTCTCTGTTTAGGTCTGTACTCCATTTTTTTTATTGGATTATGTTATCTTTTGGTGTTCAATTTCTCCAATTTTCCATTTCTAAGGGTGGGATTCCTTCCTCTTTCCCTGACCTTGGGACTCCTATTCCTAACTACCAGAACCATGAATCTGAGAGTTTCAAATATACATCCAAGGTAATTTTTTCTAAACTCCTTAACTACTTGTGTCCCTCATTTATTTGTTACAATATATTTCAACGGCCCAACTGTTTCCTCAGAATCTACATCTTTTTCCAGCTTCACAGACTACAATGCATTAGCTTCATATGTTTCCACACAATCTGCAACTAGACTGACAAAGCCTAAAATTCCTGTCCTTGACCAACAACCCAGTGTCTTTGAGTTCCCTAATATTGACATCCCAGAGTCAGCCAGGAGCATCCAGAAAAAAAGAAGCCCACTTACCCAACACCCAGTGACCCAGTGATAAAACAAAAAGATTGGAATGAAGTGACTCTGGCCAGCACAAGCATGGCAGGCATGACTCTAGTAAGCCTTGTCCATCTTCCAATCCCTCTGCCTTACTAAAATCCATTAGGTTACATTTGTAAAGCCAGTCATCAAGCTCTATTCCCTTGATTGCCCACTTTCTCCTCCTGAGACTGACTATCAAGTTCCAGCTATTTGAGGACTGAAGTCCAGCAATCAAAATCTCCTTTGGGTCACCTAATTAACCTTCCCAATTATAATTAAACACCTTACCCTAACATGGGGTTTCCTCTTGTACCTTTATAAACTGCCATTTTCCTGTGGACCATGTCTGTCTCCTCCCTATCCAGAGGTAGTCTTTTCTCCCTCTGGGACAAGCATGCCTGTTCCCTTTCTCTTGTTTCCTTCCTCTTCTCCCTTGTCCTCTACCTTCTGTGTTTGTTTCTTATGCCCTGTCTTCTGTTCCTCTGGAGAAAATAAATCTTCTTTGTGCTGAGAATATGGTCTTTCCTGCGGGTCCTGAACTGATACTTTCCCTTTCATTAAGTATTTGTAAATGAAATCAAGAAATGTTTGTTGACCTACTATTTCCATATAATTCAGCTTTTCTATGATTTTGTAAACTTTGTTCCTGCTAGGGAGATTGTATACAGGGTGTTTCCAGATGCCTCTTTCACTGTGTACCTCCAGGTTATTAAAGGTAGTATTATTCTTTTCCTTCCCCTTCAAGCCATTTTATTCTCATAGTTCTCTCTTCACCATAACAGAGGACTCTTCTTAGCCAACTGCTTTTTTCTCTGTCACCTTCCCTGGTAGCAAGTTTCTTTTTGCTCTCACTTTTTATTGAAAATCCTAAATCATGTGTGTGCTTCCTTGTGTGTTACAGAAGGCTTCTCAGAGAGCTGCTACACAGACTCTAAATGAAGATAGGACAGTTAAACAAACATTCCTGAGTGTGTCTCATTTACAATCACTCAGGAGCACAACAGTGCTGCTGTTTGGAAACCTGGTAGACTAAAAAATATCACAACAAATGCTGAAAAACAAAACTTTAAAAGTCCCTGTAATGGCTTACAAAAAACAAAACAATACAGAAAGAGAAAACTAAAACCACGTATTTTTCCCTTTAGTTAAAAAAGAAAGACTAGAGAGAGAAATAAAGCAAAATTTGAAACTGCTTAGTAGCAAATGGCTCTTTATAAACGGCATTTTTCCAGGATATGTTTGTGTGCATTCTCTGCACAACTTCAAAAACAAAAGATACCTTTTCATGCTTTTGAAGTCCGATAGGTGCTCAGAAATGGTGAGAGTCTGACCGGAAGCACTGCTGACACTTTGTTACTGTGGTTGGGAGAAAAAAAGCATAAGGAAAAAGGCTTGAGGACACAAATATACATCACATTAAAGTAGTTCAGTTTTTTTTTAATCTAAATGAATTATGTAGGATACTACAATTTTCACCCCACAGGAGCAATAGAGTAAGAAATTTAAATATGACAACTTGTAACACAGGCAGAAAGGTCAATGATACATTTTCAAATTAACAAATAAGCATAGGATATCTAGTGGAAATGATTGTTTACTAATAGTCCTGATACACAGCCTTCGTGTCTCCAGGTAAAATACCTTTCTGGGCTTACAAAAGATATAACTGAAAAAGCATTAGGGTTCTATAGGTGTGGCAGTCTCTCTGGAAAGAATTCCTAAAGAAAACCCAGAACTATGGAATTAGAAAACGTGAAGGCAAGACCACTCAAAATGTACCCTGAGGCAGGGAAACGTAAAATATTTGAAAGACAAACACAGGTAATAAAGTGAGATGAGCACCTAAATATGAAGAATTAGACAAGCCCATTTAACACAATCCTCTCAATACTACAACAGAATGTACTTTCTTCAGGGGGAACTTATTTTTGGGATCCTTCAACAGTTTTGCAAGTGAACACTGTCCCTGCTTTCATGGTAGGGATGTGCTCTTATCTCTCCTGTCAATATGAGGTTATTTGCCTCAAAGTTGCCTATAACTCTAGTTCCAGTGAAGTCTGACACCATTTTATGGCTTTATAGGTATTGCACTCATGTGGTACACACACACACACACATGCACACACACAATCACAGATGCACATGAATGTGAGTGCACTCATGAACACACAATTAAAGGTAAATAAATCTTTACAAATAAAAAAGAGCTGACTGTGTGCAAGCATCCATTTTCTGATTTATTATTTATATATTTCCCATAAAATAGTATTCTATATTGTAAATACACAGAATACAACTTAAATTTTAAGTAAAATCAATCTTACGAAGAAAACACAACCTAACTGTTTTATATATAAGAGATATTAAATAAAGATTTTATAGCATGCCATCTGATAAAAACATACAAAAACATTGCATAGTGAAAAATCCCTAATAAAGTAATCATCCCATCTATGTATATATTTCTATAATTATAAGCAAATCTAATTTCATATCAATATGAATGTGCTATAATAAAAGACTTGTGGTGGCAATAACCTGTAATCCTACTGTAATCTGGAAAATTTGAGGATAGCTTATGCCACATCACAAGAAACTTACCCTAATGCCTATAGTAAATAAATAAGGAAAATTTAAAACAAAGTATTAAGCAACCATAGGAAGATGAACAATAAAAAATGAAATAAATTAGTTACAAAATTAATGAAGAATGAAAAATGAACATAATTTTATTTCTAACACTAGAAAGATTCTGTGTAACTTCATTCTATTCTATTATTGTATCTTTGTGCTCACAGAATTATATTCGATTAAAATATTGCTGTAAATGTCAGTTTATCCTAGCTTCAAAACCTTTGTTTGTTATTTCCTCTCTTAGAATCCTCATTCCCCAGATAGTCACACAACTTACTCATGCACAGATTACTACAAGATGTGGAATTCTGTTGTCTTAGATGTCAGTAGATAAGACATAAGTTCAGCCACTATTTTAATGTCAGGTCAAGTTTAATGTCTGGAATACAACAGGTGTTAAATAACTATCTACTGTTTAAGGAGCAGCGGGCTGCGTCTCACAACCTGGCTAGTTTTACCCGAAATAATTACATACAAACTGTATTTTTTTAAACACTTCCTGGCCCATTAGATCTAACCTCTTATTGGCTAGCTCTTACATATTGATTCAACCCATTTCTTATAATTTGTATGTCACCACGGGGTCGTGGCTTACCGGGAAGATTCTAAACTACGTCCATGTCGGGCCAGAGCTTCAACGGCACTGCCTAACTCTGCTTCTTTCTCCCAGCATTCTCTTTGGTCTAGTCCACCCACCTAAGGGCTGCCCTATCAAAAGGCCAAGACAGTTTCTTTATTTGACCAATGAAAGTAACAAAAAGACAGAAGACCCTCCTACATTAATCTATCTTGCCAATGAATGAAAAGCAAGAATAATATAGTAATATACATGTTACTTGGACTTGGGGTAAATGTCTTTTAATATTTTTACTATTCTTTCATTGTAAGTTTCTTTCATAAGTAAGTTTTCTGAGCAAGATCACCTATTTATAATCATTTGAGTTGTGAGTAGAGATATTAATTTATGAAAAATTATATGTGGTTCTTAACTTCTTCTGGTGTGGGAAAATGGTTTGCACTCTGTCAATTATATTTTAAATAAATGCTGATTTGCCAGGCAGGAAGTACAGGCAGGTCAATGAGAACAGGGAGAATTCTGGGAAGAGGATGCAGTCCTGATCCAGCCACACAACAAGTAAGATGTGACTGCCTCACCAAAAAAGGTACTAAGGTACGTGGCTAGCATAGACAAGAATAATGGGCTAATGTAAGTTATAAGAGTTAATAAGAAGCCTGAACTAATGGGACAATCAGTTTATAACTAATGTAGACCTCTATGTGATTCCTTTGGAAATTAACAATTGCGGGAACCGGGCAGGAAAGAAACTTCAGACAACCTCTTATACTTCTTCTTCTTCTTTTTCTTCTTCTCTTTCTTTCTTCTTCTTCTTCTTCTTCTTCTTCTTCTTCTTCTTCTTCTTCTTCTTCTTCTTCTTCTTCCTCTTCCTCTTCCTCTTCCTCTTCCTCCTCCTCCTCCTCTTCCTCCTCCTCCTCCTCTTCCTCCTCCTCCTCCTCTTCCTCCTCTTCTCCTCCTCTTCTTCTTCTTCTTCTTCTTCTTCTTCTTCTTCTTCTTCTTCTTTCAGCTGCAGTTTCTTCTTCTCCCTCTCCTCTTAGTCACTTTCTCTACCTCCATTCTTCCAACCCCATCAATTTCTCCTCCATTTATATTCAGAAAAAGCCATGTCTCCCATGGATATCAACAAAAGATGGCATATAAACTTTCAATATGATAGTTAAACCAATCCTGTGCAATAAAAGATCTTTCAGAAATATCATGACCCTTGATTTCAAGATCTCCTACAGAGCTATAGTAATAGAAAACCACATGATATTGACATACAAACAGACAGGTAGAACAATGAAAATGAATATAAATTGCAGATGTAAACCCACACGCCTGTGGATACTTGAATTTTGACAAAGAAGCCAAAGTTATACAATAGAAAAAGAGAATCTTCAACAAACGGTGCAGGTATAACTAGATGTTAGCATGTAGAAGAATGCAAATAGATCCTTATTCATCTCTACACAAAACTCAAACCAAAATGGATCAAAGACATCAACATAAATCTAGATACACCAAACCTGATAGAAGAGAAAGTGGGAAGTTGGCACAGGATATACCTTCCTGAACAGAACACCAATTGGGTAGACACTAAAATTGACAATTAATAAATGGAACTTTATGAAACTGAAAACCTTACATAAAGTAAAGGACACCTTCAATAGCAAAATGTGACAGCCTAAAGAATGGGAAAATATATTCTTCAACACCATTTGACAGAGGGCTAATTTTCCAATATATATATATATATATATATATATATAACATAACTCAAAAAACTAGAAATCAACAGTCCTAATAATCCAGTTAAAAACTGGATACACATCTAAACAGGTAGTTCTCAGTAGAACCATCACAAATGGCCAAGAAATACTTAAAAAATCAACATCCATAGATATTAGCAAAAGGCAAATTCAAATGATTCTGAGATTCCATCTTACACCTGTAAGAATGGATAAGAAAAAAAAAAACACAAGAGACAGTTTGTGCTGGAGAGGATGTAAAGCAAGGGGAATACTCTACTGCTGGAGGTGGTGCAAACTTGTCCACCTAATTTAGAAGTCTTTTAGGCAGTTTCTTAGACAATTGAGAATTGGTCTAACTCAAGATATTTCACTCTTGGGCACATACCTCAAGGATTCCCCATGGCACTCACTCAACTGTGTTTATTTTAGCTTTATTTGTAATAGCAAAAAAATGGTTCTTATTTTATAATCCACTATTTTCCAAATAATTCTCAGTTTTTGTCATTTTGTAAACTCTGTCTTCACTCTTACACTACATTTTTTTACTAGAATAAATTGAGTGCTTGTGATGCTCTGAATAGAATTGGCCCCAATATGCTTATGTGTTTGACTGTTTGGTCCATAAGGAGCTGCATTATTAGGAGGTGTGGCCCTGATGTAATAGGTATGGTCTTGTTGGAAGAAGTGTATCACTGTTGGGGTGAGCTTTGAGGTATTATATGTCCATGTCTGGTGAAGTACACAGTCTCATTCTGCTGCCTAAAGATAAAGATGTATACCTCTCAGCTCCTTCTCTAGCACCATTAGTTTCCCTCCATGATAATAATGGACTATATCTGAATCTGTTAAGTTAGCCCAATGTAATGTTTTCCTTTATAAGACTTGTCATGGCCATGATGTCTCTTCACAAGAATAGAAATCCTAACTAAGACAATGGTTCTCTATACTTCTGTTGGCAAGTATACTATACTCTTAGGCAAGTGGGCATACTTTGCTCAACTATATGCAGAAGCTAAAGATTGAAGAATCATATATTCTTTCTTTCAACACCTGCAAATGATCCCTCTATTGTTGGGATCTCATGTGCATGCCAAATTTAAACATGACCTCAACTCCCATAACACTGCCTTCTTGACACAGAGTTGCTGCTGTACACATATAAATCATATGCCCTTTTAAAAACATTCGCCTCTTTAAGCTCATGAACATTTGGAACATTCCCTACAGAGTACACAACTGAAACTCTGAAGTACTGAAAAATTGCCTAAGCAAACCTAGGGATGCAGGCAAAATGCAGCCTGGACAATTGTACCATTTACCAGACTCTTTCATGAACAACTACAGTACTGGTTCATAAGCTAACAGTGGGCAACATAAACACAATCTATTTATATTTCATGATCATTCAGGATGTAAAATACTTTTTAAAGTTATATTGTTACAATGTAAATTTCTAACTAACATTAATGAAAAGAAGGATTATTAAATTCTTGTGTGTCCAACAAGTTTTTATCATAGACATTCTCCTAGAGAAAATGTTATTTCTCATATAATTATACAGTGTCATTTGTATCTGATGTTTAATTCTCTAGAACATGTAACTTTAGTCCTTCAAAGTAAATAAGGAATTAAATTCTTAGTAATGCAAAGTAGAAATTAGAGGATGAAATGATAATGAAGCACCAGAAACCAGATTCAGCACAAAATCTTTATATGCTTCCTTATTTTCATAAGCATGAATGTAAAATAAACTATCTGCAAAATATCTCTAAGTCTCTAGGAATTAAATAGACTTATGGTTTTCAAACCTAATGGCACAGTTTATAAATTACCAAAACAAAGTATGCCCTAGTTTTAACTCAATTTACAGAACAAAATGCTCCTTTTATTACCTCTCACTCTTGAAAATCAAACGATGAGAGAGTTGAGCTATGTATTTTGAATAAAGTTAATACAAGGAAAATGATGACTGAAATATATATTTTGAATAAAGTATATAGCAAAGAAAAAAAGCTTTCTGTCCTAAAATGTACAGACACACTTTCTTAAAGAATTTTAATGTGTGTGCATGCATGCATATCTTCACGTGTATATGTTAATGTGTGTTTTTGCTTCAGTCTGTCTGTGTGTCTGTATGCCTGTGAATTCAGGTGCTCATAGAGTCTAGTAAACAGTGGTTCCCTTTGAGTTGGATGTACAGACATTGTAAGCTACCCAATAAGGGTGTTGGGAAACCAATTTTGGTCTGCCGAAAGATCAGTACACATACTTAAACTTTGACCTATCTTTATAGATCTTAAAATTTTCATATATAGTTTCAGTGGCAATATTAAATAATCATTGAATCCAAATTCTGATATATGCAGTATTTATATTTCTGCAAATATTAGTAGTTATGTCAAACCCACAAAATGTTTAAGTACTTTCTACTTATTTAGGTGTTGTCAAATGATGAGACATTTCAAGGTTGCAATGCAATAAACATGCAACTTGGTTACATCTATATTCCTAATTGATATCTTATATTTTTAAATGCAATTATATACTCTGAAAAATGATGTGACTATTAGAAGACATGTATTCTTATTTGTAGGTTTAACACAATTGTGAGAAACAACATATTCTTAAAGCAGACAATTTATTGGATAAATGTAACATTTAAGAAGATAAAATCTCTCAGAACTCAAGGAAAGATTTTTTTCTCTTACATGTGTTTGAGAGAAGAAAATTCATATTGACACAAAGAATTTTACCTTTAACAATAAAGCTGTAGGCATCTCAGCCTTTAAAGTAATATCAATACAAAGGATTACAATTACTTAAGAAGACCACATCTGGAACCTTCCATGACACTAGACTAAGAAAATTTCAACCATATTTGAGGAGAGTTTAGCAAATCAAATCCAGTTTGTGACTTCCCTATCATAATTTCAAAAGGAGTAAAGAGTGAATTTTCCTCTCAAAGATAGAGACGGAAAGATGAGATCATATCTATTAGGTACAAAATCAGAACAGAAGGCAGAATGCATGACATTTCCCTAATAAATAGATGATAGTTTTTACTGCTTTTTAAGATCAAAGTAAAATATATTTTTTTAAAATACATAATGAACATATGTAGATATATAAACTATATTGTTAACACTGAGAGTTGTCTGAGAGTGATCTATCCATAGGATTACTTCATATGGACCCTGTTTTAATTCTGCATTTAATTGTGCTGAAAATCATTCCTAGAACAAACTGAGTTAAGCAAAAGCTGTTGGAGGCAACCTACAAAAAAAAATAGTACTTTGACCACTGAAGCTAGTAATTACTTGGATTTCACACTGCACACACTTTGTTTTTAATAGAAGAGATATCACCTCAATCCAGATCAGGAGATGTGAAGAAGAGAAAGAATTTAGGGAAGTCTTGCAGGATTTTGCAAGCTTTCATGATTTGTAAGTAGACATCATAGTTTACACTGCCTTTCCATCTCCAAGGAACCATGACTTTCTGAATTCTTGATGGCAACATTAAGCAGCTGTGCAACCCTCATTGTGGAACAAAAACGCTCATGCAGGAACACTGGAATTAACTGTGGAGAATACAAATTAGCGAACCGATTTATTCCTCACACCAAGATAACAAACAAATATTGATAGCTTCCTGCAGTGTAATACATCCTTATTCATTGCTTTGCCATTCACTCATAGCTCCCTCCTTTCCTCTTCAATGCTTCTAAACAGGTGATTCATCCTACACTTCTCAAAATATTAGTCAAAATACAGTCTTCAGAGAGTGAACAGATTGCTCGTCATTGCAAACGTACCACAATGCCTTTCCCTGGAAGTTGTTATTCTCTCCCAATTTATTTTTATTTTAACTTTTGATGTTTTACGTTTAAGAAGAAGAAAAAAGGGCAGTGTATTTATTTGGAAGTTATATTGGGGTTGCTTGGTTGGGGACAGTTTGTAAATTTATCTTCCATGCCCAAAAATATGAACTATTTAAAGTAAAAATCAATGTGGAAAAAAGTTGTTTTTTTCCTCCTCCTTGGCATGATTGGTGATTTTTTTTTTCCTGGATACAGAATCAGCTGCAATTCTAATCAGAAGAATCAGGTCCATTTTTTCAACTAAAGTGATAATGAGATTGAGAAAATATGGCCATTTCACTCAGAGAGTTTTGTATACTCATTTCGAGTTGTTAACATTCTTACATTTTAAAAAAGTATAGGCACTGGAAATATTTATTATATTGGTTATTCTGGGCTACATATTTCATTTACATTAAAATGAATTTTTAAAAATTAGTAGTCACACTACAAAGAGGTAAAAATTACACCAAAAAGCAAGTTATTCAAATCATCTAACTAGGCCGGCTGATTAGTATCACCAGGCTTGGGAGTGTACATATATGTTGTAGCAGAAAATATCTTTATTTGAGAATGCTAGGACAGGAGATTGGGGATGGACTCATCATAACCTTCTCTCTCAGTTTCGTTTTTAAAATTTCTTTTAACTTAGATGTATATGTGTGACTGTATTTACACATGAGAGAAGCATGCTGATATCATGAAAGAGTCTGTAACTCTCTGAGCTGAGTAAATTGTTTCATCCTCTAAAACCTTGGCCTGTATGCAATTTTGTGGAACATTTTCTTGATTCATGTTTGATGTGAGAGGGCCCAGCCCACTTTGGGCAATGCCATCCTTGAATGGGTACTGAGGTTCTCTTCTCTAACATGGCACTGTCTTATGTCTAGTTGGCAAACAACATCAAAACAAACAAACAACAACCACAAAACCAACCAGTGTAAGCCTGAAATCAAGCAATCAAGCATCCTAAATCATTGTTTATAAATAGTATCTAACTGACCTACTTACATCACCTCTCTAGATCTGAATTTTTGTTTGTAAAAATTAAGGAAAAAATCAGGGGGAGAGAGATGGTTCAACAGCTAATATCCTTGGCTGCTCTCACAGAGTACCTGAACTCTATTTCTGGCCACACATGGCATAGTGATGCTGTCTGTAACTCCAGTTCCATGTTCCATCCAATAACCTCCTCTGTCCTCTACAAACACCAGAAACACACCAGGTGCATAGGCATACATCCTGGTAAAATCACTCATAAACATAAATGTTTTAAAATATTTTTAAAGCAAATATTTATGGTTGCAGAATATGAAACTAGTAAATAATATGTTAATGGAGTCTCTTGCTAGGCAATTAGGAGCTATAACTTTGCTGAATTCTTGCTGATTGGGAAACAACTAAAACTCACTAATGATCTAATATCTGCTGTGTCTTCTGATGTGTTTTAGTCATAAAAACCACAGTACAGCAGCTGTTCAGTTCACCACTTTTGTGACTTCTTTCTTTGAAGGAATATGGACAGTGGTGATTATCATTGAAATTTATGTCATAGGCTGTGGACAATCTATGAAAAAGATGCTTGTTACATCATAAAGGCTGACAGGGCATATATATCTTCTAAAGACTTAAATAGTTTCAACATATCACTAGTAATAACTATACTTCCGAAAACATACATATATGGACTCAGAAACATGCAAATATAATGCCTTAATTAGTACACATTAGAATTACATTCAGATCAACAATCTGTCTTAAAGCACTGATTTATAGGAAACTACTTCAAAGAAATATTAAGTAATTTCTTTAATTTTATTTTTATTGAAAATACATTTGCATACATTATATTCTTATTAGTTTTTCATCTGCAAACTCCTCCCCATAGTACCACCCAAATCTATACTCTTTTTCTTCTATATTATAAAAAAACAAGACACCTAGAAAATAAAAATAATAAAATGAAAAAAATCGAACTGGTGTAGGACAAAACAAACAAATAGAATAAAGAGAATAATAGCCAAATAAAAAGCACAAGAAAACCATATAAAAACAGAGACATTCATATAAACAGAAATTGCTTCAAAACACAAATTTGAAAACCATAATAAAGACACAAAAGACCTATAAGATAAATAATAATAAAACAAATATAGAAGATAAATAAATAAGTTCCAAAATGCCATTGAGTTCATTTTATTAGCTATCTAATGATGAACATGGGTCCTGACCTTAAGTGTGTTTTTTTTTATATCTAGAGAGACTCTTTTGAAGAACATTACTTTATTAAGAATGCTTATCAATGGGCGATAGCTTCTTTGATAAGGATGGAGGCTTCTGTCCATTTCCCCTCTCAGTGCTGGGAAGCCATCTGCTCCCATGTGTGTGTCCTCTGCATGCTGCCACCGTCTATGAGTTCACATGTGGTATAGCACTGCTCTGTTTAGAATACCGTGTTTCTTCAGTGTCCTTCATCGCATCTGGTTCTTACACTCTTTGCTTCTTCTCTCACAACGTTTCCTGAATTCTTGATGGAGGAATAGAGGTAGGACAGAGTGTTCCAAGGTCTCTCCCTCTTCCCGCTGACTAGTTGTGGGCCTCTGTGTTTGCACCCATCCACCGCATGAGAAAGCTTATCTAATGATATCTAACCAAAACACCAATCTTTAAGTGTACCAATCTAGTTTCAGGTTCTTGGTCACCCGATCATGGTTAGGGATGGATTCTATATCACAGAGTGGGCCTTAAATCCACTCACATAGCGGTTAATTATTCCCAACAAGCATTATGGCACTATTCCACCAGTGTATCATGCAGGCAGGTCACCTCTGTAAATTAGGTTATCTGAAGCTGGTTTAATTTTTTCCATTTGGTAACAGGCAGAACATCTTTTTGAAACACAAACAGTAGTACATACTGGTGATGTCTTTAGGTAGGCACCAGCTTGATTTATCTATGTTCAAATAGTTGTGCAAGTGTTCAGTGGTCAGTAATAAGGCATTACCATCAGTTACAGAAAGCAACCAATAGCCTTGGCAATACTCGATTTGACTGGGGATTTTGATACGACCCTGTAGGCCAACAATTTGATTAGATAGCCTTTGCTGGAGAGGGTGTGGAGAAAGGGGTACACTCATCCATTGCTGGTGGGAATGCAAACTTGTGCAACCACTCTGGAAAGCAGTGTGGAGGTTTCTCAGGAAATTCTGGATCAACCTACACATGTACCCAGCAATACCACTCTTGGGAATATACCCAAGAGAGGCCTTATCATACAACAAAAGTATATGCTCTACTATGTTCATAGCAGCATTGTTTGTAATAGCCAGAACCTGGAAACAACCTAGATGCCCCTCAATTGAAGAATGGATGAAGAAAGTATGGAATATATACATACAAGAGTACTACTCAGCAGTAAAAAACAAGGACTTCTTGACGTTTGCAGGCAAATGGATGGAAATTGAAAACACTATCCTGAGTGAGGTAAGCCAGACCCAAAAAGAGGAACATGGGATGTACTCACACATATTTGGTTTCTAGCCACAAATAAAGGTCATTGAGCCTATAATTCGGGCTCTTAGAGAAGCCAAATGAAAAGGAGAACCCAAAGAAAAACATATAGGCATCCTCCTGAATATTAACCTTCATCAGGCGATGAAAGGAGACAGAGACAGAGACCCACATTGGAGCACCGGACTGAAATCTCAAGGTCCAAGTCAAGAGCGGAAGGAGAGAGAACAAGAGCAGGGAGCTCAGGTTCACG